>MU223732.1:0-17320 GCA_018584345.1 Thuja plicata | reverse complement strand
AGCCACTCATCCTCCTAACCCAAGCCCTTCCCAAATCCTATAAATACTCCTCCTTCCAAGAGCAAAAAATGAATTTAGCTCTCATCATTTATGCATTGTTATCATGAGCATTTTTAGCTAGATCATCTTAGCATACATCTTACTTGTTAGATTTCTTCATGTTTTTCATGTTTTCTAACACATCTTAGAATAGCTTAATGGATTAATCTTAGTTCATATTTCAATCTTTTCTTAGCATTTATGCATCATATCCATCATCCTTAGTATGCATTAGAAGCAAGCTCCAAGTGCTTTGAGAGCACACCCACATCCCTGTAATTGAAGCAAATCAAACATTTGCTCTATAGCACTTGTTTTTAGCAACAATCTTGAGGTAGCTTGGTTTTACATTTGTTTATGCTTTGAACTGATAAATGCTAGATTAGTCTAATGTTTGAATGTTTCATCCTTTCAAAACAGATAACAGGTTCAAAACCATAGCCTACAGGTAGATAGTCAGGTGAGTGCGGATGGTTCGACATCCCATTAATGTGTACATCGAGGAAGAAGATGTTAGGGATCTACTACTGAGGATGTGGCCCTCACAGATGATCTAATGATAATGGTGTTTGGTAGAGAGCCGAAACAAGTTTGTTTAAATTTGTGTTTTCACATGTTATTTTAATTAATTACCTAAATCCGTTGAAAGTAAATAAATTTTTATGTATAGAAGAATCGAAATTGATACATGAATAATATGCATTTTAGGGTGTAGGTAGTGCTAGAAGAAAACCAAGGAGTTCTCTTTCTAGTAGACATGGACGGGTAGCTCAAACACCCGAGGTAATATTTTATAAAAATTCACAATATATAATAATACATTTTTTTTTCAAAATATCATATCTTAATAATTTGTATGGTGGTAACTTAATGTGGTCAAAGAATTAGTTTATGTTTTTTTTCTATTGCTGTATGGTCAAATAATTTCATCTAATATAATTCAACTCAAGGAACTCATAAAAGGATGGTACTCCCTCAAGGAATTAGGTTGAACGTAAAGGTTTCAACAAAGATCCCTAGCTTTTCGTAACCTAGACATCATACTTTTGAACAAGTTCACTTCCTTGTCCAACCATCATGACTCAAACTAATTTGAAATCCTTCCCTCCATCCTTGGACTCAATTCAACCAATGTCAAACTCATACATAGACTCATACCCCAACAGTTCACTTAATAGCTTCTTAATCAACCTTGAACATCATCTGGAACATCCAACCATTATTCTTTTAATCTTATTTCTTGTTCAAAATCATGAATAGAATCTCTAATTGTGAATGTCCTCAATCCTTCTATACACCTCTATGGCCTTTGGAATACTACCAAAATATAACTTCTAAGACACCCCAAGAACCCCTTAACTTATCAAAAGGTCCTTATCATATCGCTTAAAGAACATTCAATTGCTAGTTAAGTAAACTCTACTCTCTGGCATTTCACTACCATACTAGGAAAATCCCCATATACTAGTCTATATCTTCACCATAGAAAAGAACCCCTCTACACCCTAGGTTCATAATAACCCCAAATATTTTCATCACTACCCATACCACCTACTCTCAACCTAAAAGCACTCCAAATCACCCTATGCTAAGGGTAAAAAAACTAAAATATACTCATTGCCAGTATACAACAATCCTATTACCTGTTGCAAAAGTGGTCCTAACCTCTGACCTCCACAAATGCAATCCAAACCATCCTTCTTTAAATGTGACTAAAAATTTGTTAAAGAATAATCTTGTATGTGAAAGAAGAGAAAAATTTTTATATTGTAATAATGGTTCATAATTTTTTTTTATAAACTTTTGATAATAGAGTTATGGAGCATAAGCATTTCTAAAATTCAAGTGAATCATAATCTTGATTGTCAACTATTGCTAATATATTTATTTAGTGTTTTATAGGGCTTGTCAAGGGCTCATAGTTCTAAGATTGATGATGTCACCCTTTGTGCCATTTAATTTGGCTTACAAAGCTATGTGGTATCATATTTTGCACACCTCTTGTTTATAGTTTTAATTGAACCCATGCGGTATCATATTATTTCTCTTATGTTAATTTTGTTTTTGTTAGCCTACCCTACCAAGCTTGAGGTCATTAGGAAAGAAGAAGAAATCATCTAGGACACTGAAACAAAAAGGTAATTAAGTCCAATTTAAGTATATTTGTTGAAATGTATTGTGATCATTCCAATGTAGTCTATATTGATGAATGCACTTGACTTGTTTATTGTATACATATAGAATAAATTGGGTTTTGCTAAACTAATGAATGCACCAGACACTGCTCATTTTCAAGAGAGGGAGGAGGTAACATGTTTTCATATTTACTTTCAATTTCATTCTTGTTTGTTCAAAATATTTTAGAAATCATGTCCCTCTATTAGTATGTCATTTTCTATGACTGTTTATATAGGAGTTGGTCATAGCTACCTCAGATGAGGAAAAACCTCATTTGAGTATAGTAGAGCCATATGAGATTATGGTAAGTATGCATTGTCTTTTTAGTCCATGCAATTTTTATTTTCTAGTATTTCTTATTTATAACATGTATTTGTTATTACTTATTTTTCCTATTACAGGACCCTTCAGGAGTTCCCATCCTTCCTCTACCTTGCCATTTTTCTGGGAGTCCCTCTCACCCACGACGGAGCCCATTTTGGTTATCATTTAGCCCAAGCATAGGAGATCCAGCTAAGGCTTTGGTATGCATTTGTATTATCTATTGTATACATTCTTTTCATTATCTATTATTTCTCAACTATAACATCTTTTCTATTTTACCATACAGGAAAAGGTCCTAACTGATTCATCAATAGTTTTGGATCCCTCTAGCACAGGAATTCAAACTCATGTTGTGGTATGCAATTTCTTTATAGTCTATGCATTTTTATGTTTTAGTATTTCTTGTTTATAACATGTACTTTGTATTATTTATTTTTCCTGTTATAGGACCCTTCACCACTACCCATCCTTCCTTTACCTTGCCATTGTTCTAGGAGTCCCTCTCACCCACGATGGAGCCCATTTCATTTATCATTCAGCCCAAGCATAGGAGAAAGAGATGAGCTAATCAATAATTCAACCATCAACAAATTACAGCCCAATATTTATTCATTTTGATATTATTTTGTGATAAGATATATGACTTTGCATTTGAATTGTTCTTGTACAGAGACTTAGTGACCCGAGTGTTGCTTTGAAGAAGTTCAAATTTGATGATCCACCCCAGTCATAGATATATTAAGACATTTTATAGATCTAGTTATTTTCAATGAATGACCAAATTTTGTAAACATATGTTTGTGTGTGTGTGTGTGTGTGAGACATTTGTACATTATATATATCGACCTAGACATAGTTGATGTCACTTTTTTGTAACTCTATTATGGATTTGACATGTACACCATGTAATGATATGTATGCTATTATTGTTCATTTTTTTATATATGAATCAAAATTTTCAGCTCTACTTGGTTGGTTAAATGCTAGGGGAGACCTTTTTTTCTCCTGCGAAGCATCAAGAACATTTCAACACAAGTTGGACCAAAGTGTTCCCAAGGTGCATTAAGCCAAATTGGGAAGAAATTTTTGGAGAGCCATATCTTGGACCACATGAGAGATATCAAAGATTTGTAAAGTGCACAAGGACCATCTTTGGAAGGTCTACAAGCACATAGCTCAGTTTTGGGAGATTCCACTCTGATTTCATTTGGCGACCTGATCTCGATTGGTGCAAAAAGTTGCATTGTTGCTTAGTTAAAAGTTTCTCAATGGTGCATATTTCAAATCATTCATCAATGGATAAAACCGTTAGCTCCATCAGAATCAGTTGGCCAGGTAAATTCTAGGAGAGACCTTTTTTTCTTGCAAAGCATCAAGAACATTCTGACACAAGACGTACCAAATTGTTCCCAAGGTGCACTAAGCCAAATTGGGAAGGGATTTTAGGAGAGACATATCTCAAACCTCGTGAGAGATATAATATATTTTTGAAGTGCACAAGCACCATCTTGGGAAGGCCTACAAGCATGTAGCTCAGTTCTAGGAGATTCCACTCGAATTCCATTTGGCGACCCGATCTCGGTTGGTGTAAAAAGTTGTATTGTTGCTTAGTGGAAAGTTGCTCAATGGTGCATCTTTCAAACTATTCATCATGGGACCAAACCATCAAATCCATAAAAACCATTTGGCTAGGTAAACGGTAGGGGAGACCTTTTTTCACTTGCGAAGAATCAAGAATGTTTCAGCACAAGTCAGACCAAAGTGTACCCAAGGTGAACTAAGCCAAATTGGGAAGCAATTTTTGGAGAGCCTTATCTTAGACCTCGTGAGAGATATCAAAGTACTTTGATGTGCACAAGGAACATCTTGGGAAGGCCTAAAATCACTTATCTTAGTTATGGGAAATTCCACTTGGACTCCATTTGGCGACCCCATCTCTGTTGGTTCAAAAAGTTACATTGTTGCCTAGTTGAAAGTTGCTCAATTGTGCATCTTTCAAACTGGTCATCATGGGACCAAACCATCAGCTCCATCAGCTCTAGTTTGCCTCGTAAAATATAGGGAGATAATTTTTCACTTGCAAAGAATTAAGAACATTCTAGCGCAAGTCGGACCAAAGTGTATCCAAGGTGCACTAAGCCAAATTGGGCAGTGATTTTTGGAGAGCCATATCTCAGACCTCATGAGAGATATTAGAGATATGTGAAGTGCAAAAGGACCATATTGGGAAGGCCTAAAATCAATTATCTTAGTTATGGGATATTCCTCTCAGATTTAATTTGGCGACCCAATCTCGCTTAGTGTAAAAAGTTACATTGTTGCTCAGTTGAAAGTTTCTCAATGGTGCATCTTTCAAACTGTTCATCGTGGGATCAAACTGTCAACTCCACCAGCTCTAGTTGTCTTGGTAAATGCTAGGGGAGACCTTTCACTTGCAAAGCATCAAGAACATTCCCATGCAAGTTGGACCAAAGTGTTCCCAAGGTGCACTAAGCCAAATTATTTTTGCCAATTTCTGTAGTTATCAATTTATTTTCTCCCTCAATACAATGACACAAAAAGTAACTAGTCCCTTCCTAAGTGTTAACACCCTAAATAGTCAACCAGCTAATAAAATGAGTTCAAGTGGGTTAAATAGAGTTCCTCTCAAAATGAAGAATAAATTGAGAAATTACTTGGTTCAACTAGGTCAGATATGTGATAAAAATCCACTGATGCTTCAAACTAGCTCAATTGTAGTGCTCTAGGAAGTTTATATCTATCAAGCATTTGCAAAGGTGTATAAGATGATTCATCAACCCAATCTTTTGATTCACATTCCTCCCACACAAAATTCATACAACACAAGAAAAAACATGTCATTAATCTAATAAAAATACCTAGTGGTGCTGCATTTGAACTTCTAAATGAGTGCATGTCACTTGATCCTTTAAGTGTACAACAATCTAGATATTTTTCAATTTTATACTCACCTATCAACAAAAAAAATATATTAACCATAGACTTACCTTCATTACATATTCCCATCGTAGAGTTTCACTATCACACAATTATTTTTGCATTTATTAACTTTACACCACCTTCCTACTTCAATTCCTCTCTGGAAAGAGATCTTTTTACACATGCACCCGCACCATCATGCTCACCTTTTCCACGCCCCACCTTGGTGAAATTCCAAAAATGTTGAATGCCAATTGTCACATGAATCCTACTCAACTAATAGAACATCCTTGCATTCTTGATTTGTGAGGTGCAATTGTCTGACCATATTACGTGTTGGTTGTACTCAATACCTCTTTCCCTTAAATTCTTATAGAAAAATTTGAAGCAACCTTGCACAAACTCTGATGAATGTGTACGATCGTCACCAATGTAGAAGTGATACTCTCTTAAAATGTTTCTATCTGTATTTGTGATATCATGTTCATGCAAGAATGCTATATGTACAAAGATAGTCACTTGTATAGAATGGTAATACATTGCTTGTAGTTCATTCTAAGGTTTAAGTGTATAATTCTCAGAAAAATCAGCAATGGAGACAATAGTACCAAGGGAAAAAGTGTCCTTACATATCTCAAAATTCTCATCCAACCACCTAGCTCTATGTGAATGTTGTATGTACTCATAAACTAGTTTCTCTTGAAAACTCTTCATAAAATCAGCTATGCATATATTATTTTTCACTAACTCACACCTCTTAAGATCTTTTCCATCTTTTAGACCATAAGTTACTATCTTGTATTTTCCAAAAGAAATTAGTGTATTTAAAATCTCATTTGTGCTCTCTAGATGGTGTCATATCTACAACTTTCTGATACCACCACATGCACTACAAGATCCATTACATCATCTTATAATAAATGCAACCATCCTCTTGATTGCATAATACACTTGAGATAAAAGCACTTGATCATGTAGGAGGTGCTTGAAGACCACATTCCTACAAAATAGTGTTATTGTGCAAAGTACAAAAAACATGATGATATATATCATAATGCATGGAAAATTCAATATGTACCCTGCAACAACATGTGGTGTGCCTAGGATTAATCTTGATGTAAAAGGGTTATTCCATTTCAAAAAAATTTTGACAACCTTTAATTTGAGGAACTCCTTGGATGAATCTTTCATAAAATTATTTTTGTGTCATATCCAAAAAGTGTTTTGGATGTGGCATGCGATTTGCAGATCCGATTCTCTTCCTAACAATGTCTCTTTGGTTGGGTGAAACCCTTCTGTTTTCATGCCAAAAATTTTCAATTAATGTTCTTAATGCATCAATAACAACCATGTCCTTGTGTGGGAGTCTACCCAAGAATGATCAAAGAGAATTACTGTTTGGATCCTCAATTTTTTCTCGCCTGTGTAAGGCTCTCTGTAATGTTGATCTACCTATCCTTAATGACTTGCTTGTTTTTCTTACTATACAAGATTTTTTCATTTCCTTTCCTATTATAGTTGATGTGAGGACACATTGAGTAACATTAGCATCTTTACTGCATGATTTTTAACCAATGGCTTGGTATGCATTGAATAGATTTCTCACAATGCTTCTCTTAGTACTATTTTTAGATATTCTCAACCCCACAATTCTCATTGTCTCTCTAAATTTCAAACTCTTAATCATTTGAACAACTACTTGACATCTTCCACTTTGATTTAATTTTTCAAAATAGTTATTCCAAATATTTTTAACAATTCTTCTACAATTTCTTTCTAACATTTTATCATGCATTGGCCTCAAAATATTTTCATCAATGTCAATTAAAAACTTTGGTTTTCTAGGAATTATTCTAGGAGGTGTTAAGACAGCTACATGCTCTACATTTTCATTAGATGAATTAGGTGCATTTATCCCCATCATTTCAATTGGTGTATGTTGAACATTTTCATTTTCATTATGTGAATTTTTTTCATTAATGTCATCAAATTGAAATAGTGCATTAGATGAATTAGGTGCATTTATCCCCATCATTTCAATTGGTGTATGTTGAACATTTTCATTTTCATTATGTGCATTTTCTTTGTTAATGACATCAAATTGAAATGGTGCATTAGATGAATTAGGTGCATTTATCCCATCATTTAAATTGGTGTATGTTGAACATTTTCATTTTCTAAATTAGGCATACTTGTCGCATTAACATTAACATTTTCATTTTCATTTTCATCACTTACATTGCATGCATTTGATGATGTACCTTGTTGTATTCTCTTCATGCACTCCCTTTGTCTTTCCTTTTGTGTATCTCGTTGCTCAATTATTCCTCTTTTTCTCTTTCCCATTGTTTGTATTGAATGGACCCTACAAATAATAATGAACATAGAATATCATGTGAACATCAAATCCAAGAAACAAGAACAAATTAGCCATTTTAGATAAATGTGAACTTACAAGAATAAAATAAAATAAAAACACCAATAAACAACACAATTCATTCATTGCAAAGAAAAAACATACAAAAAAGTGCAGACATGTTTATTACTGGCGTAAAACAACAAAAAATCAGTAGTGGGAGCTCAACACAACTTTCAATGACTATTTTTAGACCGTTGAAGCAATCAATGTTCCTAATTCAACAGAACCTGATCGAGATCTGAGGACTTAAGAACCTGATCGAGTTATCAGAACATAAAGGCTCAATGATCCTAATTCCTCAGAACCTGATTGGGTTATGAAAAACTACGAACAAAGGAGAGAGAGAGAGAGAGAGAGAGAGAGAGAGAGAGAGAGAGAGAGAGAGAGAGAGNACGAAAAAAGGAGAGAGAGAGAGAGAGAGAGAGAGAGAGAGAGAGAGAGAGAGAGAGAGAGAGAGAGATGTTCCTAATTCAACAAAACCAAATCGGGTTCTGAGGAATTAATGGTTCAACATTACTCTTTCCTCATAACCTGATTAGGTTATGAGAACATAAAGGCTCAATGTTCCTAATTCCTCAGAACCCGATCAGGTTCTGAAACACTAAGAAAAAAGGAGGATTAAGAGAGCGAGAGAGTGATGGGGATCTCTAAAACCTAAGAGCTTTCTTTCTCTTTTCAAGACCCACTCTTTGGTCTTCCTAGGGTATCTTTCTCTACCCTATCTAGAGGAAATTTCTATGGTCCTCTACTTCTTTTAGAACTCTCCACAACCTTAAAATCACTCTCATATCCTTCTCAATCCAACTATGCACCCTTAGGATCACTCTTGCAACTATATTCCCAAACTATTCTTTGAAATGGGAATGGGTTTTGTCACTATTCCCATTTCAATTTCCACCATTTTTGATCCATTTTTTTGGACTCTTGCATAGTTTTCAAATTGAGTTCCAAATTCTCTTGTTTTAGGCCTTGTAGCCTTTTTAGCCCAATTAGACCTCCTAAAACCAGTAATCTTGGATTTCCCCCAAACTTATCTTAACAACCCCCAACCTAGTTGTGTATTATCTATAAGGACCTCCTAGGCTTCAATATTTCCTAGGTCTTAGGTCTCCATAGTGTCTGTACATAGGACTTCCAGTAAACCCCTATTTTTAAGGGTTTCTAGGGCATGTTATCCAGTCTAGTTTCTTTTCTCTCAAAAGGTGATCTAAGGAACTCCTCCAATATTCTCCTTAAGTACACATATCAAGGAAACATTACCCTATACTCTCCACCCATTTATTGGTTCAAACAAATCCATCTAACAAGCTCTCTTGCCACTACACTATATAAGCTCCTAGCCACAATAACCATGTACTCACCTAGGGATTGGTTGTAATAATAGATCCCATAAACACACAGACTCCAAAAAACATATTTAAAAAGTCCCATAATGGATTCTAAGTGGCCATTAAATTTCATCTAGGAGAACTCAAACGGGATCCATATTTACATTACTAGCTTGGGACTAGACAGTGAACCAGTAGAACTTGAAGAATTTACAAAATGACTAACAAAAGTACCAAACTACCAAAAAAAATCCAAAAATATTAACTACATAAAAATAATAAAATTCTCAATGCATTATTTTAATCCATTCAATCTATTAAAGGTCTGGATTAAGGCTTTGTTACACAAAATAGTCTAATTCTTTCTCCTTCCAAAATACAGTCCGTACAATCTGACGTCCAAACCTTAGATTAGAGTTTATCTAACATTATTTATTTTATCCCCTCATGTTTAGGCCCTAAGGTTGTGATTTTAACTCATTTAAAGCTATTTCCTAGATTTAAGGAAATGTTGTCATGACAACTTTGCAAAGTTGTCATGAGCAACTTTTTACAACTTTTGAAAAATTTACTTTCCACTATCCTAACTTGCACAAATAAACCTAGAATAACTCCATTGGAACATAAAACACTTAAAACCCCCAAAATGAAAACCTTCCCTTCAATTTGGAGTTTTGGTTATTGTTTGACCAGCTTTGACTTTCCTAGTCACCTTGTGCAAAATAAAGTATTAGGACCTTCTTGGACCACAAAAAAACCAACCTAAGAAACTCCTATTTAAAAAAAAAAAAATGGACTTTATGCTTAGTTCTTATTACGTTGGTGGTTGGCTAGAGTGACCTACAAGCCAAAATTGTCAAAATCTTCATTAAGGCCTTAAGCTGCTCTTGCACCATTCTCCCCCGGCACTAGGAAAGTTGAGGAATATATGGTGTTACAAACTACAACATGATTCCATGCTTGTTAAAGTCACTCTCTACTATAGAAGTAGCCTCTAACTCAGGTTGTTGTTCCCATTTGAATAGATGCTCCATATAGACTTTATGCCTAGCCTTCTTCTTTACTCTAGAATTTAGAATCTAGAATTTTCTCAACTCGTGGCTTAGCTTGGACAAGTACCCTAAGTTCTTCTACTTCCTTTACTATGTTTTTACTGTACTCTTTCTCCTTAGCATCTGGTCCTTTGTATCTAATTAGGTCCTTCACATTAAAAAATAGGAGAAATGGACATCTCCTTAGGTATATCCACTTTGTAGGCATTGGGGCCATACTTAGCCAACACCTTACAAGGTCAAATCCTCTTCACTTGAAGTTTTCTTGGTATGCCTTTCTGTAGCATAGCTTTGTTCAAAACCACCATCACCAAGTCACCTACTTCAAACTATAATTCTCTGCTCCCTTCATCCTTCTTAGCTTTAAGCTTCTGATTTTCCTCCATTAGTGTCTTCTTCACTTGTTCATGAACCTCTCTCATTAACTGAGAAAATTCATCCTCATATCCACTGATCCCTTCATAGCCCCTTAGGTCTCTAATTTAAAGAGAACCTCTTTGATTTAATCCATACACAATTTCAAATGGACTCTTACCAGTAGTCTTGTTTGCACTGTCATTATAGGAAAACTCTACTTGAGTAATAATGTGTTCCCATCCTTGTCCATACTCCTTGGTTAAACATCTCAAAAAGTTGGTAAGAACCTTGTTAATTACCTATGTCTGGTCATCTATTTTAGGATGATATGTAGAGCTATGAACCAAATTAGTACCTAGTCTTTTTTTGAGTGTCTTCCAAAAATGTCCCATAAATTTCACATCTCTGTCTACAACTATGCTCATTGGGAAACAATGTATCCTTACTATATCCTTGAAGAAAATATGGGCTATATGACTAGCATCATGAGTGGTTTTGCAAGGGATAAAATGACTCATCTTACTGAATATGTCTACTACCACATATACACTATCCAAACGAATTGGTGTTCTAGCTAACCCCACTATAAATTCTATACTTATGCACTCCCATGGTTTATTTGCGATGGGAAATGGCTGATAGAGCCCTTCATTTGATGATGTCCCTTTTTCCATTTAACATACTCCACACTACTCAACATACTTCCTTACATCCTTCTGCATCTTGGGCCACCAATATAATCTCTCTACTAGGTCTAGGGTCTTGTTTAACCCAAATTATCCACTCAACCTACCATTGTGCTTCTCTTGGATGAGGTTCTCCCTAATGGAACCCCTCGGAACACATAATTGTTTCCCCTTAAATAGTAAACCATTCTGTAAAGTATAGCTAACATATTCACTATGAAAATGATTTTCAAAATCATTACATACATTATAGATCTCTAAGAAATCTACATCTTCCTCATAAAGATACTTGAATCCTTCAACCCCTGTGCTCTGGAACTATATTTCTTGGAAAGTGAGCAATATCCTAGTAAGTGCATCTGCAACCTTGTTGTTTACTCCCTTGTTGTGCTTGATTGTAAAGATGTATGATTGCATAAACTCCATCCACTTTATATGCCTCAAACTAAGCTACTCTTGTGTATTTATGTAGCTTAAGGCATGGTTGTCTTTGTATAAAAAAATTCTTTTGATAATAAATAGTGACTCCACTTATTAAGAGATTGAGCCAATGCATAAAGCTCTAAATCATAGGATGAGTATCTAGACTTTCCTTCATTTAACCTTTCACTAAAAAGGCCACTGGTCTTCCTTCTGGATTTAGGACTACACCTACTACTATGTTTCTATCATCACATTCAACAATGAATAATTTGTAGAACTTGGTAACACCAGTATTGGTTGAGTAGCCACTTCCTTCTTCAATCTTTCAAACCCTTCGTTGGCTTCCTTGGTCCATATTAACTTTTTCTTGTCTCCAGCCTTTATGGTATCTAGGATAGGTGCACAAATTTCACTGAATATTATCACAAACTTCCTATAGATCTGGGCCAACCCATGGAAGCTTCTCACTTCAGTCTGTGTCTTAGGAGTAGGCCAACACAAAATGGCTTCAACTTTTCCTTTATCCATCTTCAAGTCACCTTCGAAAACTACAAATACTAGGTAGACTAGTTCTTGTTTCATGAATTCACTCTTCTCAAGATTTATGGTTAACTTCTCTTCTTGTAGCCTTTGCAACACAAGTTCTAGGTGCTTCATGTGTTCTTCTTTTGTTTTTCTAAACATGAGGATATCATCTAGGTATACTACCACAAATACCCCTATGTAATCCTTTAAGACTTTGTTCATGACCCTCATAAAAGTATTAGGTAAATTTGTAAGCCAAAATGGCATTACTAACCATTCATATAGTTCCTCTATGGTTTTAAAATCTGATTTCCACTCATCCCCCTCTTTCATCCTAATCTGATAGTAACCACTCTTAAGGTCTATTTTATAAAAGTACTTAGCACCCCCTAGGCAATCCATTAAGTCTTCTATTCTAGGAATAGGAAATCTATACCTTATTGTTATCCTATTTATTACCCTAGATTCAATACACATTCTCCACTTACCTCCCTTTTTAGGAGCCAATACCACTCGAACAAAAAATGTATTGATTCTCTTTCTTATCAGGCCTTGATTCGAAAGCTCTTGCACTTAACTTGCAATCTCTTTATTCTTCTCTGGTGTCATCTTGTAGGTAGATTTGTTTGGAAATTATTTCCCTAGCACAAAATCAATATGATGATTGATTTCTCTTTTTGGAGGTAGTGTAGCTGGTGTCCCTTGACATATTATGTCCTTAACTAATAAAACAACTATCTAACTTCTATAGGCATAGGTATTTGATTGGGTATTTCATCCTTTTTTGGTTTCACCAAGATTGTATAACCAATTCCTTCTTCCTCCTTGATATCTTTTATGAATTCATTTCCACTCATTAGTAGTGTATTGGAGTCCATGTTCTCCACTATATCTTCCTCTATCATAGACTGTATCTTATAAGTAACTCCATTTTTCTTGAATGAGTACTTATTCTCCTTGCCATGGTGGACTACCTCCCTGTCATATTGCCATGGTCTTCCTAGCAATAGATGGCATGCATCCATTGGTAGTACATCACAAAGCATCTTGTATTGATACATGCCTATGGTGAAATCAACCCACACTTGTTCATTGAGAAATATGTTTTGCCCCTTATTCAACCAAGTTAACTTGTAGGGACAAACATGGGGTATCTTAGTTAGTTTTAACTTCTATACTACTTCCTCTGAGATCACATTATCAATAGACCCTGAGTCTATTATGACCCTACACACCTTGCCAATAATGTTGCACTTGAACCTAAAAAGGGGCTTACTTTGTTTGTGTTTAGTCTTTGTGGGTTCATTGACCAAATCCTCCTAAGCGTGAGGTTATCTCCCTTCTCTAAATTGAGACTTATCTCAGACTGTTTGGTAATGTCTTCTTCTTGCACATATTTAATTTTATTTTCACCTTCTAAAGATGATGGCTTATCCGAAAACCTATAGGTAGGGTGACCCAATTGGCCACAATTATAACACTTCATTGAAGAAAAATGTGATATTTTTTCAAAACCACCTGATCTGCCTCTTCCACCACTGTGAAAACTTCTTCCTCTACCATTTCCTCCTCTATGGTTTGACTCATTTTTTTTCTCAGCAGACTTAGAGCCTCCTTGACCTGTGGTCTCATTACTTCTACCACTAGAACCTCCTCTATGTCCTCCTATATACTCTCTACCTCTTCCTCTACCCCTAGAGCTTGAATCTTGCTTCTTTGTGAGTTTTTCTTCCACCTTAATGGCCATTTGGAAACAAAAATGGATATAAGTTATGGTAAATAGACTTAACTTTTCTTGAATGTTCCACCTAAGTCTATTGAGGTACCTAGAAACTTTAATTCTCTCCATCTCTTGTACTCTGGACCTAAGACATAGCTTTTGTAACTCTTTAGTATAGGATGCCACATCTAAATCCTTATGTTTGGGATTCTATATCTTTTTATGCAATTGGATGTCATAATCCTCTATTAGTTAATTTTATTTTACCTTAGCCACCATAGCCTTCCAATTTACTATTGGATTCTTTCCTTCTCTTTCTCTTTCCTCTTGCAATGACTTCCACCAAGTTAATACTTTCCCTCTCAATCTTTATCTGGTTATCTTCACCTTCTGTGCCTCTGTGATTTGATCACACTCAAAGTGATTTTCCATACCCTCAATCCATTCCATCACTAATTCTCCATTCATTCATCTAGAGAATACAAGGATGCCTTATAATGCCTTAACACTTAGTGCTTTGAGGTATTTGAGAAAAAGGTTTCTCAGGTAATGGAGGGTCTAGTTCTGGTTTTGCCTCCTCTTCAACCTTATTCTTTCCTTTGTCTTTATCCTCTCCCAACCGTTCTTTCATTTTTCTTTTAGTCTTTGTAACTTCTTCTAGATTGTGCTTCATCTCCTCCATAGCTTCTCCTAGAAGTCTATTCTTTACTTGTTTTTCTAACAAGTCCCTTGCCAACTCTGCATTGGTCACCATGGTGCTATCTCCAATTAAATCACTTCCTTTTGTCATATACAATTCACTTACCAAGACTTTTAATGGCTCTGATACCACTTTGATGGGGAGCTCTAACACCTAAGATCTTTCTTTCTCTTTTCAAGACCTATTTTTTGGTCTTCCTAGGGTATCTTTCTCTACCCTATCCATAGGACATTTCTATGGTCCTCTACTTCTTTTAGAACACTCCACCAACTTCAAATAAATCACATCCTTCTCAATCCAACTATGCACCCTTAGGCTCCCTGCAAATATACTCCAAAACCATTCTTGGAAATGAGAATGGGATTTGTCAGTGTTCCCCTTTCAAATTCCACCATTCTTGATCCATTTCTTTGGAATCTTGCATACTTTTCCAATCGAGTTCCAAATTTTCTATTTTTAGTCCTTGTAGCCTTTTTAGCCCAATTAGGCCTCCTAAAACCAGTAATCTTGGATTTCCCCCAATCTTCTCTTAACAACCCCCAACCTAGTTATGGATTCTCTCTAAGGACCTCCTAGGCTTCAATATTTCCTAGGTCTTATGTCTCCATAGCATCCGTACATAGGACTTCCAACAAACCCTTATTTTTAAGGGTTTGTAGGGCATTTTATCCAGTTTGGTTTCCTTTCTTTCAATAGATTCTCTAAGGAACTCCTCCACCCTTCTCCTTTCATTCACATATCAAGGAAACATGCCCCTACACTCTCTATCAATTGATTGGCTCGAACCAATCCATCTAGAAAGCTCTCTTGCCACTACACTATACAAGCTCCTAGCCAAAATACCCTTGTACTCGCCTAGGGCTTGGTTGTAATAATATATCCCGTGCACACACAAAATCTAAAAATAATATTTACAATATTTACAAAGTCCCCTACTAGATTCTAAGTGGCCATTGAATTTCAACCATAAAAACTCAAGTGGGAGCCACATTTACATAACTGGCTGTGGACAAGACAACAAACCAGTAGAACTTGAAGAATTTGCAAAATGACTAACAAATGAACCAAACTACCAAACCAACTCCACAAAGATGAAATACATTACAAGAATCAGATTCTCAATGCATTATATTAATCCATTTAATCCATTAAAGGTCTAGATGAAGGCTCTATTACACAAAATAGTCTAATTCTTGCTCCTTCCAAAACACAGTCCATACAATCTAAGTTTCAACCCTTAGATTAGGGTTGATCTAATATTATATATTTTATCCCCTCATGTTAAGACCCTAAGGTCAGGACTTGAACTCATTTAAAGCTATTTCCTAGATTTGAGGAAATGTTGTCATGACAACTTTGCAAAGCTGCAAAGTTGTCATGAGCAACTTTTTACAACCTTTGCAAAATTGACTTTCCACTATCCTAACTTGCACAACATGACCTATAATCACTCCATTGGATCCTAAAATACTTAAAAACCCCCAAAATAATAACTTTCCCTTCAATTTTGAGTTTTGGTCATTGTTTGACCAACTTTGACTTTCCTAGTCGAGTAATACCACAATAGTGGGTTACACTTTTTGGGAGGAAGGAATCACCCCGAAAAGAATGGCCCACTAAAACATTCATCATACTTTCGATCAGAAGTGAGTTACTTCCGATCGAAAGTACCTACTTACTTTCGATCGAAAGTAAGAAAGTACTTTCGATCGAAAGTACTTACTTACTTTCAATCAAAAGTAGGTTTTTTTTTGGCAGAATAAAAAACCCACCGAAATATTCATTTTCACTGTTTCGGCTGGGTTGAAAGTGACAGATAGAGTGGCCTTCCATTTTTTTGAACATTTTTATTTAGGTTTTTCACATTTTTAATTTGCATATTTTATTATTTTATAATATATATTATTTGTATATATGCATTATAATGTTTTCTATATATATTGTTTGTATATATGTGTATATATACCTGTTTATGTGTATATATACATATATCTATATATATGCATATATGTGTATATATATACATATATGTGCATATATATGCATATATGTCCATATATATATATATGTGTATAATGTGTATATATATATATGTATATATATATATGTATGTATATATACATATATACATATACATACACACACACACACACATATATATATATATATATGTGTGTGTGTGTACATATATGTATATATATACATATATACATATATACATGTATACATATATACATATATACATATATACACATATACATGCATTATATATGTCACTAATACATTTGGGGTGAAATTGCGACAGGAATTTGCGACGGGGGGCAGATGTTATGTGTTTTTGGCTTTTTTTTTCAATTATAACCCGACAACATCGCAATTGCAACGTTAACGGGATATAAGGCAAAAAAAGAGAAAATGTTGTCATTTCTATGTTCAATAGCACCGAGAGGGATTTTTGCAGCCATTGGGTAATTTGTATGTTGGACGAGGAGATCTCTATGGCCAGGCATCTCTGCGGTGAAAGGGATTTTTCATTGATAGCTACTGCATTGTACATTCAGAATCCAAAAGGCTGAGAAAGGTATGATTTTAAACGTCAAGAATGTTAAAATTCCTCCCCTAATTACTT
>MU223731.1:308429-324049 GCA_018584345.1 Thuja plicata | reverse complement strand
TTATGTTATATTTTTTATATTATTATATTATTTTAAATTAAATATTATTTTTTTTATTAAATTTGTGACAAAACTTAAGCAATACTGCCAACATTTTGGCAGGAACTTTGCTGCTCTGCGGCCTTGTGTTCATATAGACATTAAACCATCATTCTATCATGTTAATGTTTTGTACAATTGTGACAATATTCTCACCGAACCTATAACCTACACTCATAATAAATAATAAAAAATTAAATACTTGGGAATAGATTGTTTTAGGCACCTTGGGGAACATGTGTTGAAGAATTTTTTATTACAAAACCTTCTCATTGGCAATCAAGTCCATAAGTGATTAAACAATATGATAGATTAGATGCATTTTGATATGTGTAGACAAAATAGTAGGAAGTTTGTAACTAAGAAATATATAAATATGTCATGAACAATTGGCAGAAATTTATTCGAGCTCTGCAACTTTCTCGTTCGGCTAGTTTTTTGAATTTTCAAATTTTTTGGTGCTCGGCACATGGTCGCCACTCATGGCGGGTGTAATGCCCCTCCAACCCTCACAAGACCTAATTATGTGTGTTAGAAGTTTGGACTTTTATTTTCTATTAATGAATCTGATTGAAATTACTAATCCAATCTATCTCATCTCCAAATAAGTGTTTAATGTATATTTCTCCTTGAGTAGTGATGTCTACTATGTGTTCATGATATTATAGGAATATTGTGTTATGAAACAATCTGATATGTTTTTTGTGTGAGGAACTTCCATTTTGATGGTTTGAGTACACTGGGCTGAATTAAGTTGATTAAGATACTTTTATGAGTATGTTCTGGATGATGTATTTATGTTGTTCAAAATCTCCATAAAGATTAGGTTCTTTATATGCTTTACCTAATCATAATTAACACTCTTGTATGATTTTATGGATGATTGTAATGTTAACTATTAATTAGGGATTAACCCAAATCACCCGATGAATCATATTATGGATTCAATTTGACCCATTTTTTATAATTAATTAGTAATACTTTGTATTATGGGTGCTTATACCCTAGTGACATCATACGTGAACTATGTCTTTTCTCTTATTTGATTATATGATGAGATGCTTTCAAAATGTGTTGGATAATATGTTCATCCTAATGATAGTTCGTAAATGATTCGGAATGTCACCTAATGAATTATAGTCTTAGAATATTTAATGGAATTTTTGCTTATATACATGATGACATTATCAATGATGATCGTTCATTTCTATTTTGGTTCATTTCTATTTCAGTATGAGATTATTATGGAGCTAACAATACTAACTCAATCATGATTTAGAATAAGTCTTGTCTGGTGTGTGTGTGTAGGATGAGGGGAGGCAGTCGTAGTCACTTATGTGGGAGATCCACACGATGTCGCACTCCCCCTCCTTGTCTTCCACTGCTAGTACAATTTATATAATTGTGTTTCTCAACTTGGTGATGCAGGATGCAGGTACCAAGCATCGACTCCACCTAGCCACACACGTCTGAGCATGCCTTTAAAATCCTTGAACATTGTTTTCATGGAGATATTACCAAGGTTTCCCCAAGTAGACCCCTTTTCAGGTAGTCACCCTATTTGGGTTTGGGTTGTATTATTATTTTTATGGTTTTGAGATTTATGTTTTGGTCAGTTGACTATGTTCTTTTATTCTTGACAGTTATGTTTGTAATATGATTCTTGGTTATTTTATTAGATACTATATATATATATATAATGTGTTTAATTAAGTTTATGGCGTGACTAAATATATGTATATGTATGTATATATGGGTGCACACATATATGCCTACATATATAAATAAATATATTTGTGTATGTATAAAGATATGTATTTGTATAATTAGAGTTGTGATGTAAATATTGTATTGAGATATAAAATAAAATAAAATAATAGAAGAACTAATATTATTATGCCTAATTGGAAAAACTGGCTTTCTAGGAGATTCAAACTCAAGACCTCCTAAGAGTAAGGCTAGCTAGTTTACCATTGGGCTATGTGAGTTATTTGGTAATCCTTTTGCTTACTACCATATTTAATGACTTGGTAAGTTAATTAAGTTAATTTAAAACTAAAATTGTAACCATAAGCTTCCAAGTAAATAAATGATAGTTAACACTAAATTAAGTATATATTAAATAATTCATACCTACATGATAGTTGAACAATTGCTTCCCGTAAAGCTACTTCTCCAACCAGATGTCTGTTATTTATATGGAGAAGAAAATATTCCCGGGGAGAGAACTGATTTGGGGAGATTCTGAGAATTGACTTTACAATTGGAAGATGAAGTTATTTCATTAAGGGTGAAGGAAGACAATGGTTTATTTTGTTATGAGAAAATGGAGAAATAATTGTTGCAAAAAAATAGAATATGTAGTCTTGATGCGGAGGCCATATCTCGCTAACCAACCGTTGGATCGTGCTAATTTTTGGATATGTTGGTAATAACCAAATTGTGTCAATTATCATAGGAGCGATCGACAAAATATGGTGTGCTTCAAAAGTTATAGATCTCTGTGTGCAGATCTATCCAGCAAGACAGCAAGAAGGAAGTTGGAAAGCCTGGAGGTTTATGGAATTGCTCAATCACCAAGGGAATTCTTTAGAGGACTCCAGGTAGAGTCTGAAACTAGAAATAATTTCCCATTTATAAGTTATTATTGGAGGAATGTGTTTGTTATTGTGACTGTTCTATTATTGATCATATCTATAGATGAGTAATTTAAAAATGCTTGTAATAGAATCTGGAAATAAGTATCGGTATCTATTGTGTAGGCTTGATGAATTTTATCACTATATATTATTCATGAGATTGTTCATCTCTTCACGTTTGGTTTTAATTCTATGTGATCTCTATGTTTGGATGGTTGTTTTATTCTTATCTAGTTGTTATTGAGTTGTGGAAGGTTTAGGATGTCATTTTATCACCCTTCCTTTTGGTAGTTTATTTCATTTGGTAATATTTTTGTCTTTGTTCTATCTCTGATTTTGTGTATGAGAAGGTCTCAAATAACTGTCAAGGTGTCTTGTGAAGACCATCAATTGTTCTTATTTGTATTATGCACATTGTTGCAGTTTGGGCTCATCCTGAGGGTTTGAGAACACAAGAGAGTTTCCTAAACCTAGGGACTAGATGTTTTGTAGTGATTGCAAGTCCCTTTTTATGGCATGTTTGAGTAGGGCAACAAGGTACCCTAGGTGGGTGGTTCACCATAGGTTCCAAGACCCAAAGCAGTTCCTAGGAGATCCTATGGGTGAGTTCTTAATCAAGTGATAACCATAAAAAAATGAACTTGGGCTTTGGGGGTTTACACATAATAAAAGATAAGTGATATTATAGTTCGCATAGACTTGTTGAAGTACCGGTACCATGGGTAACGACCAGGGTGGATCCTTAAACTTTGAGAAGGGATCAATGTTACATGGTTGCCATGGAGGATCCCAATACACAGGTTGTGTGATGACACTCACCTAGTTGGTAATCTGGAGCCCTCACATGTATTTTGTGATGTTTGGATACTTGTTTGTATTTTGTGTTTCTTGTTTTTTTTCTTTTGGATGGTTCTTTTGGGAAAGGTGTATTGTTGGCCTTAGATTTCCTTAGAGCTTGTGTGGACCTTGGTTCTATCTCCTAGCACGAGGGAGTGGAACTCCATGATTCCACGTGGTTGGGTGGTTAATCTTATCGAGATATTGTTTGTGGTTGCATGGATGTCTTTACCCTTGGATTCATGCTTGAAAGCTATCAAGGATTCTACTTGTGCGTCATGTACTTCAATGTATTGTAATTCTAATGTATTGATTTATTGAGAGCCCTTGTTGGGTAATGTAAATTAATGTAAATGAAAGGAGAAGCAATATAATGGGAATGGGTATCTCTAGGTGATATGAAGGGAAAAATTATGCTCCTACTTGTATATGTCACAAAACATTAAAATAATGCGAAATTTGTCATTTGTTTCCCTCTTATGTTATCTTGTAATAAAGTAAGTGATATCTTGCATGAAAAGATATTCATATGGTTCTGTCTTGTTTTGTGGATAAGGACCTAGCTTATATTGGTATGATAAGTAAGTTCTCTTATATAATAGAATACAAAAGGAATACTATGAAATGATTGGTTAATGAGTGAACTTGTGTTTATATCAAAGTGGAATGTTATTGTTAGATAAGAAGAACTAGGAAATGATAAATGATAATGGAATTGTAATTGTGGAATAGTTATATAATTGAGAAAAGAGATGCCAAATATTAAGAGAAGTTTATAGAAAAGAAGTACAAGACATTTTTGGTTTAGTGTAACCTATGATAGTAACTCAATAAAATGATTCACATATTGTTAACTTATGATTAATGTTAAGAATGAGTTCAGAACACTTTGGCTAGTGCCTTAAAATATATCTATTATGATGTACATCTTGGTGGTAGGGTATGCAATTATGAATGATAATCCTTACCCTAATGTCTATATGAAACTAAATTTATAAGATAGTTTATAGACATTATGAATTCCATTAGTTAGTTATGAAGAATGGATTGTGTTGGTGAATTAAATGATGGTGACTAATCATTGAAACATATCCATGAGATAATAATCATTTATTCTGAAGTGTTATAAATATGTTAGAATTGTAATTCATTATGAAGCTCTTTAATGTAATTAGATTAATCTATATTGTTTGAGTAGCTGTGTTAGGGAGCCTATGAGGACTAGAAAATATTAAGTTATGTTGCATTCATGTTTTATGAGCAAGTGTGTATCTATTATTTAGATAATGTGTGTTGTAATAGTAAAAAAAAATTGATTGCATCTTTAGAGATTAGTTGGTCTGTCCTCCTAGTTCCCTGGCGGGGCATTATAGCGGGGATCTTGGTCATCCCCCTCAAGACCCTATTTCCAATGGTATTGTTACTACCACAAGGACCCAGTCTGTGGAGTCCCTAGTTTCCAACCTTCGAGTTGTTTTTGAGACATTTGGCCCTCATGTGGTCTCTGTTAAACCTACTGCTAATGATGCGAGTACCTCCATTGCTATGACTCTGGTTCCCAATGATCAGGTTCAGACTGCTAGTACATTAGAGAAGGAATTCATTGACACATAAAAAAAGGTGTCACCACAATCTGATTAGAAATGTGCGCTAGTCTTTGGTTCCCTAGGACTGGATGCTTCTATCCTTGTGCCTGAGCTCATAAATACGGCTGAAGGGATCGAAATTCATCTTCCAAGTGTGGTGGTGGGTTGCATTATCTCCTCCATGAGTTTCAAGTTGGTTGACCAATTCTTCTCTTTTTGTCCCACCATAGATATGGTTCATCGTTGGGTGACATCCCATTGGAGTTTGAAAGGCAGTGTGGTTACCAATGCTATTCCCGATGGACTTTTCCTCTTCAAATTTATTAGAGAGGAGGACTTGATTAGGTTGTGACAAGCTCCTGGACCTATGGAAAATACGCCCTTACTCTTTGCAAGTGGAAACCAAGCTTTGATCCTGCTAAGGACCTTTAAAAGATAGCTCATGTCTATATTCATCTCCATGGGCTTCCTCTGGATTTTTGAGATGAACTGGTATTCAAGTGGATTGGAGATCCCTTCAACCAATATGTCTCTTTGGATGCAATTACTTGGGCCAAGTCCAGGTTGGTTTTTGCTTGGTTTTGTGTTAAAGTTGCTATTAAAAATACCTTCCCCAATTTCATTACTCTTCATTCTAAACATGGCAAAGGAACATAAGCCCTTGTTTATGAGAATGTAGTAGTATCTACCAGAAGTGTTTTGAACCTTGCCTTGTCATTACTGATTGTAAGGTTAAAATGACAAAGGACCCTAAACTGAAGGAAAAATGTTTCTCTCCCCCTCGGGTGGATGGTCTCGTGGGAAACCCCTTTGGGTCAGGGGATTATCCTTTCACGGGTGGGTTACTGAAATTTTTTAACTCTCTTGTGGAGGATTCACATATGTCTCCTGTGCAGGATTCACATAAGTCTCTAGGCAATGATGGCAACCTACAGGTATTTGTTCCTGGTTTGGATAGTGATGTGAGCTTAGGGATCACCCTCAATACTTTGAATGTTGATGTTGACCTTCAGGATGAGGGTGAAATTCCTACTTCCCCCTCACTTGGTCTGGCCTCCTCTTTGTTTTTCACAAATGGAACCCCTATTGAATTTTTTGAACACCAAGGGTTAGATGTCTAGACTAGTAATGGCTCCATCCTAGCTGGTGTTGGAGGTTGTAAATCCCTTACAACCACTTCAGGTGAATGATTCATCACTTAGCCCAGGTCTGGTTGTAATATATGTAAAACTTGGTGTGGATAATTGCTCTTATGAGTCTTCTAGACTCTACTCTACAGAGGAACAATGGATTGTATAAAGGAAGAATACATGATCTCAAAAACCTAATGTGGGAGTGAAGATTAATCAAGGAAGACCCTCAGGAAGAATCCAAAAAACTAAGGAAACGACAAGGGAAATTGCTAATGGAAGGCAAAGAACCCTAGACTACAATATCAAACACAAGAAATGAAGTTCATCTCTTGGAATCTAAAGGGCCTCAACAACCCCCATAAGCAGTATGCTCTAAAAGACTGCATTAAAAATGTGTATGCAGACATATTCCTCATTCAGGAAGCTGAAATGACTCTTCAAAATTTCTCCCTTATTGTTGACAAAGTGTGGCATGGCTCCTCCTTCATGGTTATTGATTCTTGTGGGGCGTCGGGAGGAGTTGTCACAATGAGGAATCCTAGTAGGGTTAAGGGGGAACTCCATTCCCTCTCCCCTAATTTCTTGGAGGTGTCTTTCTTCACTAGTTTTGTGGATTGGAAGATTATCAATGTCTATGCTCCTAATACTCAAGCTAGTAGGTTGGCTCTCTAGAATGATATCTTCTCTCTCATTTTGGATGACCTGGACTCTCTGTGGATGGTGGTTGGAGTCTTAGATAATCCCCTCTTTTCCCTTCTAAAAATTTGGGGTGGGGGGACTATGGATTACTCTGACAACATGGAAAACTTGTCTGACTTTATTAATAATGGTGGGCTCTATGATTTGGGCTTTTAAACTCCTCCTTTAACTAGACTAATAATAAGAAGGGAGAAAACCTCATCCAAGTTAATCTGGAATGAATTTTTGTCTCGACAAATTGGGACCTGAGATGTAATGCTTCCTTAAAAACTCTTCCTTGAACGATTTATGATCATAACGCTCTACTCTTATATTAGATTCACAAGCCCCCCTCTAGCCCGATCCCTTTTAGGTATGAGATCATGTGGGCCTCTCATCATGACTTCCGTAATTGCATTTAGAATTGGTGGAATACTCCAATACAAGGTGCTATTATGTTTAGTCTCCCAAAAACTTGAATTTATCAAGGACAAAGTGAAAACCTGGAACAAATCCATGTTTGGTAACATCTTCAAGTAGAAAAAGGACATATCTTCTAATATGAAAAGTCAGCAAGATGTTATGGCTAATGGGGACCCCACCCCATCTCTTCACCTTGAGGAGGAAAGATGGCTCAAGAAATGGAAGCAAAAACTTAAAAGGGGGGAAATCTATTGGAAGCAGAGATCTAGGGTCCAATGGTTGAAGGAGGAGGACAGGAACACTGCCTTCTTCCACAGATCTGCTATTAGGCATCACAAACAAAATTTGATCCATAGTTTTCTAAATGATCATAATCAAGTCATCCATGAAAATGATAAGTTAGGTGAGTTGACAGTGAATTATTTCAAGAAAGCTTTTTATGAGTCTTATCCCCCTTTAAATGGTCTGAAGGAACTATTTCTTAAGCCTATCCCTATGGAAATCACCTCTAATGGCAATGAACAAATTCTTGCTCGTGTTACTAATGAAGAAGTGAGGGTTGTTTTCTTCTCTATGGGTGCCTTCATGGATTTGGGGCCTAATGGCTTACCCTGGCCTTTTTTCAAGAGTATTGGGACATTGTGGGTCGTGATATCACCTTAGCCACCAAGGACTTTTTTAGGACTATCAAGTTGATAAGGAAAATCAAAAATACCTATATTGTTCTTTTTCCTAAGGTCCTAGAACCTAAAAAGTTGACTAACTTTAGACCGATCAGCCTATGCAACACTCTCTACAAAAACAAATCCAATGTGTTGGTTAACATAATCAAGCCTTTCCTTGAAGTTTCTATTAGGGGTTGATAGAAGAGTTTTGTCCTTGGTAGACAAATTTGGATGTTGCTATCTCTACTCATGAAATTATCCACTCCGTGGAAAAGTTTCAGGAACTAGGTATGGTTCTGAAACTTGATATCTCAAAGGCCTATGATATGGTTTATTGGGAGTTTTTGTTTAAATTTCTCTCCAAAATGGGATTCAATGACAATTTTGTCAACCTTATCAATGGTTGTGTTAGTATAATTAAGTTCTTTGTCCTCCTTAATGGTACTCCAAGGGGTTTTTTTGTTTCCAAAAGGGGAATCCGCCAGGGGAATCCCCTCTCTCCTTACCTCTTTAACATGATTGATGAAATTATTAGTCAAAACCTCTTCAAGATGGCCCAAAAGAGAAGAGTTATTGGGGTTAAATTTGCCTCCACATTATCCCTAACCCTTCTTCAACAATTTATGGATGATACCATCCTCTTTGGAAGATGCTTTGTGATTGAGGCCAGGGAATGGAAGTCTTTTCTTACCTTGAATGTTGATGTCTCTGGTCAGCATATCAACTATAACAAGAGTTATTTATACTTTTTCAATACTAAATAATATTTGTAGGTTAGAGTCAAGAACATCCTAGGATGCCAATGCATTGATATTCCAGGTCTTTACATTTGCCTACCTCTCATTGTCAGGGATGTCACTTTGACATATTGCAACTCTATCCTTGAAATAATGAAAAAGAAGTTAGTTGGTTGTAAAGGTAAGTTCCTCGGTAGTGTCAGGAAACTTCAACTTCTCGAGGCCTCCCTTCAAGGTATACCTATGTACTTCTTATCTATTTAAAAAAAAATTGGTCTTATGGCTAACAAAATGGAAAGACTTCAACATTCATTCCTTTGGACTAGAACTAAAGAGAAAAAGAGGTTTTCTTTGTTCAATTGGGAAACGGTTTGTAAGCCCAAATGCTTGGGGGGCTTAGGGATTAGAAGAATCACCACTCTAAACAAAGCTTTAATTGCTAAACTTGGTTGGAAGTTGGTTGTGGAAAACATTGATTAGAGTCTTATGATGAAAGCAAAATAGTTGAATAATGTTCGCTTCCACAAACCTCTTACTGCCCCGAACCTCCCCTCTGGCTCAAAAATCTGGAACAACATAACCAAACACATAAATATCTTACGATTGGGACTGGAGTGGCAACTTGGTCATGGAAGGAATATTAGATTTTAGGAGGATGATTGGATTGGTGATAGGAAAGTGGGGTCTAATGGGACCTTTAGAGGTCTCATGGGGAATGCTAAGAGATTGATTTGGACCTATGTTAGTGATTATTTAACCATAAATATGTGGACTAACTTCACTCAATGTAGAAGAGATAACCCTCATTTGAGCTAGAAAATTATTGATTTGCAGGGGATGATCAACATGAACCATATCCCTTTGTTTCCCAGAGATGATACTTTTGTTTGGAAATTGGATGGAAAAGGTGAATTTATTGTAAGCTCTGCTTACAAATTGCTCTCTAAAGATGAAGTTTCTTCTAATTGTTGGGGTAAGATCTAGAATCCCTACCTCATTCCTAAGATCATTTTTTTTCTAGTGGATTGCACTCCATAATAAAATCCTTACCCAGGATAATCTCATATGAAGGGGATTCCAACTTTAAAAAAAATGTTATCTTTGCAAGCAGGAGGAGGAGACTATTCCCCGCCTATTAATCCACTGTCAATTTGTTATTAATCTTTGGCAAATGGTGCTACATAATATTAACATGAATTGGGTCCTAAACTTTGGTCTACACCAGTTCCTTGAAGAGTGGAATGAGGTATCTTCCAATCCGTATGTCAAATAATTACAAAAGCTCATCCCTCCCCATGTCTTCTAGAGCTTTTGGAAGGAAATAAATAACAAGTTCTTCAGGGATTGTGAATGTATTTTGGATGTGAAGTTCAAGTCTTTCCTTAAGACTATATTTGACTATCTCTTTGTCGTGAAACTCTACAAGATAGATTCCCAACCTTCCTCTCTGGACCATAAAATAGCTAAAACTTGGAGCTTACCTAAGGACTATTCTATGGTTGACAACTCTAAAAAAACTGATAAGAAAATACACAAGATGGAAACCTCCTAATAGGGGATGGGCCAAGATAAATTTTGATGTCTCTTTGAGGAGTGGGAATGTTTTTGGTGGTGGAGTCATTCACAATCATGTTGGTGATTTGATGGATTATTACTCTAGGTATCTTTTGAATTTGTCTAGTAATTAGGTCGAGTACATAGAACTCCTCTGGGGTATAAGGATTGATTTATCTATTGGGGTTAAGACTCTATTTTTAAGGGGGATTCTAAACTGGTAGTGGATGCTGCAAGAGGCAATGCCATAATTAATGGATCTTTTGCTAGTGTTAGGAATGATATCAAGATGATGTTTTCTTGGGTTTGATGGCTTCTCTATCTATCCTATTTTTAGAGAAGGGGATGGGGTTGCTGATGCATTAGCGGCCTTTGGGAACCTCACTACTAGTTTGAGATGTTGGATAAATAAGGAATATCTTCCTCCTACTGTGAAAATTTTGATAGAAGATGACAAAATTCATTATTTATCCCTATGATGACCACTTATATGCATTTGCTTGGATGGGTTTTGACTTATAACATATTCTTTATGGTTATAGGGATTTTTTAATTTAAGTCTTCTAAGGTGGGTTACGCTTTGGCAATCACCTTGCCTATGTATTCCACTTGGAGTTGCNTGACCACTTATATGCATTTGCTTGGATGGGTTTTGACTTATAACATATTCTTTATGGTTATAGGGATTTTTGAATTTAAGTCTTCTAAGGTGGGTTACGCTTTGGCAATCACCTTGCCTATGTATTCCACTTGGAGTTGCAACATGGATGATGACATGCCCTTGAACTATTCCCTTTCCCACGTGATTATGAGTTGACACACTAGAAATTATATTTCCTATCGCCTTTGCATGAATTCAAGGTGTATTTATTTTAGCATTAATGAACCTAAAGATTTTGTGAGTTGGGATGGTCATTCCCTTTGCAAAAAATAATGGTGACACGAGCAAGATGTCTTGATAAGGTATGATGTTCTTTGGAGAATACAGAATAATAATTGTATTCTTCATATGAGTATTTTAAGTTCTTTATTCATCTCTCTCGTGTTGGTGTGCTCTGTTATTTTGTGGGTTTCTATTGTAGTTTTTTTTATTCTCTTATTGCAGGTGGCAATAGAGTTTGAATTGAGCCCAGAAAACCGGATGAGTTTAAAAATGATGTCACTATGTGGCATATTTGCAGAGAAGGTGGGGTTTCTCAATTCCTTTAGAACTTGATAGGCTATGATTAAAATATGTATGTTTAGTTTTTCAGTTCTTAGGCGAAAATGAAGGGTTTCAATGGAAGACATTAACTTTGAGGTTAACAAAGAGGTTATTGCGAAGGATACGGGCATCTCAACAATTGGAAGAAAATGGTGGAAGTAGAGTAGGATTTCAGACACTGAGAGCATGAACCATTTCTTCCATTCGGATGAGGCCCCTGTGAAAATGCATGGAGGTTATGAAAAAGCTAAACTTCCCAAACCATGGGACCAAGTATGCCTTAAGGCAATGAAGTATTTCACTCTGGAAGGTTGGTTAAAAGTTTTTTATTATTACCATATGCCTATTCTGAACCATTTTCGCAATAGGAGCTTGATTTCCTTTCCATTCTTTCTGTTAAATTCTCTTGACAATTATGTCAAGGAGGTTTTCAACCTTGTTAAAGGTCAGGGAAAAAACCCAATACCACTCCACTAGGGGCTCATCTTTCGGGCCTCAGCTCTACCACTTTCACCTTGCCCTTTGCCCTCTGTGTCAAATTATGGTGCATGAAGCCTCTTCACCCTGTTCTTTACCCTCTACGGGCATTCTGGATACCCCTAGTCCCAGTAGGAAGCAATGTCTACATAACCCTGACCTTAAGGGTGGTTCCCACCAACCTAGCCCTGAAACCCCCACCCACTCCACTGGTAAAATTTCCATTAAGATTGAACATTTGGAAAAAAAGGAAAAGCTAAAAGGAAAATGGGGAGTAAAAATCCATATGTATCATACAAGAAGTGGGGTCTAACGGTGATCTGATTGAGGAAACAAGCACCCACAGGCACTCGCACAGGATTGCTACTTGGTCTACGAGCAAGGGAAAGTATAAGGAGGTTGAAGAATCTAGTGCCGAAGAACTTGACAACCTGTTGATTATATTTATAGTCTTTGTAGTCTGCCCTAAAATTTTTGTTGTCTTCAGTCTTATCCTTGCTCAAAATTTGAAAGCATGTCCAAAATTACAAAATCCCTGTGAAAGTTGATGGTCTTGTGTCAAAATTTAGAGAAGTAATAAAAAAACCCTAAGTCCTAAGCTTCATTCTATCTGAAATTGGTTCAAAACCTAGTTCTTTGAAATGGCTTATGTTTTGAAGTTACCTTTTTCATAACTTAAAAGTCTTTTATATCATGCGTTATTTCCTTACAGTTGCTAAGTCTCTTTATGAAAATAGAATATGCTTTAGTTTCATGAGAGTAAGCGACTTCCCTTTAGTCAGTTTATCTCTTAAGGAAAAGAATATTCTTTCAAAGATCAAGATATTATGAGATAACCGTCTGATGGAAACAAATCTAATGGTTAGTCGGGTTGTCTCCAATTTAAACATGAGTTAATTGTTTCCTACAGTGACTTTGAGATTGCTTAGTCACAGGATCTCTAGATATGACATAGGGTTTAAGTGTTAAGTCAAAGGTTAAGTATTCCCTTTAGTCACTTTATCTCATGAAGAAAATGATTTAAGTCAAAAGATCTAGCGATTAAACGACAATCGCTAACTAGGGTTTTAATCTGACGATAGTTGGGTGATCTCATAATAAACCCTACAGTTTGAAATAAATCAAGAGACACTAAGTATTAACAGTCCTAGGGTCTCCAGATCAAACTAAAGTTAAAAGTCAGGTTGAAAGTGTAATGTCCCTGCCAAGGAACCCGTAAGGAATCAGGTCTTAAGACCAAAAATTACAACTAACAAATTTTTTTTAATTTTTTTTTTAACATTACATCATTACTACTTCACATTTACATTCCTTAAGGTTCCCTTAATTAAATCATTTACTAACATATTTACATTACTTATCCAAATTGAATTTCATTTCCTTTCTTTACTTTCACATTTAGAACTTAAGAGATAGGGTAAGAAAATAACATTTTGTTTACAATTATATTCCTTACTTTATATACTAATTCCATTTCTCCTTCCTACACATTGAATAACTATTCATTACAAACTACATTTCAACTTTAGCATAATAAACTTTTTTTTTTCTTTCATTGCAACAAAGAAGAGATAGAAAAGATCATTAAACATTACATTGCATAGAAAAGATTCAATGTTGGATCAGGTTCTTGAGGACATGCTTAGGATCTATGTGATGGACAGACAAACCCATTGGGAAGATTACTTGTACCTAGTGGAGTTTTCCTACAACAATGTCTATCATAGTTCTTTGGGGATGTCACCATTTCAGGCTCTTTATGGTTGTCCTTGTTGTACCCCTTTGAGTTGGGATCGCTTAGAAGACAAAGTATTACTTGGCCCTGAGATGTTACAAGATATGGAGTAGCAGGTTCAGAGGATCAGAGAACATCTTTTGACAGCTCAGGATAGGCATAAGAAGTATGTTGACGTTCATAGAATTGATAGACAATTCTCTGTTGGAGATAAGGTGTTTTTGAGAGTCTGCCCACGTAAGAGCCCTATCCATTATGGAAAAGGTTCTAAGTTGGCACCAAGATTTGTAGGCCCTCTCTTCCTTTGACCTTTCTTTCAACAAGGTATGCCTTATTGATGGCCTCCCAGAGATCCTGGGGTTCTAAGACTACTACCTCTCCAGATATTTGGTCGTTCAGACCTTTGATGAAGTGTTGGACAAGTATGGGTCCATCATCTCTAAAGCCTAAGAAAGGCTTAAGTTCATAGAAATTTCTTTCATACTCTTCCACCGACATGTTGGCTTGCTTGAGGTGGTGGAATTCTTCTACCCTTCCCTACCTCCACTAATCAGACATGAACCAATCCTTAAAGTTTTCTAGGAACAACTCCCATGAAATAGTGTTGACGGTGACTTTAAGCTTGTCTTCTTCCATATGCCACCATGTAGATGCAAACTTCCTCAGATTCATAATGGCACATCTGGCCTTGACGTTGCTACTAAAAGAGTGCATAGAAAAACACCTCTCAAGGTCAAACAACCAGGTTTCTACTGTAGATACCCCTTCATTGCCATAGAAGAGGGGTACCTTCACTTTGAGCAAGTCCCTCATATGAGCGGTATCCCTATCTTTAGATTCTTGCCTAACTTGCCTTCTCCTAGGGCTTCTTTCCATTTCCCTATCTTGATGTTGAGCTTGGTTTCCTTCTTCGAAATTGAATATATTCTCAAGGTTGTCAAGTCTCTGCAGAAGTTGTTGCATAAGTTGTCTAAATTGGGCTCCTTCAGAGTCATTCCTCTGACTCTCATTCCTATGGTTATCTTGATTTTTTTCTCCCTCATGTTCCCCATGGGAACTCTCTGGGTGAGATCTAGAGGAAGACTGCTGAGTTCTGTCCCTAGCTCTTCCGCAGGTAATGGGAGGCATCCTGGGAGAGCGGCACAATATTAGTTTTAAGTGTACATTTAAAAGTAGCATTCAATGTGTTAAAAAGTTTTGAGTTTTCAAACGTAACTAGACCCTGAGCTCCCAGTGTAGAAACCAAGGCTCTAATACCAAATGTAATGTCCCCGCCAGGGAACCCATAAGGAATCAGGTCTTAAGACCAAAAATTACAACTAACAATTTTTATTTTTTTTCGAACATTACATCATTACTACTTCACATTTACATTCCTTAAGGTTTCCTTAATGAAATCATTTACTAACATATTTACATTACTTATCCAAATTGAATTTCATTTCCTTTCTTTACTTTCACATTTAGAACTTAAGAGATAGGGTAAGAAAATAACATTTTGTTTACAATTATATTCCTTACTTTATACACTAATTCCATTTCTCCTTCCTACACATTGAATAACTATTCATTACAAATTACATTTAAAATTTAGCATAATAAACTTTTTTTTTTCTTTCATTGCAACAAAGAAGAGATAGAAAATATCATTAAACATTACATTGCATATTTCCAACTTTGTTCTTTCAAATAATAATCCTTGAAATCAAGCCTAGAACTATCCCTCCCAATTACATTGCTTTTCTTTTCAATTACATCTTTCTGATAATAGATCTCATAATAACAAGTACATAAATGGCCCAAAGGCACTACAACATATCTTTACATCTTTATTTTCAGTAACAATGATAAAAGTCTTCATAGAATTTGAACATATCCAAGCCACGAGTCACGAACAGGACCTCGAAAGATTT
>MU223731.1:288434-305949 GCA_018584345.1 Thuja plicata | reverse complement strand
GTGTGCACCCACATATACACATACCTATATAAAATACAAACAATTATAACATATTTATAATTATTATACATATAAAACATATTAATTCTAATTCATAACATAAATTCAGACCAACACCAAATCAAATCTATAACATAAACTGCATTCTACTTCCCCAACAAGGACAACTCCCTAAACATAATTCTAAGTCCAAGGGTAGCCTCAAGAGTATCTTGGTTAAATCTCCACACATCAACAGTTCGATGATTTTGAAGGCACGCTCAGAATTGTGTAGCCAAGTGGAGACGATGCCTGGTACCTGCATCCTACATCATCAACTGATATGCATATACAAATATAAATATAAACCAACAGTGGCAAACAAGGAGGGAGAGTACGACATCGTGTGGATCTCCCGTAGGAGTTACTATGACTGCCCCTCCTCATACTACACTCACATCACCCAGTGAACATCAAACCATAATAGGGTTAGTAGGGTTAAATCATAATATAAACATCATTACACAAATCAATGTAAAACATTTTACTGATAGTTCATTTCTAGCCATTCATCATTAAATTATAACTCATTTAATATGTCCAAATAACTGCAGTAACCAATTATATATGCTCAAATGCCTCATAAAATGCTAACTAAATAATAATCATAGTCCATCATAAAATCCAAAGTGTCAAAGCAATAGTCTTGTCTGTCTAACATAGGAAGATTCTAGGGTGGGCATTACAGAAAGACTTCATTCGCTAGGTCTCGATGAAAAACATGAGTTAAGTGAAAGATCGCGAGATCTAGTAGTAGCCTTCAGATTAAAAGAAAATCTACTGTAGTCTCTAAGTTGCCAGAAGAATTGAAAAGGTCAAAAATAGTCAAGCGATCACGAGACATGTCCAAAAGGGGATGCATGGTTTAAAAGTTACACAGTCGCTAAGTCTCATGAGATATTAGGGTTTATTCAAAAGATTAAGAGACTTAGCGAGGACCATTAGATGATGATGAAAGAAGATCAACGACGGTCGAGAGCTTGCTTGATAAAAGATAAAAGGTTAAAATGATCCAGTGATCAAGAGATAAACATGTAGTTGCGGAGTCTCTAGATGTTAACCAAAGCAGTTAAGATGAGTTTCAAAAGGCTTTCAGTCGCCTGATCTCTTGAGATAATTGCAGTTAGTCAATTTATTTAGCGACAAGGAGATTAACAATCACTAGGTCACTGGAATTGAAACCTTAGTTAAGAAGATGACAGTTCATAGCCGCCATAAAGTANTTGCGGAGTCTCTAGATGTTAACCAAAGCAGTTAAGATGAGTTTCAAAAGGCTTTCAGTCGCCTGATCTCTTGAGATAATTGCAGTTAGTCAATTTATTTAGCGACAAGGAGATTAAAAATCACTAGGTCACTGGAATTGAAACCTTAGTTAAGAAGATGACAGTTCATAGCCGCCATAAAGTAAAGATGTTAACCAATGAAGAAATAAGGAGCGTAGCCACAGTGGAAAAAGGTAGCTGAGGTGTAATCAATGCTGACAAATCAAATTTGATTTCAGTCAAATAGAATAGGGTTTTTCTGAGAAAAGTACTCATTCAAATTTGATTTCCTGTCACTGTCAAGAGTTATGGCTAAGAAATTGAATACATTTCACAGTATGTGAAACTAATTGCAGAAATGATTGAACGAAGGGATGTTATCATTGATGTTTCAGTTATAAATAAGCATGATTGTTGTCATTTTACTTCACCAGCGATTGAGATTTTAGAAGCTTAAGTTTTCTTTGTGATTAGCATTTTCTGAGAAGATTTGAGTTTTCAAGCAGTGAAGTGTGAATTTGAAGTTCCTCCTGATTCAAGAATTGATAAAGTGATATAATTGGAAAGTTGTGTAGTAATCAGAATTTCAAAATTGTGTAGAGTTCAGTGGTTGCAGAGAATTCAGTGAATAGTGAGGTTTTGAAGGAGATTTGTTTCAATATCGGTAAGAGAATTGTAATCAGCATAAGAACAGAGGAAAGCTGAGTCAGGCACCGAGTGTTGCATCCTCTAGTGGGATAAGTGGAGATACTAGTGAAGACACTAAAGGAAATAGGAACTATTCAGATGAGTTTCTACAATTGTTACCTGGCTCCACTCAAAACAGAAAGGTAAGTGTCGATATCTTACTAGATAATTATTGTGATATCAAAGATGCTAAGACTCCAAGTTCTTTTGTATTTTCTCTATATAATTATTTCTGGAGAAATTCTGACTAGGCCATTCCAATCTCAAACCCTTGGACTTGTAGGTTAGCTAGGTTACTAGTGCCAGATGTATTTGTAGATGCAGATTTCATTCTTGAATTGGCAAATAGATATGACCCTCTTACTAAGATAATTAAGAAGAATGCTAGGAAACCCTTAGTGACCCTGGATAGGAATTCATTCATAAAGGCATTCGGTTGTTACTCCCCCATGAGCACAAAGATTGATTTGCAAAAATTAAAGAATAGATATGTCAGGGAGGCTGGGGTAGCAGCGACATTGATCAAAGAGAAGCATGTCCCCAAAAAGATGAGAGGTCTCATTGAACCTATCCCAGGGGAGATTCCTTATTTATATAAGGATCTAAACCATTACATTAAGTACATTGCAAATGCACTACACAGAGTGTTGGGAGTAGATGCAGGGAGAGAAAGGATTGGCTCTGACATCCTTATGATGGTACTAGATATACAAAGCCCTCATGTCAGTACTAATTATAATTACATCCAATATGTAATTGATAGGATGCATGAGGGGTTTGTACAAATTCAAAACAAGGAGGGAAACCTTAAATTCATGCAATATTCTTTATTGATGCACTTAATTCTTTATTACAACTTCTCCTTAATGGATTGTGACAACTTGAGGCCACAAAGATTCTTTCAGAATCAGCCCAATCCAATCCTATTCTGGGTGAGGGCATGGAATTATACTTCAAAAGATTATGATTCTTGTGCATTTGAGAATTGGATGGTTTACCCAATCCTTGTAGCTCTTGGTGTGGATAAGACAAGGCTACCAATATAGGTGTTACAACTTTTGAGGCCTTGTGATATGGTTGACAATTTGCATGGAGATCACAATTGGGGTGATTTCTATTATGAGCAGAATTATACAATGATGAGGGTGTATGGTTGCATTCACCCACCCCACATCCTTCCATTTCATGTGCCACCAAGGATAGAAACCATGGAATTCATAAGGCAGCTAATTTTGATAGATAAGGAACATCTAGCTCCCCACAGGAAGGGAAATTTCACCCCCAGACAATTCAAAATGTATGGTTTTACCATTGGGAAAGGGGATATAGATTTGATAAGTTCATGGATGAACCATTTTAGAATGCATATTTATTTATGTAGGTATGTTGATTCAAAGGGTTTTATTTCAAGTGCAAGGAAATTATTGACTCCTTCCATACCTTTCAACAAGGAGCATGAGCAGTGTATAGAGGAGGACATGCTCAGAAATATAATGGATGAAGATGAGATTTCCCACAGAGAAAGAAAATTTAATGAATTGATGGATTTGGAAAGACAGGTAAAGAGGAAGGGATTGCATTTTAGTGGTTTTTTCCCTGATTTTCCTTACTTAAAAAGGCTAGATGCCATGATTGATTCACACACCTTCTTGTGCAATCAATTAGAGGATGCACTTGATGAAAGTGACAAAAAGAAGAAAAAGTATTCTTCATCTGAAAATGAAGAGGAGAGTGACAAGGAATACTATGTTCTTAGCCCACCTCCAATGGATCAACAAATGATTGAATATCAATCAGCAGAAGGGGAGCAGTAAGCAGAACATATTGTGGACTTAACTCAAGTCCCAGAAGCTGAAGTCACAGATGAGCCCCCACAGAAAAAATAGATGATTGAAATAGGAGAGCCTTCGTAGCAAAGGAGTGAAAAGAGAAGAGACAGAATTGGTGCTCTTATCCCAGGAAATAGAGCTTATGACCATGAATTGAGAAAGCAAATAAGGCAGGAGAAAAAGATACAAAAAGGCATTGAAGAGGAAATTGAAATACCTCTTCGAACTTGCACTGATGAAAGGACATTGCACCAGCAAGAATTCTTAAGTGATGACAAGTTCATAAATACAAAAGAATTCAAAGAATTTATTGTTTGGAACAAACACAGATTGGTGAGGGAAAAGTTACAACTAGAGGGAGGAGCCCCAGTGACAGAAGAGGCCTTGCAAGAATTAAAAAATTATGATCCTGAGTCTGAAAAGATGACTCCTGAAGAGGAAAGGCAACTGGTTAAGTCCAGTGGAATGTTGCTAGTGGAAGGCTGGGACTTGGCATCTGCATTCATCATTGATCAGGTCAGGAGGCAACCTGATATGAAGTTGTTATCATAGGTCCAAGTAGGGGACATGATTAAGGTATTTGGATATAATCCAAAGTCCCAAGCATTAGCTATGTGGATCCTAGCTCCCAAAGATGACAAGCCATTTGTGATGAGTATAGAGGAAAAAATGGTAGGGAACCAAACTATTTGGTCAGTACAAAACACAGGAGACTTGGAAATCTCCCAAGTTCTCAGACAATTTACACAACTCAATGAAGCTAAGACTGCTCAGTTGTCAGAGAAAATAAAAAAGATGACAGATGAGAGGAGTGAAATTGTATAGGATAGAGAGCTGTGTAAAATATAACTCCATGCCAATGAAAAATTAATCAGTGAGCTGAAACAACAATTGCAAGAAAGGCCAAAGGTTTCTCCTGCAGAACCAAAAGAGGTTAGTACTGATGAATTCCAGACAGAGTTGGCAGCTGGTGAAATAGAGATGGATATTAAAGAACATAATGATGTAATTTTGGGTGCTCTTTTTGAAATTTTGCAGCACAGGTTACAGATAATAAAGGATAATGCAGATGTAGTTCTTGATGTTTATAATAAATTATCAGGGTTACATACAGAGGTTACTAATTATGTAACAATTTTGAACCCATATTATGCTAGTTGGTCAGTAAGGACAAACCTTTTTGAGAGGTTAGCATCATTGCAACCTTTAAGGGATGATCTGCCAGAGATAATCATCCAAGTACATGAAGAGATAGAACATAGAGGGTTTACCCTATCATATTTTAAAGGTAAAATCAATCAGATCGAGGCCAGAATGAAGATGTTTGGGCCGGAATACAATAGATTTGTACCTTCCATCAGATCTAAAGATAATCAGATCAAGTCCTTAGGACCATGGATCACCGAATTTGATAAGGTGATGCCTAATAAAGATATATATATATATATATATATATATATCTGACAAGGGAGAGCTTGATATGGAAAGATACAACAAACTTTTGGATGAAGCCTTTAAGGCTGAAACTGATTTCACCAGATTTGTTATAGATGTCAAGAGCATAACAAATGATAAATGGGATAGGTTGAAGACTAAGCTACAGAACATTCAAAGCTTCAATTGGCCTACTGATGCAGAGGTTACAACATGGGACACACTAACAAAGCCCAAGAAAAAGAAAGTTGTCGACATGGACTTAGACATTTTGGATGCAGAGTGAAGGACACCTGGTACCTGCTCTCCGAGCACAGGGAGGTTAGAAATCCTAAAGAATAGTATAGGTTAGCCTAAAATGGCAGGTACTAGATCTCAATATAATATCAGATTCTATCTTTAATAACTATAGACAAAGGTATCAGAATTAACAAAAGGACGAAGTGCAAATCTGATTTCATTCTACAAATTTGTCCATCCACCGCTTGGGGATTTCTTGTATTTTGTCTTTACTATGTTTTTAGGGTTAGGTCTTCAAATCATCTGAAGCTGGTTGCATCCTTGTCTTAAATATTCCAAGATGATTTGAGACTATAAGTATGTAATTGTAACCATTTTTGTAAGAGGGGGAGTTGGAAGTTTTAATAGAATTACAAGGTAGACTGAAAATTGTGTCTGAACCTTTGTACTATTTGTCTATCTATATACATCTGAAGCTTTAAGACATCAATAGAAATATTTTGCAATCTCTTTTCTGCATTTGAATTGTCTCTTTACATTTCTGTTATAGTTCTTGTGTGTTTATCTGTAAGGCATTTAAGCACACTAATCATAAGGTGATTGTGCAGTTACTTGTAAGTTCCTTCACGGAAGGATTAAATTGTTTCGAGTAACCCCAGGGAACATAACATTAGTTTGAGGATTTAATGATAAATTTTTAGGAAGAGGATAGTATATAAGGTATTCTATCTTTGTTGCAAGTGTTTTATTGATTACCTTACTGTGGATTTATACAAGATATTGACTCATAGCCCAGGCACGAGTCACTGGTTTTATGTTTGCTAAGTAATTGATTTACAATCCAATATTTTCAAATTACTTAATCATATGCACTACAAAACAAATAATTCCATTCAAGTGATTGTATTCTTAGGGTATAGTTCAGTTTTCTGATTCCTTGAAGAGGGGATCATTAGGTTGCCCCTCCTAAAATCAAAAGGAAGAAGGATGAAAATCCTTATCTCATTGGTTTATGTTATCAAGACCATAGCCTGGCTTATAGTACTTTGTTTTAAACTAATCATTGCAATCTCCAAGGTATTTTATAAGTTGTTATAGTGAGGTCAGAAGTAACAAACCAGTGAATGAACTAGTCCACTAAATATATTTACTAAAGAATCAATAATCTATTATAGGTAATACCTGCCTGAGTCTGTGGAGCTCAAAAAAGAAGGAGGTGATAATAGGTATCCCCAGTATTATCAAATACCTCATCAATTAGCCTTTCTATTTCATAAAAAGGAGTTTGCATTCAAGTATATAAGTATACTGACATTTTAGGGTTGTGCTGCAAGAAAAAGAGCTAACACAACCCTTATAAGGATGAAGATGGCCATAAAAATTAGAAAGAGGATAATGGAGAGAAAATTCAGAAGGATGAAATGGAAAAAGATGGAGTTATGGAGGTTGAGGGCTCAGATGATAACTCCTCCACCAATGTTTCTTATAGTGACAATTTAGGGCCTATCAACATGATAAATGACATGATGCCTAAGGAGGAGGATGGGGACACAGGGACCTATAAAAACACTATCATCGGGACCTATGTTGGTTTTATGGTATTGAAAGAGGACCTGAAGGAGATGAGGAATAAGGTGATGGATCTGGACAGGAAAGTCACTATCATTTCCAAGTTTAGTCTACGGGTGATGCATAGCTCGGCCACCTTGATCTATTTTCTACAAAAGAATATGTTGGGGCCCAATACAGAGAGGGAAGGAAATTACAAGGAACTCTTCAGTTTCTCACAAATGATTGTGCTAGGGTGATCACTCAGCCAGGTGGAAAGCTAAATTAGTTTTATCTATGGTTTCCTCCTTACTTTTTGGTCTAGGACTCTTTAGGGTCGGTGGTGCCTTTAGTATCTTTATTACTATGTTATTTTTTAAAACTTTGTTGTTTTTAAAGACTAGTATTAGTACTATGTTGCTGATTAGAATAGTTTTATTTTCCTATAGTAATCATATGACTATTTATAGGTTTTTTTTAATGTTTTTTCTTACTAGCTAGATTTTGAACTCTTACCGTAAAATTAATATTTGTTTTTGATATTTTGGATGTGTTGTTAATTTTTTGTTAACATACTCCTATTTTCTTTGTAAGTCTTCTTGGCTTGTTTTGCATGGGTCAGCACCCTTGATTTTGTTACTTTTATATATAAAAAACAAATATATACCTCAATTTTCACAAGTGATGAGGATTGTCATATGTTAAGTTTTCTATGTATTGTTGGATGTTAATAAGTGTTGTTTATTATAGATATTTGTTTTTTTATGTTCATTATAATTACTAGCATGTTTACTAAGCATTATGTGAACATTTATGATGATATAGATATGAGAGAGGATATACCTACAAATTGAAGTGAAAGAAAAGCATTAAAACGTAAAGAAATAACTTTTAGTCATTACAAATGTGATTGTGCACAAATGTGTCCTAAAGACAAGACTATAAGTGTGATGGTGTCAAAGGTAGTGAATAGGTAGATGTTTACATATAAAATGAGTTAGTGTGACACGAGGTACATAGACTTGGGGACAATTAGCACACCAAACAATTTAAAATGGTCATTGACATGATTATTAAAAAAAGGTGTTAGAAGTTGATGCTATATGGGAGAAAATGATGAGAATTATAATATTTGCATCTCTACTTTTTTGCCCCCATGCTCAAGTGCATGTGAGCTAATTGAATCATGAATTTAAAAATAAAGAAAACTTTTATTTATTACATATTATTTAATAGTTATACGTTGATGTTTTTTTTATGTCTTCACTTTAGCACTATCACTAAATCTACTAAACACATAGAAGTATGAATCAACAAACACAATAAAATAACCTCATAAATAATCACATGCATTCTAAAAAAGTTGATATAGTGTTAAAAAAATTGAGGGGAGACATGAAAATATGACTTAGTTGGTCTACATCAAACCCAAAAATAGAAATTGAGAAAGTAAAGGGGATCATGATGAATGTAATAGTCATGGATTTATCACCAAGTTGCTTTTTAATATAGGTCTTATTACTAAGAGGGGAGGGGTGAATCATTAATCCACACAAATTCACCAATTCAACTTCTTTAAACTTTATGCACCAAAACATATAACAACAACCAACATAAGTAAACTTTCAATGCATACATCCACAAGTAATCAGTCACACATTGTAAAAACCATATTTATCATGTGGAAACCCAACTTGGAAAAAACCACGGTGTGATATGATACCCACAAAATTTGTACTCTTCTGGAATATGCCCTGTTAGGAGCTTACCTTGTTAAAGGTTTACAAAATAGTGTTAGGTGTTACCCTGTTAAGGGATTTGCCTAAGACCTGTTAGGATCTTTTCCCTATTAGAAGAAGCCTTGTTAGATGACTTTAAACACAAGCTAATGTGCCACCTTATTAGATAATTTACAATAAAGATCTATTAGGATCCACCTTGTTAGGGGATTTTACTGTTACAATGATTAGAAAGCCACAAATAAAATGATCTATAAAAATTCACTACCTTTGGATGATCATATCCTTTTAAGCTCTAAAATACATCACCATACTATATATTCTTCCTTAGCTTGATTGCACTTGATTCCTTTTCTTGATCTATCTCCAAATACTTATGTAATTCATAATCAACTATCTTCTCTCTCTGTGTTCTTCTTCAACTATACTACTATATAGAATTACTTCTATTGAATTGCAACAAACCCTAGATCTGAGATATGAATGATCTAGACCATCTTAGGTAAGATACAATGTATCTAGACACTCATAAAATATTTTCCTCTGACCGCGTCGGCTTGCTCATCAATTTTACCTTGGTAGTTGAGCCATTTCAAAAACCTCTCTTGACCAAAAATAAACTTCCAAAAGAAGCCTTCTCAAACGTATACCTCGATCAATGTGTTGTCAATTAAGTCCCAAAAATCATGAAACTAACTCTTCACTTTAAAAAAATCATCACCAATCCTTTTTCCATATCAAATTCCATCACCGATCTACAAATCTTCATAGCCTATTCAAGAACGTTGTCTTGTTTACCTGTTCATTCTGTTAACACCACTTCCAGTCAATTAAACTAGTAGCACCGATTAACATAATGATTCGCGCTTATACATATAGTATCTTGATATTATTTACAATGATATCCTATGACCGCTCTATCAAATACTTCATCGATCTGAAACAAAAATCAAATCACTTATTGTCTATCACTAACTATTTTAGCAATTACCCGGTTTGAGTCCATCCAAACATAACTAGCTTAATTCTTCATATCAAAAGTCATGATGGAAAATTTAACATCAAAACACATGATATAACCTTCCATAATAATAGAAACATTAGAAACATGCTACAACTCGTGATTCACTTACACTATATCAGGTAATATACTGAAAACATTAAGTCAAGTAGTTGACATCAATGACAACCAAATAACTGATTCGTCTGTTATCAAATCTGTACCAATATTCATCAATGCATCAGTTATGCTAATAGTTTCCCTCCATGAAGGATGACTCCATGATCATATGTGATTGATGTAAGACCCATGAAGTGTCACTTTAACCATGATAGGGTATAAGACTTATGAAAAGTCAATTTTACCAAGGTGTGTGATGCAAGACTTTTGAAGAGTCTTTTTAACCATTGCATAGTGTGTCATGTAAAATGAGATATATTCATCCCATCAAATCAACTACATTTAAGATTATGTGATCAATTTGAGGTAATGCAATACAGATATTTGAATATTAGAAATTCAAATGAAACAAATTTTTGACCTAAATTTGGTGTGTGTGTGATCATGTGAGCACAAAAGATGTGGGAACTAGAGAATTTTATTCCCAATGTGATGGCAAGTATTGTTTATGATATTTCATATTTGAATAACAAAACTACAAACATGGCATATAATAAAACATTTTTAAAAAATTGTTACCATGTGATATACACCCTTTCTAAGTACCCAACTTAGATATATAGTGAAACATGGGAAAATCTCAAAGTGTGAGTATTGATAATCCCTCCAAAAAGGGCCAATTCCCTTGGTATCTCACTTAAAATGACTTTAACAATTGTTGTTTACTAAGAAAATGGGAGAAAAAGACATGAAATAAATCTAGACTCAGTATGGAGGTGAAGAACCAATTGATACTTGTTGTCAATCAGGATTGCGCCTATAGCTTGATTTGGAATCTAGCTCTCCTATTGAAACATGGAAATGTTCTCCTTGGTGGAAGAGAGAATGAGTCTCCGGATTCTAGGTCGGTTCCTATTGAATTTGGAATATCACCTAATACTGATTTTTGTGGTTTTGGGAAAAGGGAGAAGGAAAACTAAACTGAATACTGATTAATAAGGTGATACACCAAAATGAATTCAAATTTGTTAGAATTGTAAATCTATACCTATAGGACATACATTACTGAACTCTGTAATAATTTTCACTTCACAACACCTAGGATGACCAAGAATTTACTATTAGGGTTTGGTGCCACTAATGGTAAAAATTCAACCAACAAACAGGTACTTTCTGCAAAAGGTTTATTCTTTGTAACTTAGAATAGGAATTTGGAACAATTCACTAATCTATTGCTTAAAAGGCACAATACATTTAAATGAAGAAAGCTTGGAAGGATAGATAGCAAAACTCAGAAAAGATATATGAATTATAAGGCCAGCTCTATTATCTTCAAAATCTGCAAAAATGGTTACAAAATACAAGGAAAAGATGCAAAGGAACAATATATTCACTAATTCCTCTTAATCCCTAAATTTTGAACCCTTAAAATTGAATAAGAAGTTCAGTTATATAGCCCCTAAGGCCAATTTTGAAAATGAAATCCCCCCTCAAAAGGTGCTCCTAAACAGATAAATATCTCTGAATTTTAGGATAAAATGATGCCTACAATGTAGCTTCCTAAAAGCCCTCCATGACAGCTAAAACCCTAAATTTATGGCATAAGTGATGCCAAAAATCTAGCCCTCCAAGTAATAATACCCTAATGTTGATATTTAGAAGAATTACATCCTTTTTAATATATCTCAATATATAAATAATATATTAAAAAATCTAAAATATATCCAAAATAACCTAAGATGCCAACCTCACCTAAAAAACCCTAACTCGACAACNTTATGGCATAAGTGATGCCAAAAATCTAGCCCTCCAAGTAATAATACCCTAATGTTGATATTTAGAAGAATTACATCCTTTTTAATATATCTCAATATATAAAGAATATATTAAAAAATCTAAAATATATCCAAAATAACCTAAGATGCCAACCTCACCTAAAAAACCCTAACTCGACAACATATGTCTAAACTCATCCAAACTCGACACCTTACCCCCATGGTCAACATGACCCATAAAAAATCACTGACATATCATGTGATGATGTTGTCATGGCACTTGCAGTGGTGTTGTCGTGCACTGTAGTTGTACAGAGCTTTAACTCTCTCTACATTGTGGACTCCAAATTTTATCACATTTCAACTTAGGCTTTTTTCGCAACTCATTTGCATTTTGTGGCTTTGAGGAAAACTTAGGGTTTTTTGTTGTTTGGCACCGCCATGTCTGCACTCGGACTATTAAAATTTGTTGTTTATTTTTACTTGAGTCTTTGCATGAAGCTTGGGCTTGGTTATGGTTTCGAGACTCCTCTCTATGATTTTCGCCATGCTGAGAATGTAACTCGGCCTGCACTACAGTTTGCATGTTTCTTTGAATAGTGCGGGTATTTGTATATATGCTTTTAAACTAAAGTTTAAAGCCATAAATAATGGCGCTTTGCATTTTGTTAAGAAGCTTGCGCTTCTTGTTGTGAGCTTGGGCTCTTTGCAAGTAATCAACACTGGAGCAATTCTGTGAATGTTGAAGGAACTCGGGTTTTCTGCATGAAATAAGGACTCGAGTTTACCAAGTTCAAGCTCTTAATGTGTCTGGAGTCATTTTCAACTTCTGGGTCATCACATGTTATAATGTATGGTGCTTTATCATGCATCTTCTTTGGCTTCTTTGGTTGAACTCGACTTCTAACAGTTAAACTCTGTCTACAACTTGAGTTTAAAACATGGAGCTCGGGCTTCCTGAGAGTTGGAGTGCATGATCACTGTTTTGTAAACATTTTGTAAACATGCCATAATATGTATGTCACTATCTACATGTTATTTAAGAACTAAGGTTCCAACCTTCTTCACTGTGGTTTCAACTTTGGGTCTTCATGCCATGAATATGGCGTTGTGCATGCATCTTTGGTTAACTTGGGCTTATGATACTTCAAACTGGAGTGATTACTTTGGTTAAACCATTGTAAGCTTGGACTAAGTCTGAGCTGTGGTTCAAAGATACGGAGTTATATTTTATGAACTTGGTCTTGAATCTTGGCATATTTCAGCCACAGCTTCAGACTCATTCCAAACTCACAGTGTACAAATGAACTCGGCCTTCATCCTTTCGAACACCAAGATAAGTAACACTTTTACTCATTTTGTTATCTTTTCTTTACTTAAAATAAATGTTTACTGTAGTCTATATGCTGTAATCTTCACAATAAATATAACGACTTTGGGTTTAAATGCATCTCCAGCTTTCTGGGTTTTTAAGATTTACATCTTTTCCAACTCCATCTTTGCATGATGTAAATGATTTATTTTTTCCATGATTTCTTCTTAGGAAAAGTGATAAAAGATGTCTATAGTTAATTTTAAAGATGAACTCAAGCTTTATCTTATGTCGAATACCCACATGGCTTTCCTTTGTAAATCTAGAAGTGAATCAACAGTTAATGGTGAAACTATTGCAATAACAGTCTATAGTTTAGAAATAAAATCTCCACTTGAACTTGTTGTTGCTCCTTCATTGGTTGTCTGCATGCACACTGTTATTAATACTCATACACCAATATTTAAGATAAAAGATTTTCTTCTGGAATAAAAAGATAAAAATATATCTTTGTCTGTAGTCTTTATCTTGTATGGAGACCATGTTGTTTGTGTCCTTGAACTGAAACTTCATTGTTGTCTGTAGCTTTCATTGAGTTGATATTGTTGTTGTAATCTATGCTGTCACTTTTGAATAACTGTCACCATTTGTATTTGAAGGCCAACTCACTGGATATCTGTATGGTTGAAAAAATCATGTTTTGTCTGCAAAAATATCAACTATGGGGTTCAAGCACGGGCTCGTGACTCCCATAGGCAACAATATGAAACATAAATTCAGTTTTTGTTTATACATGCTTTTCTTTTTCCAGTGGCATAGCTCTACCATATTTGTTGATTCTGAATTTCATCCTTTGAAAAACATGCCTAACAACATTAATAGTGACAATATTACCAACTTGCAATAAGTAAGGCAACACTGTCATTAATATTCATTAAATAGGCATTGTTTATCAATATTCACATGCATAGTATCTTCTATTTAATTGTAAAAATTATGCTCCATTATGAAGGACAACATTAAGATGCTCCATTAGTTAATGATAACAGTCCACTGATTGAACTATACATGTAGATAAAAACAAGGCTTTACTTGAACCCACTTGTCAAATGATCATTATGGCATGCATATCATAGCTGAATATATCATTGTATTCATCCTTTTGCATATGCTCATCCTCTTCTACACACACATCACTTATAACAACATTACTGATATTTCATTTTGTATATGCCTATTGTTATAAAAACGATATCAATGTTTGGTTGTGCACTTCCTATTTCTTTTGCAAACATGGATATCATTGTTTTATTTTCCTTCTATTCAAAGATAATAATGTTCAGAAAAGTACTGAGATAAAGTACTTGTCTGGTGTCAATAATGTATGAACCATTCATATACAATTTTCATTTTGATAATAATACAATTTGACCTTTTTCTCATGTATACTACTGCATAACAACATTACACAGTATTCAATCCTTGCTTGTACAATGATAAAGAATAGTGTTACCTTACTTTGGCCTGCAAATTTGTTCCTTATTGGCTATAACACTATTTCAATCAAGAACACTCATCTTTACTACATCATTTTATTTCATATGCACCTTTTAGCAGCATCACTGTATGAAGTGTATCTTCTTTTCTTTTTGAACTTATGAACTTTTAATACTCTTGCATCTTTAATCCAGTGAGGTTTTGAGCACAGGCCCATGACACCCACTGTATTTTCCTTTTATCATCCGTAACTTGTGACCTCTTTCATTGTGTTTCTTTCTGCACTTTGTACTTTAGTCTCACTTCCTTGCACACGTCACCAAGTCTACATGTTGGATTAGTAGATACAATCAGTTAATCAATATTTGTATGTAAATGTCATGTGAAATGACATTTATGTATGAATGTTGGTTTGCTGGTTGGGTTTACAAATCTAATGTGTGGATGATCTAAAAAAAGGTTTCTTAGGTACAAGACCCAAGTCCCTTTGATTCAAATTTCTGGCTTTGAAAATAAGAACAACATACATCAGAATGACCATTAATAGTAAAAGGTTTCATGTTTAAAAACAAGTCCCTTTAATACTTATCTTTTACTTAGTGTGGATGCACATTTCCTTATTATATTGAATTTTACCAGATAGATATGCATTATTGAAATAATTTATTGTAGTTGTATCTTGTTTGTGTTTCATGCATTGCTTAGATCCAGCTGGATATAACACCATTTTCTCTCTCATGATGCAGGTAAAAAACTCTAAAGACTTAGTGAAGATGAAGACCTGGACCTAACAGACAACCAGCTGACAACAAACATACAATAAGGCAATGCATGGAAACCCTACTCCATACTTCTATCATGCTTTCTATTCTGTAAATATACTCTTTGATTGACATGACTTGAAATATGAAAGGACACTTGTATACTACATTCAGTTTGAATGCACAATGTAATGATCAGTTATGAATTTGAAAGTGTGAATCTGATCAATACTTAGAGTATAATGAAATATGATAATATGAATGTAATAGCAATGTATGCATCTTTATTGGATTAACAATAATGTTGAATAAGTGTACCTTTATGCAATCTTTCTAATGTTTATAGTTGTAATGTTGCATGTGTACTTTTATCTTCTGAATTTAAACAATTCTTCAACTTAAGATAACAACTATAAAATCCATAATTCAATGTAAAACAATTATCAATTTACCAATTTAGTGTGCAACTAAAATGATAACATTTTCTGAAGACCTCCCAGGGGTGTTTGCCTACTGAACAAAAATCAGACCAGTTGCCTTTTTCTTATCCATTGGGCCAGAGTATTCAACTTTATGAACAATTGAACTTCTCAAACTAAAAACCAACTCAAAACTGAAAATTGAAACTAAACTGGAGCCTGTGCTGACTAGCACTTAGAGGAAGCAAAACTATCAATCAACAACACCCTGTGCTTCATCATTGTTGTTTGAACCTATGCTTATGATGTGATACAACATAATTTATCCATGTATCATATGATGGACATAATTCAGATGATGATGATGTTGTCCAAAAATAGAAACAAACTAAACTCAAAGGAAGAATGAGCTTGAACAGTAACCTTAGTTGCATGGTATATGTGTGAGCATGATGCGTATGATATGGGACATCGAAAATTATCCATACCTCATGTGATGAGTATGATGTTCATGCACATATCATTTGATTGATCTTGTTGTTTCTGTTCATTCTAACCTTCAAAACTGCAAAGCAAACTATCTGAAAAATAACTTCTCTTTCCACCATGGTTACATTATTGAGGTATTCATCATTCATAACCCAGAACCCTAATGGGTTCTTGACTATGCATGGTGTGTATCTTCTTGATGTGACCACGGTGGGAATAGAAGTATTAACTGCAACTAACTGAAAGAAACTAACTATGTGCAAAGCACTTATTCACACCAACTAACCTTAAAAACAATGCTTGAGGTGGATCCCATTAACTAGGATTGGAAATTCTTCCACCTCCATATTTGAGAGCTGAAAATCATTATGGAGCTTTCATCCTGTAATCACAAATGGACCATCCCAAATGGCATCAAATTTTGAATTCTTACTAGGTCTACTTTTCATCTCATCCCATTTTAGAACTAAATCACCTTCTTGAAAGACTCTTGCGACAACTTTTATGTCAAATGTCTTCTTCATTTGAACATGATGTTTTTCCAATTTATAAAAATATTCTTTCCTAATCTCTTCTAACTTTATTAATTCAGCCAACCTTACCTCCATAGGCTGCTGGTCTAGCAGATCCAGTTCCTTGATCAGGCTTAAACTGGGCAACTCTACTGAAATTGGCAATCTTTCCTCTTTTCCATACACCAACCTATAAGGCGGGTTACCTGTTGAGCATTTTGGTGTGATCCTATTACCCACAAGGCTTGCTTTAACTTGTTGCTCCACACTCGCTGGTTGTCCTCAATAGTCCTCTTGATGATGTGAATCAGATTTTTATTTGTTGATTCAGCTTGTCCATTACCCTGTGGGTAATGTTCAGGCTTAAAATTGTCACCCTAACTCAGGCATTAGGGTTACACGACAATTCCATCCTCACAATGGAAACCTCTCCTAGCTGTGGGTAGGCTATGAGTGAAGAGGAATCTCTGGATTCTAGGCCGGTTCCTATAAAATATGGATATCACCTCCTGATTTGAAACTTGATGGGGAAAAGGGAAAAAGGATTAAAAATGAAAGGGAAAATGGGGTGATACACCAAGAATATATTTAGACTTTTGATGGAAAGATAAAATAGTAACTCCACCTCATACATCAAAGGGTTAATACTTCAAATCTCTGTTCAACATATAGGCTGACAGATTTCACTACTAGGGTTAAAAACACAAATAGCTCAAACATTCAGTAGACATACATTTTCATACAAGGTTTTAAATAATTGATCACCCTAGGAAGGAATATAAATGCACTCACTTCTCTTGGATAACAATGAAAATAACACTTGGAAGAAAGATGAAACAGGATCATAGAATC
>MU223731.1:211884-233705 GCA_018584345.1 Thuja plicata | reverse complement strand
AAGAGACTTGATGCTTCAATGGTTAAACTAAAACACTATGACCTGTTCATATTGCAACTTTGAATTGTAGATTTTTAGATCTATTTAAGTACATTACCTCTCTGACCAATGTATCAATTCAATCCTTTGTGCTCCATACTTTCTGCTCTGTGATGCTCTACTCACTGTTTGTCGGTGTCTGCAGAATTCCTTAGCTCTTCCTTTAGCTTGTTTGATCAGTACTGCATGAAGTTGTTCTTCATCAGTTTCTCTTCAACATCCTCTTTCTATTCACTCCCCTTAATCCCATTCGTAAATGAATTAATCTTGTCTCTTATATAGACATGATATTCATTGTTTCTTGATTCTTGATTCTTGGCATGAAAAACAATCCATCCAATTAGATTTAAAGCATAACTCCTGATTTATCTCATAGATATCTTCTTTCCAACTGTACAAATAATCTTTAAATCAATCACTTATCTCTGGTCGAATAAAACAAAGTAGACAACCAGTTAAGTCTATCTTTAGCTCTGCCAGCTAGATATTTTGTCATTTTCTAAACTCTCGGTTCTGTCGGTCACCACTGCAGTTTGTCGTCGGTGACAACTGACAGTTCTGTCGGTGAGACTCCAGTTAGCTTCATGATCTCTGTCTGTCGGGCATCATTGGAATTTTACTCGTCGGACAACCTTCTGACTTTTCTCGCCAGACATCAATGTGGTTTTTCTTTGTTGGGCAACACTATACTTCTGATCGTCGGGTATCACTGTGACTGTTCTTCTTTGTTCTGTCTGTCAGTGTGCACTCCATCGGTGTTATTTGTCACTTAGTGAATACTTGACTTTTATGCATTGCTGAAAGCATAACCTTTGTTCCTTTGATTCTCTGAAGTCTTTAAAATTATGTACATGACCATACAGATGATATCAAGTTGACATCAATGAAAATACAATACATTAATTGATTTAATGCCTTGCATTATCTTAAAATTAACATTGTCAAACATTCAATTAGTTACATGTCATCAACACGTGTCTAATTTATTTGGAGGTTCAGTGAGTTGGATGAGTAAAGGAAAATCTATATTTGCATTGTCTACCATTAAAGTAGAGTATATTAAATGGTTATTTCACATGCCTCGAAGGAGGTGTTTTGGTTACAAAAACTTGGTAATGGTATCAATTTTGATTGTAGGACATAGAGGATTAGATGTGACAGTCAGAGTGCCATACATTTGTCCAAAAGTCCTATGTACCTAAGCATGTAAATGCTCAGTATCACTTTGTGCAAGAGATGGTTGAGAGGGGACATGTATTGATTGAAAAAAATTAACATTTTGGATAATACTACAAATCTGTCATGAAGCCAATGATCATTGATAAGTTCTCATGGTGCAAGAAAGATGTGGCTCATGACCTCTATGGGATGATTTATAATGTATGATACCGGGTAGGTTAATGTTAGGATTTAGATGCCATCAAATTTGTAAATCCTTTAATTAATTTTTCTCCTAATGTTATGTGTAATTTACCCTAGAAAGGTGAAACTGTTTAACCAATAGTGTTGAAAGAACTCACATAAAGGCAAAGTTGTAGTTACCATTTGTCTTTTGGGAAAAATATAAAATAGCTAGGTGTCCCCTTCTAAATCTCCTATTTTGAGGTGCTTAAACACTTGTTAGAAGTTTTAAGTGCATGCATGACAATTATGATAGCCATTGTGAGTCCCTACGATAAGAGTTTATGACAAAGATCTATCTCGGTCCACGGTCATCCAAATTGGTTAGATGTATTATAGAAAATGGAAGAAGCATATGTAATAGGATTTTTTAGGAGGTTGGTATAGGATTTTTTCTAGGTAGTTTTTCTATATTTTTTAGTGATAGCATAATGGTATTCACTTTCAAGGGTTTCTATGAATTGGGGCCTTGAACTAGTGTTTTTATCAAGTTCTGTTCAACTGTGAATGTAATAGGGTTCTGCTAGATTTTACAAAGGTCTAAAAAGAAATGTACTGATATTGTAATCTTCATCAAGGATTAGTAAAGTAGTTGTCTCTCTTTTTGTGGTGGAGTTTTTTTTCCCTAAAGGGTTTCTCCACGTATATCTAGTATTATACGTGTTATGATTTTCTTTGTCTATTCTTGATTCTGCAATCACATACATGGAGGGTTGATCTTTGGTTTCAAATTTGTAATTACTTCAGTTTAAGTTTATCTATTGATCACTTACATGGGCATTTGTTTGATGCCTCACCATAGATCAACACAACTTGAAGATTCATTGTAAGCATTGTATAAAATGAATATCCATCACAAAGTATAGACAAATCTTAGTTTCTTATCATTGTAAAAATAAATAAGTACTATTAGAACAAGAACTCTATGTTACCTATATACTTCGTAATAATTCATATCAATGCTTGATCTGCCTCAAGATTTAGAGGCCATAATAATGGAGAGAAAGGAGAATAAAAATGTCATACACCATAACACAATGCTAGTAAGTCATGTTTGAAAGTATTATTATTTTTGTGAATTGTGAGGTTTGTCTATAACTCAGCCCACTCTAGGCGGTCAAAACACAACCCTAATTAACATCTAATTATATATAATTTCTAAATGAAAAATCTTATCAAATTTCAATTTCAAAGCAATATGGTTGTGAAAGCAAGCAATAATTTAATAGTATTGACCACATGACCTTTAAAATAAGTGGGAAAGTAATACTAATGGTGAATATGGACTGTGAGGTTTGTCTATAACTTAGCCCACACTAGGCGGTCAAAATACAACCCTTAAAATCCAATTTTATACAATTTCTAAATGGAAAATCCTACCAAATTTCAATTTAAAAGCAACATGGCTCTGAAAGCAAGCAATAATTTAATAACATTCATGATATGATGCTTTAAAATAAGTGGGAGTGTAATACTAAGTGGGAGGGTTGTATTTTGACCGCCTAGTGTGGGCTAAGTTATAGACAAACCTCATAGTCCATATTCACCATTAGTATTACATTCCCACTTATTTTAAAGGTCATGTCGTCAATACTATTAAATTATTGCTTGCTTTCACGACCATATTGCTTTGAAATTGAAATTTGATAAGATTTTTCATTTAGAAATTATATATAATTAGATGTTAATTAGGGTTGTGTTTTGACTGCCTAGAGTGGGCTGAGTTATAGGCACACCTCACAATTCACAAAAACAATAATACTTTCAAACATGTTACTAGCATTGTGTTATGATGTATGACATTTTTATTCTCCCTTCTCTCCATTATTATGGCCTCTAAATCTCGAGGCAGATCAAGCATTGATATGAATTATTACGAAGTATATAGGTAACATAGAGTTCTTGTACTAATAGTACTTATTTATTTTTACAATGATAAGAAACTAAGATTTGTCTATACTTATGATTGGATTTGTCAGTTATTACAAACTTTAGGTGATTAAGCAACAAACACATATTATTTACCATGGCAAAACACTTTAATTAAATAATGCTTAGACTATTTAACCATTTATGAACAAAGTCTTGGAGAAATGTGACAATTTAATTTTCCTCATAGCTTATCTTGTTAACCAAAAAAGAAGGCAACAAACAAAATACACATAGTCAAATTGAGAAGCAAAATCTTGATATCATTATGGACTTTGGAAACTTCATGAATTTGATTTTCACCATTTGACAAATATTCACCACCAAAATAATTTATGATTAGGAGGCTTGCTTGTTATCTTCCAATTTTGTACATATTTATGGGGGTTAATTTAGGAGAATTCATTTCCTTGTGATACAAAGACAATTCTATCAAGGTATTCTTAAACAACACTAGCCTCGTAGACACTAAAGATAGAAAATATAAATATGCGTTAGATAGATAGAAACACAAAGTTTAGTGTGCTCATTAGTAAATACATACTCAAAGGACTAAATTTACAATTGAAAGATTGTTCCAAACTCCCAAATTTATCTTCTAATAGGGTACACATGTGAATTAATTTCCACCAATGCAAACACTCTATTTTTTTTTTGTTTTGAAACTAATCATAGTTTTTCTAAGTTCCAATTTATATTTTTGAATTTTTCTCAATAAAAAAATTATTTGTTTGAAATATGATTGGTTCAAACAATTTTCTGTTGGACCCTTTTTTCGGAGGCTTCCTCCATATTGTATTTTTTTTTTCAATATTTTGTCCATTCTTTTCATGAATGGAAGGAAATTGTAATTATTTTAATAATATTAATAAAATCAAGGTTTTAGCCAAAATAATTTTTAATCTTATCTTTGCTTACCTAAAATAAAATTAAACAAGTATTAATTTAAAATCTTTTAAATTTCAAGATTTATAAAACATTAAATTAATGTTACATATTTGTTTTAAATATTTTTATATAAAATTATGTACATATGATTATATTAGTAATATTAATAATAATAATATGGTAAAATAGTTCTAGTTGGTATTGAAACCATTCATATTTTTTTATAAATAAAACTTTTTATAATATATAAAGAAATTTGTATTAAAAAACCTAATTACTCTTTTAGGTTAGAAAACATATATGATGTTAATATTTGATGTATGTTTATGATTTCATAAAAATATCTAAAAATAATTATATAAGATAATGAATGTTAATGTTTAACACTTAAAATTTAATTTTAAGGTTTTTTAAAAATAATAATTTTTTTTAATAAATCTAGTTAGATAATATTTTTCAATAGAATATCTATTGTTATTTGGTAATTTTTTTCCTTATCATTTCTTTTATATTTAAGATTTACTTTCTCTGTTTTTCCTTTAGTACATAAAGTCAAATTTCTATATTTTAGGAGAGGTTACAAACATAATTCTTTATCAATTTAGTTTGAAATATATATAGATAAGATTGTAAAATTATTAAGAAGAGTCATAAAGTGCTTAACTTATAAGACATATAAGAGATCAATTGAACACATTAAATTATAAAACTTTACCTTTCTCTTCCAACAAAATCAAAATGGCCCTACCCAAAAGGATGACTACTTGTTAAAAATGTATATAATATCTAATGAAACTTTAGAAATATACATGGTTGTAATATTCTTCAATTAAATACATATTTTCACTAACTTGGTAACAATTTTTTACTAACATATTATATTAAAAAATGACATCTTTTTATTATTAATTTCTAAACTAAAAGATAAGTACAAGTCACTACGTGACACTTATTTTAAATTTGCATACATTCTTTAATCATAAAACTAAGAACCCCTATATTCTTTGTTACTTTCTTAATATAACAAGCACTCTTGTTTAAATTATCAAATATCAACTATCATTAATTGACCAATGATAATTTGCAACTATTTGTAAGCATATTAGATTGACCTAGCACAATTTCCAGGAAACAATATTATTCATTTTAAATATACCGAATTGTATTATGAAAAAAGATTTTATTCAATTGAATAATTCAATGTTAAAAACTTTTTCATCATATCAAATAAACATTTTCCCATACCTAAAAATGTATTTTACAAGTTTTAATCTATATTTAGCCAATTATATATTATCTAGATTTATTAATAAATTGAGGACATAAGTGGTTTTTTTCTCTGTCAACCTGAATCATACCACATTTACCATACCCCTAAATTTCCCGCGTTCGATGCTCCACCGAGGACCTCTTTCACCAGCTGTGGGAGTAAAGAAGAACAGAGCAGTGAACAGAATGCTTGACAGTAGCACAACATTCCACATTCCACTGCATTCATGTGAAGTCACAGCGCTCGGCCAGAGGAAAAGAAGGCGGCCAAGGGAGGAGAAAAACAAGGCACCGGTGTTGCTGTCCACCAGCATACCATCATCATTATCACAATCACCATGTAAACCAGAAGAAGAGTATAAATTGCTGGGAATTGAATTTTTCCAATGTGATGCGCTACAATTGGCTCCAAAACTTCTTGGCAAGCTCCTTCGGAAAGACGATGTAATTCTACAAATTACCGAGGTATGTTATGAACATACAATGTATTTCGCTTTAGGTTTTACTGTAGTTTCGAAATTGAATTTCAAAATTCCATTTTTGTGGAAGACAATGTTCTCTTTTATATTATATAAAATTTACATTCGCAGTCGCCTTTATCTTCTGTTTTCATTTCCAGATGATATCATCTTTATAATTTCTTTCTGGGTTTATTGATTTTCTTGGACGTTGTCCGTAATTGTTAACCTACAACATTGCACGTCTGTTGAAGTTAGTAGATTGGCACCATTATCATTACATCACAAACTCCATTCCCCATTACCATTACATCACAAACCGTTGGATAAGGGTATGTGTCTGGACTTTGAACACAAAGTTTGAGCTCAATTAAATGCTCAATATTCATCTTTGCTATAAATGCATGTGTGTTGTATTCAGACATGTATTGGACAGCGTATGTCAGCTAAAATAAAGGACAACACAACAAAATTGCCCCAAAAAATGTCATATCACATAATCTAAACCCCAACACATCCTCAGTCTAGCATAAACTCAACTTGAACAGAGAAGCCCCAAATCACTCATCATTATTTAGTTCGCTGGCGAGCCAGTGGGGTTTTCTGGCTAAATAAATTGATTTGGAAAGGGATTTGTTGTGCTCAACGTCAAAATTTTGAGGACAGCATTCAAGATTGTGGTCAGTCTGCAGTATTTGGAGCTCATTAATGCAGGTTTCTGCAATAATATTCGAGGAAATAAAGGAGAAATCGTGCACCTGTGGACTTCCTGTTGCTAATTTTAATTTTCCCGGCCGTTAAATGAACAGGATAAACAGCTTTCACCCAAACACTGTAATGTCCCTTTATAGAACATGTCTAAGTTTTGCCCAAAAAATAATTCCTACTCAGAATGATAATTGCATTATATTTATTTAAAATGATAGAATTTTATTATAATATTCAACTTTATAATTCTATGAATAATTTTGAAAATAAAAGTTATAATGGGTTTCTCTGATGTGCCCTTTTTGAAATAGGATCTAATAACAAATAATAATAATAAAACTAAAATATAAATAAATAAATAAATAATAATAAAATATAATTACAATTTAATTAAGTTAATGAAAGGTCAAGAGATATATAATGAAGAGTTGTGACTCCCTCAACATAAAGTATAAATGGGAGGAGAGTTCATTTGAAAGGGGATGGAGGAAGGAAGAGATAGAAGAGCATAGGAATTAAAAAAAGAATTAATAGGAGAAGGAAGAAATGTGAAGAAAATAAGGAAGTGACTCTTCAAAGGGCAGCAATGATGAAGAGTTGTAACTCTTTCAAAGGGTTGTAATTATAAAGGGTTGTGAATCTTCAAACGGGTTGTAATCATAGATTAAAATATCACAGACTTTTCTGCGATAAGTAAACTTATTGTGAGAAGTTTTGGGCAGCAATAAGCTACGTAATTTTATCGCGGATTTATATCGCCGAGATTTTTCAAACTTATAGCCGGATAAAAACGAACTTAGCCGTAGTCCGTTAATAGGGATTGACGGCCCAAAAAGCACTCATTTCACATTTTCTTGTTTGCAAATTGGTGTTTGGGAGAGGAAAAAAGGGTTTGAAGGAGAAAAAACGTGATTTGCAGTATTTTAGAGCAATTTGTTTGGATTTGAAGAATTTTTTCAAGCAAATTCAGATTAACAAGTTCCTGATATTTTCTCGATAAGTTGCCGATTTATTTCCGATATTTTCCCAATATTTTTTTTTCCCTTGGCGATAAGTTGCCGATAATGATATTTTGAACTATGGTTGTAATTATGAAGGGTTGTGACTCTTTTAAAGAGGGACAATTATGAAGGGTTGTGACTCTTGCCAAAAGGCAGACATGATGAAAAGATGTGACCTCTCCCTCACATTGGAAGATATAAAGGGGAAGAAGGATCAAATGGAATGGAGGAAAAGGAGTAGAGAAGATCTAGAGCAAATTTAGAGCAGAAGTCTACGGAGGGATTTGAAATAAGAATTGAGAGGGAAGGAAGGGAATAAGATATGTAGGTATAGAAGTAGAGGATAGGTAGATCTTAAATGGGATATGTGCAGATTTGAAAATCAGTAAAGATAGATTTGAAAAGTTAGAGGTAGGTGAAGATTAGATAAGAAATGGAAGGGACAACAGTTGTCAAACATATGCATTTTTTCATAACCAAAGGGTGTGACCCTTTCATAAGGGCATTAACAAATGAAAGGGTGTGACTCCCTACACTCAAAGGAGATATAAAAGGGAAGAGCTTCAATAAAGAACATTAACTTACAAGAGAACACAATATCCTTCAACAAATCGAGTTCTCCGTACCACGGAGAGAATAATCAGTAATCAGATCTGAACTTAGGGAGTTAATATAATTCTGTTCTGGATAATGCAGAAACAATTATGAAACTATCTATGTGATTTTATAATGCATATTGGTATGTTGTTAATAAACATTAAGATATGAACTTAATCTGACAATAGTTAGTCACAAGGATATGGGAGAGAGTCTACAATTAAAGGAGAATTGCTAATATTATTTTATTTTGGATAATGTAGAAACAATTATTAAACTATCTATGTGATTTTATAATGCATATTGGTTTGTTCTTAATAAACATTAAGATATAAACTTAATTTGCTAAGGGCACCCTATAATAGTGGCAGTTAAGGGAGAACAACTATGAGGGCACCCCACTGCACTGTGATTAAGGGAGAATTGCTAAGGGCACCCTATTGCAGTGGTAGTTAAGGGAGAACAACTATGAAGGTGGCCTACTGCACTGTGATTAAGGGAGAACCGCTAAGGGCACCTTATTGTAGTAGCTGTTAAGGGAGAACAACTGTGAGGGCACCCTACTACACTGTGATTAAGGGAGAACCGCTAAGGGCACCCTATTGCAAGTACCTTCCCAACTCCTACGTTGATAGACTATTGGTGAATCATAGTTAACTCCAACCATAGAAGAATGGAGAAGGACTGTATGGAGGGAGAATTATGATCATAGGACACCCTACTATGCTTCCTTATTCCACATCTTCTATAATTGGAATTCACATATAATTTAAGTACTAAATGGTAATGAAGATATATTCTCTTTACTCTATTCCTTGATTTATTTACGAATAATGTTTGCATTATTGAACACACACACACACACACATGAAGGAAGAGATTGGGGCTAATAGGTTCGTCTTGGTGTGTAATGTGTAATCAAAGTGAGGAAACTACTGATCATTTACTCTTAAACTGTGAGAGAGCATCAAAGTGTTGGTGTATGGTGACAAAGAAACTGGGATGGTAAGAACCACTGTCCGATACTTTGCAAAGGGTGTTTAGATGTTGGCCACAAATGCAGAAAAAATCAGTTTTATCATGTATCTGGAAGGCATGCCTGGTGTTAATTATATGGGAGATTTGGAAAGAGCGGAACAAATGGATTTTCCCAGAGAAGGGGAAACAACTGATAGATTTCCATACAGGATTGACCACTCAATAGAAAAAGTTTTAGGCTATGTAGCTTCGAAGTTTTTCAAAGAAACAATAATGTACTCTGATTAGGATAAACATGTCCAAACGCAATGGCCAGGGATTAAGATCAGGCCCGTTAATGGGCAGCTTTGGGCTCATCCAAATCTTGTCAACAAGGATATGGTGAAATGGATAAATCCGGAAGAAGGATGGTGCAAAATTAACTTTGATGGGGCCTCTAAAGGCAACCCTGGTCCATCAGGGATCAGTTGTGTTGCTAGGGACTGTGATGGGAACATTCTTAGCATTGTAGCTAGGCGAATAAAGGACGGGACAAACAATGTAGCCAAGGAAGAAGCAACTCTACAAGCAATTAGATTGGGAAGAAGGTTAGGTGTAAAAAAATTCAATTTAGAAGGGGATTCCCTAGTTGTGGTTAAGGCAATAATGATAGGTGACCTTCAGGCATGGCATTTGCAGAAGTATATCCACTCAATTAAGGATGAATTATCCAATTTTGAAAATTTTAAAATCTCCCACATTAGAAGAGAGGGTAATGAGGTGGCGGATGTCATTTCAAATTGGGCAGTGACGTTTGCAGTTGGGGAATTTTGTTTTCAAGATTTTTTAAAATCTGAATTTGTCAATGGGTGATGATTGTTTTAATAATATCAAGGACACATTAATGGAGTAAGGGAATCGATAGAGATGCAGTTAATACGAGTAGGCGTACGAAAGCAAAGAAGGTTATTGATGACTTTAAAAGGAGGCACGTTTCTCTGTGAAGACACAAATCTCTCATGCGAGCATTGACATTGGTGGTGCAGTTATGGAGGCAAATTTCACCCTCTTGACAAAGCGACAACAAGAAGCATTCTTTAGAGAGATTAAATTAAGAAGATTGAAGAGGATGTGCCGCTGCAAGGACGAAAAGGTGTTGAAGGCGGGTTTGAAACTGTTAGGGTTGGAATTCGTTATTGCAAAACATCGGTTTCAGATTAACATGGGCATCATTAGCATCATCTGCAGATGGGCACTGGAGTTGGCAGAAGAAGAGGTGATAAAGTGGGTGTTGAGGGCCTTAGTGGCAGAAGATATGCTTTTGGGTTTGGACCATGTTTTTGAATGGACGGTCCCCGGGGTTGGTTTTGATGTTTCAGAAGGAATTGAAGACCCAGAAGATGCACGGGAACATGGCATTGTCCCCTTTATCTGTTGGCCTTGGTCAATGAACAAACAAGTTTATTGTGCAAAGGTTCGAGAAGTGTGGGAGGATTGAAGCAAGGAATTCGTGGTTTTAAAGCAAGACAAACACAGGGAGGTGATGAGGGACTTGCTCTGCTGGTGGTACCGCAAAGGAGGAAGTCGCTGAGGGTGAAGAAGGTGCGGGTAAGGTATATCCCTGGGTCAAGCAAATGAAAGGGTGGAATAGGCTGGAGGCCTAATTTTTTGGTGAAGATTTTGTTGTTCTGGGGCATACAGTGGTCTACATTTTGAAATCTGTAGACGAAATGAGTTGTTGTTCATCAGTAGTATGCCAACGGTCCGATGCGTGACATGAAGGGTGGTTTTTTGTTGTGATCAACAAGGTGATGGGTAGGTGTCGACGCAACACAACAAACGGTGGTAAGAACTTTCAGTTAGAGGCGTCAATGGGAATCCGGTTTCCGTTAACTAGTTAGGGAAAAACTACAAAAATGGCGGTATTTTGTGTTTGTACGAATGTATACAGTGGTTTGGGGTTGTCGAGTTGTATAGTGTTTTTTGTTTTCATGATGATTTGATGTATGGGGTTAGGGTTTGTAAGGTGGTTTAAATGCTTACAGACATGTTTTACTATGTAATATCTTATTTCAATATGAATAAAATATATTATTACCGAGCTAATATATATATATATATATATATGTTGGCTTTGTGTTCATGTGGTGAATGCACAATTCAAGGTACGAAACATATAATTAAAGAGACCATTTATTTGGTAAACCCTAACACTAATATGCTGGAATTGTTATTTAGGGCAACTTCTAGGGCAAATTAGGAAGGGGATATTACAAACGGTATCAGAGCATGATCTTGCCATCTTGGAAGGTAAAAGATGAAACAAGGAAACATTCTAGTTAATAAAATGTTATGTAGCAACACATTTATTGTGTGTATGTTCCGTGTCTTCATACATTCATGTGTATACTTTGTGTATGTTTTGTGTCTTCATATATTCATGTGTATACTTCACATTTTCAAGTGTATGCTCCATGTGTGGTTCTATTTTTGGTTGATCTAGAGTAAGAGAATAATTAGGGTGAACCCAAAAGATATGAAATTGGTAAACGTTGGCCAATCCAAATCAGTATGGCTTTGATCCTTTTCTCTAGAAGATGAGAGAAAATTGTCTTAAGATTGCAAACCTTGCAAATTTTCAATGCGTTGGTCAATGTTAGAGTTGCATAGTAGAATCTACTCACATTGAAAGATTTGTATAAAAGTTGGCATTGCTCGAGGACAAGCAATTTTGGGAAGGGTGGACTGTAATGCCCCCTTTGTGAAATAGGATTTAATAATACATATAAATATAAATAATAATAAAATATAATATAATTACAATTTAATTAAGTCAATGAAAGGTCAAGAGATACATAAATGAAGAGTTGTGACTCCCTTAACATAAGGTATAAAAGGGAGGAGCTCATTTGAAAGGGGATATGGAGGAAGGAAGAAAGAAGAGAGCATAGGAATTAAAGAAGAATTAATGGGAAAAGGAAGGAATGTGAAGAAAATAAGGAAGTGACTCTTTTAAAGGGCAGAAATGATGAAGAGTTGTATTAGTGTCTTCAACCAATGTTCTAGAAAATCCTAAGGGTTTCCATCCAGTATCAACGGATAAGTAGACTCAATGGCTAACGAACAAGGCCTAAGAGCCTTCTGCACTTTAAGCTCTGCCAGACTTAAGTGGGTGTACCTTCAAACACTTTTGAAACTCAATATTTTCAGATATACATGTGATAACAAGGCAGATTACCCAGTGAAAATAATGCCAAGGGCATTAAACATAGCTTTCATTGTATCAATTTCTTGGCAAACGTAATCAATTCACAATTGGGGGCAAACACTAAACTATCCCTACTCCTAAAATAGAAATTGAAACTTAGATTGATTTAAGATTTTGCTCCTTTACTGTATTTCTACACATTCAAGACTAGTGCCTATTCCATTGGGCAATAGAGTCAAATGAAATAAACCATATTCATTTTTTCTCACCAATGTAAACACAATTCAGAGTCAAATCACTACATAATGCCTTGCATTTAATCTAAAATCATACTGCCATAAATTCTTCTTGCAAATCCAAACTACACTCCCACAGTCACTGTTAACTATTTTAAGAATTTAATCCTTTCATTGAAAAAAAGCCAAAAACAATTAACACAGATCCATAAACAACAGATAGATGAACTCAAATATGCTTCATTTTGAATTCATGTGAGATGTTTGAATACAATTTGGAGACAATATTATGGCATTCAATATCCCTTTGATTCAGACTTGTCATTGTATCAGGAAACCCATACAACTTAAAGCATTCTAACTACAGCCTTAAAAAACTTAACACTATTCTATTATGCTCTCTACAAATAACATTTCCAGAGAGTTAAATATGATCCTGGTATCCTTTTTATAAAAAAAAGGATGCAGACAAGCTTCAGATCATTTACAAATCATATCATAATAGATTAGATCCTATTTCTTCCTTAACTAATCTCCAGTGAGGCAAAGATGCCCGCGAGATTGTTAATTCTAAATGCATCAAAGAAATAGGAAATCAGATCCTGTGCTTGGTGAAGAAGTTAGAAGCCCCAGTGATGTGTCCTCCTCAAACTACATGAAGAATCTGAACAGAAAAGGCAGTTGGGAGACAAACAAAGGCACTGATCACATCATGTTGCCTTCAAACCGCTTCACTTTTTCATTCATGACTATGTGGAACACTAGTGGCATAAATGAGTCGGGCAAGGTGTCCCATGCAGATAACTATTCAAATGATCTGAAGTCTGTTAGTAGCCTTGTCATCATAGGTACAACTAACTTAACGAAAAGCCAAAATTTAAAAAAAGTAAGGCCACACTTCCACTAACTCTTCTTCTTCAAAAAATCTTGTTGCCATTCTATTACATCCAACTCATTTGGCCACTGGAAACTCTGCAGTTGTTCCATTTGTCTGATAGCTTCTCTCCACCTGGCATCCATTACTACTCTAGCATCCAAAATAAACATTGAGCACCCAATGTCAAAACCCAACATCTTATCAATGATACTGTTAAACCTAAGATACCGATGCTCCTTGGTATGCCCCAGATGCTGATGCAGATGCAGATCCGGAGGCGGGTGCCCTGTGGGTGCCTGCTGGAAGCTCATCCCAGGCACCCGAATGCGTGGGGATGCTTCCAGAGGCATCCCCACGCATCCGGGTGCCTGGGGATGCCTCCAGAGGCATCCCCACACATCCAGGTGCCTTGGGTGAGCTTCCGGCAGGCACCCACAGGGCACCCGGGCGCATCCGTGGGCCCATGCCTAGAAAACAACATTTTTTTTATCATTTTTTGCCACTTAGTGAATATTTTAACATGTGCAAATTAGATCAGCCAAGCTTTGGGATGTAGCCCCTGAGTGTGCAAACTTGGATGCAACGTTTCATGATCTTACTACAATCACAGATGATGGTGATGATACCAACATGACACATGGTGCATCTAGCACAAGTGGAACCATTTTTGGTTCAAATGATCTTTAACTTGCAGCAGTTGGAGATGATGAGAATGCGGATTTTCTTGAGAAACCTTATGATTCTGAATCTGATTAGTGAATTTTGAGTCTTGACTCTTGATTAATGAACATTGAATCATGAACTAAGTTTTGATTTTGTAGTTCAAATTGCATTGGAATCTTGAACATGAGTAATTAGTTATTGAAATTATTTCAATTTGAATATTTGTGTCTGTGAAGTTTTAAGTTGAACTATCAAATATGAAATATCTTGAATCTTGATCAATGGTGAAGTATCATACTATCAAATGATTTATTTTTGTATATTTCTTGCATTTCTTTGCACACACACACACACATATATAAATGCATCCGCATCCCCCCCAAAATAATTTCACACATCCGCGCACCCGATTCTTGCATCCGCATCCGTATCTGCACCCGAATCGGCAACTTAGTGTTAAACTGATCAATTTCAATCTCCCCATTATCAACAATCAAGGTCCGAACCACTAGGACAATAAGATCAAATTCATCTGTCCATTTATCCAGACTCCTTAAATTCTTATCCTTATCCACTATATCTGGTATGAGTGGATGCTCTAAGTTCAACAATGTCTGGATTTTGGCCTTGACCAATTGTTCTTTTCCTTAATGACAACAATTTCTATCTTTTCTGTTGCCCCCGTGACAATAGGGGGAAGATCTCTGAATGAAGCAACAATTTCAAGTTTGTCCATTAGACTTGACTTTGGATGCCACCTTTTGTATAAGGGTTTCAAAATACCAATAAAATTAGAGCACAATTGCTTTGATTGCAACAAGGAACTATATCCATCATGCACCACATGTAATTTCAATTTCAATTTACCAACTCTGTGACCAAGGACCTCCATGAAGGTATCTACACATTTCTTTAAGACCTTTCCTTGTGCCTCCTTGACATCTTCTTCCAATTTCTGAATCGTCCCTGCATAGTCATCAATTTTATCTAATGCTTCCTTAGAAGCAAGGGTCCCCTCTAGTGTTGCTTGAATTGGAACAATTTCAGTAACCTGCTCTGTCTTTGTAGAAGGGGGTAACATCACGGTATATTTTGCCAATTGATCCTTCAAGAATGCATTGTCCATATATAATTCATTGCATTTCTTAGACCACATGACATGATCTTCCTGCAATTCTTTGTACATTTCCTCCTTTTTAATTGCAGTAGCCTGTGATAACATAGCTACATGAGAAACCATGGTGGCTGCCTCTACAGCAGAAGTATTCTTTATTGTCTTGACAATTGCATTGCCTCTTCTTTCTTCTCCAATCTCAATTTCTCGAGGTTTTTGAGTGGAAGGGGCCAATGCCCAAATTGCCAAAGTCTGAGACTTTGGATCAAATCCTGATCTGGATAAAAATTCTCCTACTTCAAACTCTGATGTGAAAACAGGATCGTTTTGATTTCTGACTTAATCAAGAATGAAAGAAGTTTGCAAGTCCCAACCTGGGAGCAAGAGCATTCCACTTTCCATTACCAACTTCCTTGCATCTTCTATTGACAAATTTACTTCATCAGGATTAAAATTCTAAATAGTGGAAAGAGTAACCTGATTTTGTTGCTAAGGGTCTAGCCCTTGTCCCTCTTATTCTAATCTTTTTTGGTACTCTCTGCCTTTAAGTTTTAGCAGGAAACTTTTGAATTCCTCTGACTGTACAAATTTCTCATCCTCAAGAAACTATTTTGCTGCAATTAATCTTTTATCACTAAATTTGTTTAGAGGAGCTTCCTTGTCAATGTCCATCCTGTATATCATTGAGTTGCTCATGAAGTCTCCTGGGAGGCTGATCAACCTCCTCATCATCCCCACCACACTACTTTCAACAACTTCCTTCTGAACAGAATAAGCTACAAGAGGGTCAATTTTCTGCCTCGTTGCCTCAGGCTCATGTGTAGGGCTTGCCCTACGTGCTAACAGTATCATCCTTCTGTTCTTTTATCACAACCCCTTTCAATTTTTGTTGCTGTGGAGGAGATGGAGTTGCTGGCCTTTCTTCTCTGTGTGGAAGTTTTCCACATAGCTTATCATAATTTTGCATCATAGTTTGAATTCTTTGAAGAGGGCTTAAGTTTGGGAAGAAGCCAGGGAAACTAGGATCAAGATCCCTCTTCAACTTTTCTGCTCTCATCAGATCCCTCCACTTTTTTCTTATGGCATGAGCATCTGCCCTTGAAGACCAGTTTCTATTTACATCCTCTTCATACAATACCTCATGTGGATAAACAGTTTTTCTATTCAATAATCTGACCCATACAAGGCCCATGAAACCCTCTGGATCACAAAATCTACTTGGTCCAGTTTCCAACTTGTATTGTTTGAGAAAATTATTGATAGACTCAATGGCCTTACGACCAAATGCAAATTCATAAATTGAGATAATCCTAGGCAAGAATATGCGTGTCTTCTTTTCTGCTAGATACTCCTTTTCAATCAATAACAGCTGCCAAAACAACTCCATTGCTGCTATTCTCTGTGGAACAAAAATAGGTAATACATGGGGAGGCTGTGAACACCCGTAAACTCTAATAATGGTCGCTTCATCATGATAAAACCAGTCCCCCCAATTGTGATCAAATTGCTGATTAGGCATTTTTGCCTTTGGCCTTAACAAATTCTTTACCAACACAGGTAGCCTATGAAACTCTGTTTCCTTCAAGAGCTTGGTAATTGTATGGACAAACAAATTCTCAAATAGAATGTAACTGCTTCAAAGCAATCATATACCATAGTGTGTCCAACATTGAATTGGAGCCCTGCTGCTAGTTTCATCAGTTTTTTGTAGTTTCCACCTTGGGTCTAAATGCTGAGAATTGAAATATAAAATCAGATGGCATAGCAGTGAAATGTTTCTGAAATTGATAACTGATGGCTTATTCTGTATTTTTTATCAAACTCTCATGTATTGCCTTAACCAGGTAGCCCACAAAATCATAATCAGTGTTTACTTCTGGGTTTTGGATAGCCATAGCCATGCACATCAATCCAACAGGTATTGTTTTTTCAACATCAAACCCTAGAACTTGACACAATGCATGGTATGTGTATCTGAAATAAAACTCAAAAGAATCAATTTCTAATGGCTCCTCTGCATCAGTAAGTGGAATTAATTTGTGTTTATTTCCCTTAGGCCTATACCTAGGCACTTCAAATCGCCTAAGAGTAGACCTCCTCTTCTTTCCTCAGGTTGATGTCTGTACATGTAGCACCAGCAATCATAAAGGCCTCTGATTTGCTTTTTCTGTCAATTGTAACCAGAGCTTTTCCATCCCCTCTCCTAATAGTTCTAGATGCGGGGTAGTATGCTTTTGCTAATGCTCTCAGAAATTCCACATCCATGAAGATATCAGTCATGATCAATTTGGCCAAGTTTAGGTTCCATGGATTGCATACTGGTGGTGGCTTTATTCTGTTTTGATAAAAGAATGTAAACAAAGCCCAACCAGAAGGTGTGATGGGACCCCTACAACCATGACAATTATAAAACCATGCAATTTCATCTGTAGACTGGGCTGATGTAGACCTTGGGAGTAAATCTAGAAAATCCTGATGCAAAGGCTACTTTTCTATTTTTTACTAGGGTTAGACGCTGTTGGTTTATCCCCACTCATTTTTACAAGTCCCAAAACCCCCTGAAAACTAGGGCAACAAATTAAACTTTCACAATTACCCTAGAAAACCCTTAAACTTTTCAAATATACTTCATACAATTTAGAGAGAAAGGGCTCAAACTTATTGTTTTTTCGAAAGCTTTTGAGAACACTTTGCACGCCACTGGTTCTTGCCTAGCTTCTGAGAATGCAAATGTGATCAATGATTGCAAAAATCCTGCATTTATTCACCGCCAATTTGCAATCTTTTATGCCATATTTTATAAAATAAATTTGCATGAGATAAATAGCAGTTTGTCGACTAGCCGTGCAACATTTTCATTTTGAATCTTAGCCGTTGATCTCTTTGATGTTGAATTGCATGGAGTCAAAATTCTTTGACTTCTCTTAAACATGGCATTCTGTCCAGCATGGCATTGACATGGCGTCAATCTATTTGTTTGACCCCTCTCAACTGGATGACAACTCAAAATGCCTCGAGGTCAACAAACCTTTTACTTCATGTGTGTCCCACTTTACTCGTGTCAGCTAATCGCAACATCACAGGGACCTCCCTTTACTGGCTTCTTCATCTTGCGATGTTGTGAGATTTCATTTCGTGGACACGTGTTAGCATCCGACGACATTGCACCATTTTAACTTGATCACCTTTTAATCCTGCGGAGGTGCAATTTTGTGACACCTGTCTTTGAGCCATTCTCATTCTGTTGGGCACATGTCCTTCATTTGCAAGATCACAGGCACCTTTAACATACATCATCAGCTTGTGATTATGCGATTTAAAACCCCTGCGATTATGCGATTTGAAACCCCTTTGTAACCTTCTTTGGGCCCACAAACACATGACACCATTCCGCAGTATCACACCTTGACATTTGCACACATCAACACCCCTTGTGATGGTGCAATCTGGCTTTTCTTTATTCTCCTTCGCTAGCCCACACCATATTGGTGGCATTCAATCACAAGGTCGTGGCTTGACGCCTTTAAACGTCAACACCCTTTGCGACTGTGCGACTTCCTTCTTTTCCTTAAATCTGTGGGACTGAGAAAGACATGTGGCACTTCCTCTCATCATTGCATCCGTTCTGCGTTGACATCATCCTTCCCTGTAATGGTGCGATTAACATTTTATGCAACTGTTTATCGTCTATTGCAAGATCGCAGGCATGATGGACAATTATCTCTGGTTGCTGCAATGGTGTGACTTGCCTTTTATTGTAACCTTCAACAATTCATCGCGAGATTGCAGGCTCCTTTGACGACTTCCTTTGACAGTTGCAATCATGCGATCTAGCTTTTGTTGTAATAGCTGATGGTCAATCACAACATCACAGTTCTCAACGACTACATATAGTGGTTGCAATCATGCGATCAACAACCCTTCTTCATTATGAACTGAGAGCTGCAGTTCCATGGGGCTTAATCGCAACATCCCAGTGCTAATAATAAGACAATGGACTTCACTTGCGGTGATGCGATTTCTTACTTCAAGACTTTTATTTTACATGTGCTCACAAGATACAACTTAAAAGGTGGCCACCACTAGGACAATAGAAACACTTAAATCTTAGGAGCAAAATATTTGACGGGTAACTTGATTTATCACGACCATGGACGTGAGCATATAATGACTGGTTTAAGAGAGAATTGGGTTCGTGGGGCTGATAATTTAACTTTCACAAGGACATAACGAGATGACTTAAATTCAGGCAACCGACTGGACAAGGTCACCGATGAAATAGAATACATGGGACTCTAGGGCAAAATAAGATCAACCATTAAAAAACTTGAAACTCTAATGTGAAATGTCCAAATAAAAAGTGCATGCCTGCCTTAAAAATGCATCTACATTTCACAGTCCCAACAGGTTGTAACTTTTTCAAAGGGTTGTAATTATGAAGGGTTGTGACTCTTGCCAAAAGGAAGACATGATGAAGAGGTGTGGCCTCTCCCTTACATTGGAAGATATAAAGGGGAAGAAGGATCAAATGAAATGAAGGAAAAGGAGTAGAGGAGATCTAGAGCAGATTAAGTGCAGAAGTATACAGGGGGATCTGAAATAAGAATTGAGAGGGAAAGAAGGAAATAAGATATGTAGATCTAGTATGCAAATCTTAAATGGGATACATGCAGATTTGAAAAGCAGTAAAGACATATTTGAAAAGTGAGACGTAGGTGAAAGATTAAATGAGAAATGAAAGGGGCAACAGTTGTTGTCAAACAGATGTATCTTTTCATAACTTAAGGGTGTGACCCTTTTTATAAGGGCATTATCAAATGAAAGGGTGCGACTCTCTACACTCAAAGGAGATATAAAAGGGAAGAACTTCAATAAAGTACATCAAATCAGAAGAGAACACAATATCCTTCAATAGATCGAATTCTCCGAACCAGGGAGAGAATAGTCAATAATCAGATCTGAACTTGGGGTGCTAATAAAATTATATTTTGGGTAATGAAGAAATAATTATTAAATTATCTATGTGATTTTATGATGCATCTTTGTATGTTGTTAATAAACATTAAAATATTAACTTAATTTGACAATAGTCAGTCACAAGGATATGGGAGAGAGTCTGTGATTAAGGGAGAACTGCTTAGGGCACCCTATTATAGTGGCAGTTAAGAGAGAACAACTTTGAGGGCACCTTACTGCACTGTGATTAAGGGAGAACCGCTAAGGGCACCCTATTGTAGTGGCAGTTAAGGGAGAACAACTATGAGGGCACCCTATTGCGCTGTGATTAAGGGAGAATCGCTAAGGGCACCCTATTGCAGTGGTACTTAAGGGAGAACAACTATGAGGGCACCCTATTGCACTGTGATTGAGGGAGAACCGCTAAGGGCAACTTATTGCAAGTACTCCTAGGCGGGTAGACTATTGGTGAATCATAGTCAACTCCAACCATAGAAGAATGGAGGACCGTATGGGGGGGGAATTGCGATCATAGGGCACCTTACTATGCTTCCTTACTCCACATTGTAATATGCTGCCCTGTTTGTATTTATTTATTTATTCTTAAGGCTTGAAGAGATAAGATAGAATGTAATTGAAGGGCAAATTTATATTGCAAATAAATAACAATAATAATATGTTGAAAACCTTTAAACTTAATCACCAAAATCAGATACAATTCTGAAAATGAAATAATATTTTGCAAACTGTGAATACCCAGATAATAAAATCAGATTATTAGCACAAGTTCAACATACCCATTTGCTGGAAATGAATATAAATGTCTGCAGCAATTACAATCAACAAATACAAAGGGTTTCAAACCCTAGCTTGCATCAATACATCACCAAAATGCCACAGCTGGAAATGCTATGCAACAACAACAATAAATACAACTATGAACACACTTGCCAAACTTCTCACAATTTCTTCTATAAATCAGATCTGCAATATTCACCGCTGAAGATTGAAGTAATTACTCCCAATAAGCTCCAATGTGACCCTATGGTGAAGCCACTCCCAATCCTCCAGATTGTATCTCTCAACAACATGGAGAATGTTGCCTGTAAGGGTTTCTGTCTTCACAAATCAGTAAGAAGAAGCACAATCTCCTTCAAGAACCAAAGGATAAGCAATAACAATATTTAACCAAGCATAAACCAAGCATGCTGAAAGAGAACTCTTCAATCCTTTTTATATTGTTCTCACAAGAGCTCTCACACTTACTTTGTCAATGTGGGATAAATAACAAAACACTTTTGCCTTTCCCTATTTTTTCGGGATTTGTTTTTTCCTCCTATTTTCTCGTGGCTCCCATTTTTCCGCAATTGCTTTTTCTTTTAATATTTCCCCATGTTGATGTTTGTAGCTTCGATCAGATAAAATGAATGAGATATTAATATTATGAGAATAGATTAACTTATGCATATCAATATATATGGTAATAATAATAGATATTATTACTATATATATTAATGTAT
>MU223731.1:171800-183971 GCA_018584345.1 Thuja plicata | reverse complement strand
GGCCTATCCATTTCAGTGTATCGGATGATCCCAAGGAGGTACTCAAGATGATCCCACCAAGAGTCATCTAGTATCATTGCGTTAATGGAAGCTTCCCTAGTACTGCTAGATTGCCTCGATATGCTCCAATTAGCACTGATCACCATTCTAGACAATGCCTTTAACCTTCACAAGGCGTCTCAAAACAATATTGTTGGAGGCAAAACGGGTCTCAACAACCTAATTTTAAATCAAAACAATTATAAATTAAAATCAAGATTAAAATTAAAATTTAAAAACATAGAAAGTTTACTAAACTAAAGTCTAAATTTCTAAAACATATTTAATTTTAAATAATTTAACTTACCTTCAAGAGCTCCAATTTCGAGAATTGTCTAAATATGGCTTGCGTCATATGGTGGTTTGTGACGAACATTTGGATCTCCTGTGCATCTTCATACATTTTTTTGATCCACTCAATTTTAGTGCCAATTTTTTGCAGCATTAGGTTGAGTGAATGGACAACACAAAGTGTCCAAAAAATGTGTTCGAAGCTCTCCTCAACCAATAACCCGACAACCCTACAATTCTTGGCATTGTCAGTTATTACGTGAACAACATTTTGAGGGCCAACTTGCTCAATGGCTTGGATGAGAATGTTTGCAATGAATAGACTGTCCTCCTCCCCTTCACAATCAATATGTTTCAAAAACATTGCACCTCTTGTGGACACTGAAATTACATTAACCAAATGACGATTTCTCACATCTTTCCATCCATTGGATACTATGGTCACACCTGTTTCAATTCATGAATCCTTGATGGGCTGCATGGAAGCCTCTACATGGATCACCTCTCTATCCAATAAAGTGGTGCACACCTTCTCATAACCCAGGCCCTTGAACCCTTTTGGAGCCTCATTAATTGATCTTACTATTTTTTGCTAATACGGTGAGCGAACAACATTAGATGACAATCCTTTTGCATAGACGCATCTCGCTATGTCTTCCTTGGCAATGTCTCTAGCATCATTCTGAAATGATATTTCCAAGGGCCCCTTTGCTCTCTTATTTGTCACCGGTTCTTGTGGAACACACAAGAATGGATGGCCCTCTGCGGGTTGTTCATTGGAAGTGGAAATTGAAGCCATAGATGTTTTTGTTTTATTTATAGACTTTTGCAAAGGATGAGAATGTGCATTCCCAGCTGTTTCGTCTGCTTGCTTTTGCTCTTGTATATTTGTTCACAATATGGTTTGGAAGAAGGGTTTTAGGTAATATCCCATCAACTCTTGGCTTCCCTGTACAAAACTTAATGCCTTTTTGAGGAATAAAGCACAAATGTTCTTTCACTATACTATAAGAGTTACTAAATTCCTCTTTGCAATGGCTGCAAATCCAAATAAAACCTCCTCCACCTGGCATTGGTTGAACCATTTCCACATATTTCAATAGTGGAGAGGTTTGGTCTATTTTGAACCGGGAGTTTCCAGTGCTAGAAACACTTGCCATTCTATGAATCTACAAACAACACACAAAGCCACAAACCAAAATGAAAATAGAAAATAAAACTAGAGAGCTCATTTCATTTTGTAAAAAAATGCAAAAAAAACTTTTAAAAACAAACAAAACAAACAAAGCCCTACCTCTTTTGTTGAAATCTTTCTCTTCAATGTATTTGAGGAGTTGTCCACACTTGCAACCAAGTAGGAATAGCTCACAAACAAGCTTAGGGCATGCAACAATCACCTGTAAACACTCCTTGAGCAATGACAACTAAACAAGAAAGTTTAGCAATGGAGGCAAGAAGTTTTCTTTTTCATTGACAAATTCACAAATGACATAAAAGAACCTTTTTGGTCTTTTTAGTGGTCACTTTAGGGTTGGAGGGTTGAATAGACCTAATTTGGCAATTTTTTTTTTAAAAAAAAGTCAATAAAAAGTGTTTTTTGGTAAAATTCTCGCAAAATTCGCCGAAAGTCTGTCCGGGTTCCTGCGCTGAAAACAGAAGTCTCTCAAATTCGCCCAAAATTCCACCCGGGTCTGCAAGACTTCCCGGTGAATTTCCAGCTCTACGGCAAACTTTTGGTCGAATGTGACAGTGACCAGACTTTTGGACGAACCGACTCAGGAATTCCAGAGTCCAGGAGCGAATGTGGTAACTTAGTTTTTCCTCATTGTCATTTCTGCCAAACAAGCCTGAGGATTTAATATTAGCAGTGGTCATTGAATGTTGGCTGCAACTTGCAACTATTTTAATGTCATCATCCCATCACCACAATCCAAGTTTCAGCTCTGAAATTGATCAGAACCTGAATTCCCTTGAGAAAGAGTTCAAGGGATTACACTCCAATAACTGTTATAAGCTCAAGAGAAAGTACAGATTCGACACAAGCCTTTGGTACTCTTCAATCAAGAAGCGTATGAGTTCAAGAAGAAGCTTAAGGCTTGTTGAAAAATCTTAAAAGATGGCATGCCAAACTGCGATTGCAAGTGTTTGCATTCAAACCACAAGCCTCTGCAAACTTACAAAAGAAAAAGGAGCTCTGGGAACATGGCTGATCCCCACAAGGAAGTTCATCAGTCTGATTTGCAACAGGCTGTTATTATTATCTTGGACGAAGAAACCAAAGGTGCTCACTTTGCTCTATGCTATATTGCTGAAGCTGGAATTAAGGCTATAAAGAATCTTACCAACTATGCATGCACCAAATGTAAGAGTGGCAATCACTCTGCTTTCCTCCGTCTTATCTAGTCTTCTAATTGATTTTGTCACACCTACTAGGATTGCCACTGCCACAAATCTGATTACCAATTCCACCAATTCCACTCCCATCATTCCCATCCCCCACAATGTGGAGAGCAGGTCCACTATTCAACACCCAACTCTTCTTGGACATGGTACTCATTTTATGCTTTCTGACAAAACTGGAAATCACGAGGATGATACCATTCCACATTTACTTTGTTTCAATTCCTCTTATTTAAATATAGCACAAACCTAAAGTCTACCAAAATCCAAGGATTCATCGATTCACATAGCTCTAGCAAATATAATGATACACTTTTTGTCTTCTTAAAGTAATTGATATTCAAATCTCTCAGCTAGGAAGCGTCTAGCACTTATTTACCTTGCTGCTTAGCAATTTACAAAATTACAAGCCATCAAAGACAATAAAAAATGCATAACTGGGTGCCTCAATAAGAAAGAAGGATTAACAATTCTTAGCTGAATTGTGTCATTTGATGGGTTAATCTGTTTGTAATTACTTGATTTTGCCATGTGATCTCATGTTTCCAATTCCAACAGTTAACATGATCAGCTGCACTAGAGAGATTATCGAGGTAAAGCCTTATTCCAACTTTGAAATTTTAGAGAACAAGTGCAATGGACTAACTTCTTGAGAGTTGGACTTAATAATTAGCTCAAAAAATTACAAATAAACAAACAACAAACTTTTAAAGTTGACTCCAAGTTCTCACTGATTATGTCTATTTAATATGTTGCTGACCGATGTGATATTATTAGGCTTTCAGCATTCATGTAGTGTACAGATTTATTCCCTGAGATAATTCATTTGTGTGCTGGTTTGCATTTTCTTAAATTTTTGTTTATCTACTATGTGCAGGTGGAAGCTTATCGACAAAATGATACAGCGTGTCATGGTCGTTTTGGCATTACAGCACGAACTGCTCCAGTGGTCTGTCTCTGACTCTTTAAATTTCAAATGTATGTGATCTTCATTAACAATAAGACTGGAATAAAATATTAAAAGAGATGCTATTTTCTTTAAGATGTTTTCTGTTAAGGTTATGTGTATTATATTCCCCATTGAAGTAAATGAGAATTTTGATTGCACATTGTTGATCGAGTTCATATATATCTATTATTTTGCTAGGGACAAAGATGTGTGTTCTAGAAAATGGTCACAGATGTTTATAGCTCAAATTCTTTATCATTCCGCAGCTGTTATGCAATTTCTCACATTGTATTGGATGTCTTTATGTAAAATTTTGACCAGGAGGGCATTCCTCTTAGCTTTGACGACTGTCATGGGCATCAGCAGTTAAAATTTTTGATTTCTTTATGTATAGAATTTATTATTTCTCACATTGTAATGGAAATATCTTATTTTACAGTTTGGACCAGGAGGGCGTTCTTATGTATATTTGTGCTATGGAATTCATTCTATGCTTAATGTTGTAGCTGACAAAGAGGGTGTTGGTGCTGCTGTTCTAATTCGTTCTTGTGCTCCAATTTCTGGTATGCACTAATGGATCTGCACATTGTATATTTTTCAATATTAGATTCAATTGAAATTATTGTTCATATAAGGTAAAATTTGAAGGGCTAGAAAATATCATTCCAAGTTCCAACAACCATTATATGAGAAAGAAATAAACCAGTCTTATGCAATTATTCAATCTCTTATTTTGTTTCCACAAGTTTATATGCTCTTTTGACATGTTATCCAATATAAGGAAAAAATAATTAGAGGAGAAAAAAGGCAATAAATGTAAAAAATGATGGAAATGAATATATAAATTTTTGAATAAGAATTTTGAATCATCAATGAAGAGTTTCCCAGATAGCAAGGCCACTAGAGTTATAAGACTAAGGGGTATTTTTTTACCCTTTGATATTTCTGTATGGTGCTCAATCTTAAGATTAGTGATTGGTTGCTCTTCTGTGAAATATATGCCCATCTGACTTGAAAGTTGAAACATAATTCGCAGCCACTGATGTTTAGCATCCCTACTGATATGGAATATTCTTTGATATGTATGACCCCAACTTATGCTCAGCTGCTTTTTCAGGTTTGGAGACCATACAATCTCGGAGAGGTCAAGCAACCAATAAGCCTGTTCTACTAACTGGACCAGGCAAGGTTAGTACACTATTTCAAAGCTTGATAATTTTAAGCTGACAGGCATGTTATGTGAGGCTCGGGGCTTACATTAAATGCTACAAGGAGATACAAGGCTGTTGTGCTGCTGGGATTATTTACTTATAAGCTATTGAGTTTCAAAAATTTTCAGTGCGGCACTTGCAATCGTTATGACTATAAGAGGAGCGGTGCTTATGATCATTTGTCACAGTTGATAGAAGTGACTTGCCAATTGTTTAATATTTGCTTCAGCTCAAATATATTCTTTATAAGCTTTATCCATTTATAATTTTATTCTAATTCCATTTGTAATAATGTGAAGAAAAATAAGATAAATTCTTTCTCCCTCTTATGCTGAAGAACTTTACCCTTGTCATCATCAGTGAGGGACTGGATTGGTTCAATTTCTAGTTTTCAGTTTCTTATAAGTGAGACTAGGAGGTTTCAGCGTCACCCAATCACTTGGTAATTCTCTTCATTCTCTTAAATACCTCACATGCCACATTTAGGAATCATTAGAATTAGTTGTTTCAATTTTTAGTCTATTCATTAGTAGTCTGCATAGGGTATTTTGAGATTTTACATGCTAAACTTTAGAGAAAAAAAATAATGGAAAATTGATAAATTTAGGATGATATTTTTATGCATTTAGATAGGTAATATATTTCTTTTATCTCTTCAAATTGTTGTTTTCAGTTCCTACCAGTCATAGAAGGTATTACAGTACATTAGATTGATCATACATCAGTTGAACTCCCTTTAGTTTACATCTCACATTATTGTAACATCTTGCTTCTATGAAGTTTGTTGTTCTATTGTGTGTCCAGCATCGTTTTAGATTCTTCGCCATTCACCATCACTATTACAACAAAAAAAGGGAAGAAATTGCTTGAGTAGATAAAAATAAAGTTGCTGTTCACATTTACAGTGATCTATTCATTTAATTTCTGCAATTAGTGTATGTCTCCTTGACCATTTGAAGGAACTCGAAGAAGCATAGTTAATTATATGTAGTTTGTTTAATATTATTCATTGTTTCCTATAACAGCTTGGATTATCAGTCTGCCATTGCCACTAAGCGAAGCCTGGTGGACCTAATGTCTTGCGGACTTGTTGAGCAACTCAAAATGACTTTTATCTTGTTTTGATTAATTTATTCTTCTATTTTGGCAGGTTGGTCAAGCATTAGGTCTTACAACAGATTGGTCAAATCATCCACTTTACACTCCTGGTGAGTTCACCCAGTTTTCCCTTCACATGTATGCACTCAAATTTTATTGAATTTTATTTTTAATAATGCAAACAAGATAGTGAGCACAAGTAATGGTAGTTTGCAACTTTGCACTACGGGTTCAGGCGGTTTGGAATTATTGGATGGACCTGCAGTAGAGAATATAGTAGTTGGGCCAAGAGTAGGGATTGAATATGCAGCTCGAGAGGATGTTGAAGCATTATGGAGATTTGCAATTGCTGGAAGTGCTTGGATAAGTGCACCACGTAATACCCTTAGACCTGCCTCTTCTAGTCCGATTTCAGGATGAAGGGTGGCTACTTTTAGCTAACTCATGAATTTTTCCTCTGCCCTTCGTGTTTTAGTAAGCATTTTGATATGGAAAAGGATATATGTTATGCAACTGTCCCTGATTTTTTTTTCCTGTCTTCTTAGACATATCACAGGAGAATGTGAACAAGTGTTCCAAGAATGTCTAAATTTATAATTGTAGTAGTGATTATGAAATGTACAATTTTGTATGATGCTTTCAATTTTGTATCAATTTCGTCTATGATATTGATACAGCACTTGTATCAAATCCTCACAATAACTCTTTTTATTGACATTTGCAATATCTGATGTCAAGATTAGACCATTTTATGAAATCCTTGTAGTTGTATGAAAATCTTTTGAACATGAAAGTCACTACCTTTGTGGAAACAAGCAGAATTTCTTAGATTCACAAGTTTTTCTAATTTAATTAGATGTGGGACTTCTCAGTGTACAGCAGGTTAAAAGTTTCTATTCTGTTCACCTTATTAGTTTGGTATTATAGTACAGCATTCACTTCGTCAGATACATATTTTGGAATGGATCAATAATGTGAATAATTTTAGGCAATGCTAAAGTTTAAAGCTTAATTCTAATATTTTATTGTTTATTATTTTTTTATATTTTAAAAGTTTGTTAAATGGCTATCTTAGTTTCCTCACATTATTGGATTTGAACCTGTTGATGGGACAATTTGGGCACCAACAAATTGGGTTTCAACTATCACAGAATGGGTTACAGTCTAGTCTTTTGCTATTGGTTGCTTATGCTTATCTTGTTAGACATCTTGTAGTCTTTCTCCTTTGCAACAACCACTACTGCATATACACATGCATTCATTTATTCTTTGAAGAGTTGTTGAGATTATCCAAGGCAAAAATTGATACATGGTTGGTTTTATGTTTGAGCTTGTCAAATGCCCTTCGATGTTTAAAACAGTATCAAAAACACTTTCTAACCTTTATTGGAGCATGCAATGGAGTTTTAATGTGAGAAAATTCTCACAATTGTTTACATGCATTGGATAGCCCAACAGTGTGAGGACAAGGGTGTCTCAAATTTGCAATTAAAAAGTGTTATTGTTGATAGTTATGCACTAGGGGTCTGGGCACCACACACCTCAGCAGGGGTTTGTGTCACATCACGCTAGTCAAGGACTTCGAACATAGAAGATGAATAAAAAAAAAGACGAAAAACAAGAAAAGGGGACAAGACAGACAACATGTTTTTTTGAGAATACGGTGAAGCAAGAAAATGGGGCCATGCAATTAATATAAATATGACATCCTAGTCTCCAAGTTACCAAAAAAGGTCATAGGCCAGGTGGAAATTTGAGGGTCTAAGCAACCCAAAAACTCCCACGACCTTGTAATTTACAACTTTAAACTTGGTTTTGTAAGAAAATGTGGGAGAGGAAGGGCATGTATTTATCATGGCATGACATTAATACCCTTGAGCTAGACCAAAAATGCAGGTTGAGGGTCATTTTGGCATGCTGAGACCCCATTCTTTCACCCACATCCTCATTAAAGTGGTCATTGCTCTATCAAAATGGAGTGGGGAGGGGGATTAGAAAAACTTTGTTTTAGGCGAGAATGCAAGGATGGGTTGGAAAAGCGAGACTGAGAGGGAACATGGAAGAGGAAAAAGGAAAAATGGAGGTGATTTTGGGAGCAATTTGAAGGCAAGGAATGTAGAAAACCACATGGAACACAGATAGAGTTGAGAGAGGTATGCAGAAAATGGGAGAAAAAAAAATGGGTTGAGAATGACATGAGAATAGGGAGAAGAATATGAATGGATTACAAAATATGAACAAAATGGATTGGTTGAGAAGGATTAAAAAACTTTGAAGCAAAGGAAATTGTTAGCACAGCAAACAAAAAATTAATTATAGCTATCGATAGAGTTTTAAAACAAGGTTTGTAGGCCCACCAAAAAACTATCAGAGTCCACAATAGCATAACGAAGCAGAACAGCAACTAAAGACAATAAAGAAAAACTATTAGCTGTAGCTATCAAATGAGTTTTTATACAGGGCACATAGGCCCGTTGAAAACTAATAGCCTAACAACATATGAAATTAAACATCTTTTTTAATTGATGTTGCCTAACTAATAGCCCGTGCCAGCAAGAATACATGTGTGACAAGGCTTGCAGTTGCCGATCTCCAAAATCTGAAATAATCTCCCGATGCTCATACATAAAGGCAGTGATGTGGGAAACCGTACCACACTTGATTTGACTCCTGACATTAAAAGCCTTGAGAATGTAGAGGCTCTCGACGTCACCATCATGATTAGGCAGACTTATAATCGGGCAAGTCACAATAATCCCCACTCCATGGTGAATTAACTCTCGATTAGCCATAATTCTAACCCCAACGCTCATAAGATTTAAATTCAAACTAGTGGGCTTTCCCGCCTGACTCCCACTCTTGCCAAAGCCACTAATCCTCCATCACAACATAATAATCCACATTATCATAGAGGTATATGTCGTTCTCTCCCAATTAGGGATTTAGTATTTTCCAGAAGTGGGGCCAAATCCCTCCAGAATCACATTCTCACCCTCCTTAGCCCCTCCACAGCCAGAGAGTCAGCCACAACGCTCCCTTCCCAGTAGATATGGTGAGTCGTAGAGTCCTCCAATCTGATTAACAACAAGCGAACATCTTTGATGATAGTGCTTAATTTCTAGCTAGCATCCGTGTTGCCTTTTAAGGTTTCAATGATCAACTTTGAATCTCCCTCCACAATGAGTCTATTAGATCCCATGGAGATGGCATACTTAAGCCCCCAGAGGAGAGCCAGGGCCTCAACAACATTACTAGAAGTAGATTAAAATTCGCCAGAGTAGGCCAACACCATGCTGCCATCCATATCCCTAATGATCCCACCACCCGTAGCCAACCCATTACGGACTGCACTATCAAAGTTCAGCTTCAGCCAAGAAGGAGGGGGGCATCCACTTAGTTTTCAATCTCTTCAACTGCTTAGAATTGTCAAACCTGTGAAAAGACTTAGGCAACTTCCATCTACTAGCCACCAAAGAGTCCATAATAGTTGGGGGGTTGGCTAGGGTCCTCTAGTTACAGACAACAAGATTCTCTAGAAGAAGCTTCTCAACAATTTTAAACACAATATCCACAAAATTCACCATGTCTCTGAAAATGCGGTTATTCCTTTCCTTCCATATATGCCAACAGATATGAGGGGGATGATACTCCAGAGCTGCCTAACTAGGGGATGGGAAGAGGGGAACTCCCAATTGCATATGAATTGCTGCAGGTCATACAAAAATACCCACGACAAACTAAACCTGTCCAAAATTATGGACCATATTTAATTAGCAAAGGGATAGTGAATAAAGAGGTGGGCAATACTTTCCTCCTCCAGCTTGCACATCACACAATGGTTGACAAGTTGGATCCCACGCCTTTTCAGATTGTCAATGGTGAGGATTTTACCATGGAGAGCCGTCCACCAGAAAAAAATTAACTTTAGGGAGGAGCTGACTGTTCCAAATAGGCTTCCAACAATTCGGGTCATTTGTAGCCTTGATCATGTCGGCATAAGCCGACTCCACCGTGAAGGATTAGATTTTATCCCATACCAACATATCCTCATATGGAAAAATAGGGATACAAATGTTTTCCACTAAGTCTTCCAAAGCCTTAACTTGCCCTTCGAGATGGGGGGATTATCCAGCCATCGCTCAGTTTTTTCCACCTCCTTGAGGATGTTATGTAGTCCTTGATTTTGGACCCAAAGTTATCTTTGATGATCCTCATTAGGCGACCCAAGGGGTCCCGGGCTAGGGGTTTCTCACCACACCAAGTATCTACCCAGAATTTGATTTTGTCCCCAGTACTAATATGCTGTCTGCACCCTTCTCTCAGTAGACCCCTGCAATTGACAATATTATTCCATATATTGGATCTTGCAGGGAAGTCATGATCATAGAACAGGTTCGAGAAGACAAAATTTCTAAAGTATTTAGCCTCCATAATTTTGCACCAATCCTTCGGGTGTTTAGGGAGAGTACATCCCAGCTTAGTTAGCAGAGATTTATTAAGGTCATTAATCCTTCTGAGCCCTAGTTCCACCAAGGCTTTGGGTAGACAGTTTGTCTCCCAATTAACTAGGTTGATTCTATCCTTCTCCTCCAAACCCGTCTAGAGGAAGTTTCTTTGGATCTTCTCCAGTTTCTCCAACATCCCCCTGGAAATCTTGAAGATGGACAGGAAATAAATAGGGACCCCTTGAAGGGAAGCAACCAGTAATTGAAGCTTGCCCGCACTACTAAGGACTTTACCCTTCCATATTCCTGCCAGTTTTTTCTGTATTCTTTCAAGAATCGTGTTCCATAACTATTTTCGTACCTCCTAAACGTGAGGGGGAGACCCAGGTAGGTGTCAGGAAGAGCAGCAATTTGACAACCCGGAATGTGGACAATCTTCAATCGGAGATTCTGATCAGTATTAAAGAAGTATATCTTACTTTTATTATAATTTATGTGTTGTCTTGAGGTTTTAGCATAGTCATCCACAAGGTTCCTCAACGCTCTAGCTTCAATCATAGAAGAGACCCCAAACAAGAAAGTGTCATCCAAAAATTGTAGTAAGACCTCAGAGGCCAAGGAGGAAGCAGGTCAAATACCTTGAATTTCACCCCTTTGAACCAGAGATATGAAATTCCTTCCAAGGACCTTAGCCACTATGATAAAGAGGTACGTCGAAAGGGGGAAATAACAGCCCTACTGAATTTGTTTGCCCGACACAAAGCCTTTTTGGGATGGGCTTACGATTCTGTCATGGAGGGGCTTAATCCTATTGACCATGACCTTTGCAAAGATCTTGTAAACAGTATTGCATAAGCTTATAGGTCGGAAATCAGAGATAAGTTTGGGGTGTGGGATCTTGGGAACAAGCACAATATAAGTCTTGTTTAAGGTTTTGAGGAGCTTTCCCGTCTTGAAGAAATCCTTAGCACCTTTGGTCAGATCATACTTAATCAGTTCCTAGAATTCCTGGAAGAAGGCCGAAGGGAACCCATCGGTACTCGGGGCCTTGTAAGCCCCCATAGAAAACACCGCCTTGTTTACTTCCTCCCCCATTACCCCGCTCAAAAGGTGGTCATTGTCTGCCCGAAACGAAGCCATTTTGGGATGGGCTTATGATTATGTCAAGGAGGGGCTTAATCCTATTGTAATGCCCAAAAATAGAAACACTATATTGGACTTCACACAACCTATCTAATATACTCAACACAAGCTAATATGCACAATTTGTTTTTTATAATCTAAAATTCTGAAATGACAATATATCTACTTAGAACAATAATGTTTATTACAATGTTCAAATAATAAATATAAACAAAACCATGGCTTGCACTTGCATACCCGAGTCCCTCTTCATGTTCATATGTTGAGCTCTTATTCCAAACACTTGAGCCTGCATACAGAGCTACAAAACTAGGTTTATAATATAAGGTCCATCGAAAGTTAGGTACATGATCATGAAGGTTAATCCCTCCTCAAAATATTAGATAGATAAATAAATGTGTAGTTACATCAAAATTTGATAGAGGAAGGGAGTGTAAGAGTCATGATAAAAGAGTATACAAATCTTACTTTAATTCTGTAAGGACAAGTTACCAAGTCTTTTCAAGGAATCCATTAGATAGATCGCAAATGGTTACATTCCCATTAAAGAAGTTTTGCTCTTTAATTACTTAATAAACCTCTTAACCAAATACCA
>MU223731.1:125527-139521 GCA_018584345.1 Thuja plicata | reverse complement strand
AATCAAGAATTCATTAACACATAACAATATTCATTAACATGACATAAAATTCAATATTAATATGCAACATTCATAGATAATTACTTAAAACAACATTCTTTCATTATCCAACAAAGTTAATCGAACACGTTTTTATCAAAGAGCATTTTTAAGAAATCATTTTTTTGGGGGATTTTCTTAGATTTATTAAGGAAAAGGCTGAGAGGAGAATCAATATCTTCCCCATCCTCTTGTGGCTGTGATCTCAAATTATGATGCTTCCTCATGTTTTGAGGAGCAAGAGGTTGCTGCACTAAAGGGGGGTCTGCTGCAATAACAAGTAAATGGGTTAAATTCGTATACTTTTTTTTACTGTTACATGTATTTCATTAACCAGTAGAACTTAACATGCATTTTTCTTTACCTAACAATTCCACATCGTGTACAATAACATTTTGATCTGCCGCCACCTCAACATGCTCAACATGCTCTAAATTAAATATTCAAAAAAAGGTTACACAACCAATTACAATTAAAGATGTTAAATTCTATTAATAATTACGTAATTTATTTCCAATAACAAATTAATACCTCCACCACTGTGATGCACATCATGGCCTTCGTCATGCCCAAGTTCTGTGATAGGATTTGAAGGCTGCAGTGAAATGTCATGCACATTGTTATCATGAAATAGTCAATTTATGTTCGAAATTAACTATTCAATTTGATTGACTTTTCATTTGACCAATTTACCCGTGTCTCATCTGGTGCAGCAGATTCTTTGTTATGGCTTTCAAATTATTTGCATAGGCGTGCAGCCACGACTTTATAGCCTTCTTTCAAGGCTATTCTTTTGTCTTCATCCGTGGGCTCTACATTGAATTTTGTGCCCTGTATTTTTTATTTAACATTCTCAATTTTGCATGTATGATTTGATTAAACAAAATTGTTTGCAACCTTATATATAAAAATTTGATATGAAATTCCAATGCTGCTACTTACAAGTCGAGAGTGAAGTTTCATATAGCCACCGGAGTCAATTTTGAGTTGGCCAACCTTTTTTAATCTCACTTCTGTAGCTTTTGATGTGTCTTGCAGTCTATGAAAAGTTTGTTGAAATTAATGGGAAGTAGTACTGAGAGGGGAGGGGTGAATCAGTACCTCTAAAACTTTTTAACACCTTTCACAATTCATCACATGTAATCATTCATTATTGCATTACCAACCATTACTGTTGTTCTTTCTTATGCATGTAGTATTATTCCATAATCTTAAATTATTTGTAACATTCATAGAAACATTCATAAAAATGATAAACACATAACATAAGATATGGTATTGTAGAAAACTCATGTTAGGAAGTAAAAACTGCAGTGGGGTTGGCACCCATAAAACTTCACTATCTGCAGAATGGAAGGGAGCCTGTTAAGACTTATAATTTGATCAATTTTGATGATCTACCCTGTTAGGAGTATTAAGGTGGAGACCTGTTAAGATATACTCTATTAAGAGCTTTAGCAACACCAATTTAAGTGTGCACTCAGTTATGAGATTTTCAATTGGACGGTTAAGCCCACCTTTCTTGAAAGGATTTCATAAGTGTACTATACTTGTTAGAATGAGTACAAATGTTGACCTGACTGTATGAAATCTACAATTGCTGATTACAAATCCATTAAAGCTCTCAGAATAATAATATCACCTTAAGTGATTGATGAATACCTTTTCTCTGCTCGTCGGTAGCCTGTGTTCTTGTTCTTTAAACTGATTGATTCTATTTCTGTCCTTCTGCATCAATTCTCTTGTCTGGTCTCTAGATGCTCTCCATGACTACAATCTTCATTAAACAACTACTGTTTACAACAGATTGAGCATCTATTTATACAATTCTTTTGACCTATTCTAGAATCACGCATTACACTGTTAACTATTAGATCCAAGGTTTACAACTTGACCTTGATCTTTAGTTTGCATGTTTTAAATTAGTAAAACTATTTAAAACAATATTAAATTAGTAAAACTATTTAAAACAATATTAAATACATTGCTTCCTCCGCACATAATGATTTAAAAGTAAATCAAGAAGTTATAAATACAACTTCAGTGATTTATCTGACGTGGAAAGTCAGATCCACTTTTTGCGGGATGTAACTGACTGTCGATTCTTGGTCGTCGGGTTGAACATGAAGTCTGTCGGTGTTCTTTTGTTGAACTGTTTGTCGGGTTCCCTTTGTTCATCAGGTTCCTATCTTTGCTATTCTGTCGGGTTGCACTATTGTTACTCGTCGGGTTCCAATTACCTTTTTGTTATCAGATAACATTGAATAGTGTTTGTTGGGTAACCTTAGCATTGGAGAGTGATGTGCCCTGTCTGTCAGTGTAGAGTAAACCGATGGTGCAGATCATGTTTTTTCTTGTGTATACTAATGGAAAAATATAATGCCTTCAAAGATTGAAACATGTTAGATTATCTATTTACAAAGATCACTAATTAGTGCATTATTACATTCTACTTAATACTATCATGACATACCTTCTTTTGCTGTCTTCTGGTTGATTTCCTCTACCCTTTAGCCTTTTCTCCTTTGCATATTCCATTATTTCATTCCACTCCATTAGTGGAATCATAGGAGGATGCTCGTACTTTGGGTTATCCTTTAGAGCCCTTCTATATTAGTCCCTCACAGTCTTTATATGTTTGGATTCTTTTTTAAGAATTAGGACACTATCAAAAGTTTTATTTCCAAAGAGGTCCTCTAAAGATTTAATGAGCTGATTTTTTAAGTCAGCATCATTTTCATTCCACATTTTTTGAAAAAACAAAAATTGTTAGATATCATAACTTTAATATAGTACAATAAATGGAAGATAAGAAAAATATTGTACCAATATTATGAAGCTACGTACCTTTTATGTATGGTGGGCCCAAATAGCTTCAATGTCATTTCAAAAAGAGTATCATAAAAAACATCATTTCCTACAAAAACATCATGGGATTATCAGTCCATAACGAGTTATGTATAAGTAAACTACAATAAAACTATAAATAATAACAATTTTAAAGCACCTGGAAGCATTGGTACTTTTAACGGAAACATATTTTTCTTGTTCAACAACAATGACCCCGCAAACGAACTAGTACTAGTAAAACGGGCTGATCCAGGAAATGGTTGCAATTGACCTTCACTAGTACTGGTCTCTGTTCTTGCAGCAAGTGTAGGTGTATCTATTAGTGCATAAAATAGGTCCATGTGTATAAAATTCACACAAGAAAAATAATCAATGCATGATTAGCACATAACAAAATATAGAAAAATAAGGTTTTACCAGTTGTAGCTGGTACAAAGGAAGATGTCTGCAAGCTCCTTGTTGCGGACAATGCAACCGACAATATCAGATTGTTGATCGAAGGAGGCATCTGCACTTCATCATGAGCTGAAGAATACATTGTTATCAAAGACATTTGCAATGGATAAATATTAAATGGGGTACTAGAAGCATCCCAAAGATAAGTTGAGTCAATAATGCATACAAAGGTTAAATGAATGGTTAAAGGTTTAAGGATTATTTACATGAAAGTTGTGTGCTACAACCCTCACCAAATTGACCACCTCTTACAGGTTTCAAAAAATTCTGTAAGAAGAACACATCATATTTTAGATCATGATCCATAAGATAGTATAAAATTTAAACATCTATTGAACTTTAATTACTGCTTACATTCATACAATTGACTCTACGTATCAATTCATCTTTGAGTGCCTTTGTCTCCTCAGTTTTGTTTGGAATCATCACAAGGTTAAGAATTTCTTTAGTATATTTATTTTAAATCTGAGTGGCCATGAAGATTGGGTTAGAGATACGTGCAATGTCATCTAAAAATGTCACCTCAATTTCATATCGCAATTGATATGCTGTCATTATCGCTTTTCCCTATCAATAAGTATCAATTTGTGACATCAATATAAGTAAAATTCTATCAAAATAATTCCAAAGCGATAAAGAAAAGAACATAATAATATGACATTTGTTTCTATATAATTTGTAGAATTACACTAATTAAGGTTTACCTTTGATGAAGGAGGTATGTGAGGATCAACATCCCTGCCTGTGCCTCGTGGTGGATCATGTTTCCCTGTGACAAAGATTAGTCATTCTTAGAAATCAACAAAAAAATGAAAGTAATAAACTTACCATAAAAAAATATTAATAAAATAGTAGATTGTATATTGGAGTCAATATTAATTGGAGGCAATTGGTTTCAATGTTATACTTACTAGTCCCATGATAGGAATTTTTTTTGTATCTACACGATTCAAATTGTAATCTATCAGAAGCTCTTCCCCTGCACTTATTGATTTTATCGCACATACAAATACATGATTTCCCTCGTGTGCCTCGAATATACAATTTGATCACTTATTAGTTGACACAGGTCGAGAACTATTTATAAAACCTGCAATATTTCCTATTGCTTTGGCCTTCCATCAATATACATAGCGAGCCTTTTAGTTTGATCATTTTCTTTGCATTGTATATAATTTGCTAACAATGCATACCTACGCATACTTTTTATATTGCACAATTCGCATCTAATTATTGTAATTGTAAAATGGTCCTACAAACTCCATCAATTCAAGAACTTGATTATAACTGACCTTTATGCCATCCATAGAAAATAAGCCCAAACCATGTAATGAAGATGGAGCTATGCGATATATCCTTTCATTAACAGAAAAATCAGTGTTAACTGAAGGTAGTTCCTTGGGTACCCATTCTTTCTGAAGATGTGTGTACCTTAAGGGAACCTTCCTAGACTGCCTTTGGTCTCATTATTATAAGAACATGACCCCCCCTCAGCAAGGAGAAATTGCATTCGTTTATTGAATTTTCTTCTAATCTTTTGACCTCTAGTTGATTTCCCTATTTTAGACCTACTAGATGTCTCACTTTTGTCTTCTATTCCTCATTTTCCTCACTTGAGGAAGACAGATTAGACAAATACATATTTGGTGATACCTGCAATCCATCAAATGAGAGACATAGTAGGATCTATATATTTTGCTGACTAAAGATAAGGAAACCAAATAATAAATTATACCTATCAATCCATGTCAAAGGCGTTAAATTTCCTGCATATGTAAATCATTTATCTTAAGTTAGCCAAAAATTACATGATATGTAAGCTACAAATTACATAAAAGACAAAATTTACATGATGTAAAATATACTCCATGACATTAGAGTTCAACACATAATAACTTAATTATAAAAAGATACAAGTCAAACAAATTTCTATGAATAAATCAATACCTCATACATGGCATTAATCATACCTTGACATAATTTTCATTGATCATGTTATTGATCATCCTCTTCATCCATGTCATCATCAAAACTATCATCATCATCATCACCATCATCGTACTTGTCACCTTGATCATCGTCATCGTTGTCATCATTATCATGACCAATACCACCACCATCTTCATCACCATCATCATCATCATCTTCATCACCATTATCATGACCGTCATCATCATGACCATCATCGCCTTGATCAACACCATCTTCATCACTGTGATCATCATGATCATCATCATCACCATCATCGTCAGCATCACCGGAATCATCACCATTTACTTCTTCTTCTTCTTCTTCTTCTTCTTATTCATTGTGTAACAGTCGTTCGTGATCATCGTTTACTTCGTCTTCTGATTCTTCAGTATCATCTTCTTCCTGCATCACATTATAATTTTCCGGCCTTCCTCTTGGATCACATCTAACAACAAATGACCAACCCGATTTATGTGGAACGCCAAAGTAAAACACTGGCTCACATTGGCTTGGAAGAACATAGGGCTCATCTCTAATTGGCTCAAATGACCTTGTATTAATCATTGTAAATCCACTATCATGTTCAATAACAATCCTACCAGGATCATTTTAATTCAGCCGTAGCCTGTACCATTTGACGACAAATAGAACTAATTTGAATGAATTAAAGTCGTACTCAAGTATATAATCCAAAATTCCATAGTATCAATTTTCAGATTGTTGAGGATGTATGTCATTTCTAGATGAAATATTAGTAACATCGAAGACTGCACTTATCCCAGAATCACAAGTTTTCTTCGTGTCGTCTAACTTTTTTATGCAAAATTTATAGCCATGGTAGTACATAGCTTTGTGGTGTTTGATCTGCAATTATTCAAACATGTCAAAATTATTTGCATCGATCCGTGAGTTGATATTAAACTTATGGGTCATGGTTAGTAAACTTATACGTACCTTTCTACCTCTTAAACCATATGCTAGATCAAGTACCATTGGTGTAACATTGGGATCTCCATTATGATGAGCTTCTTTAACCAATGATGCAAAATCATCCCATGTTAATGAGCGACCATTTTCTTGAGATTTTTTAATSCATACTATCATTCAATCAAGATTGTTTACAATATACAAATGTAGTGCATCCCACTCACGACCAACTGTAAAGAAAACAAATAGACCGCTTAGAAACAAATTATATTGAAGATTTATAATAATTAATAAACTACAATAACATAGTATAATTACTTCTCATTTTCCTCAAACTACCTTTCCCCATCAAGTACTCCCCTTTAAATTTTTTAATAGAGTTGGCATCCCAAATGTGATCTACATGGATATTTGCTGCAAACTTGGGAAGATATTCACTAATGTACACCATAGTTTGGTATACCATATATCTCTCCACCATAGAACCCTCATGACATGCTCCTTGTCGAACCAAGCCCTTCATAAATTTCAAGTGCCTCTCAACCATCCACTTTGACCTAGTTTGTACAGGTCCACACAATTCAACCTCCTCAACCTGATGTATGAAGCAATATTCTTGAACATTAAAAAAAGTTGGAGGTAGACAGTTTTGCATTTCACACATAAGCTGGGGAATTTTTCTCTTCCAATATTTTATATCTTTTTAATCAATTTCTTTAGATGATAACCACCTAAAAAATATAAAATAAATTACATAAAAAGTAAAGCAAGTCATAAATATAATATTTGTACAACAAGTCTAAGAAATAACACTTCTAATCTCATGTATTTTCCAAGATCGTATATAACTTGTTTAACATTGTTTTCAAATTGGTGTGGGAGGGATAGAAGTAGGACGTACTACAATAATTAAAAAATGATCTTTTCAATATATTGTAAAATAATACAATAAAAAGTACATACAATTTTACAAATATATTGTAAATAAAGAACATGACTTACCTTGACGAAGGTATGCCAATTATGTGTTTTCAACCCTGGCCCAACGTCACCTTTATTTGATACAAGATTGCTTATGTTTGCAGCAAATCCTGTTGGAATTTTTTTTTTTTTATGACTTCTTTTAATGCATCACTTTGCTGCTCAGTTAATAACCAAGGAAGGGCACTCGTATTTATGCGGTCTCCATTGTTATTTGATTCAATGAAATTTTTCAGTGCATGATTGGATTCATGAATGTCATTACAAATTTTGACAATTTTTTCTTTGTCACGCCTTCCATCTAATATTTTCTATAGTGTCTCTGTTACATTCTTTCCAATATGCATAGCATCAAACAAATGCACGATTGAGAGATTCTTGTAGTAAGGAAACCTACTAAATTGACTAGGATAACTTTTTATTCCTCTAGGAAGTTGGTAATTGATGCCTTGAAAACCTTCACGAGCATCAATTACATCATTAGTAAATAAAAGATAATATCAAAATATATATTTCAAACAAAAATCATCAGATGGAATGACATTATCTAGGTGATTTAGACTATTGTATTCCAACTTCCATAGATGAGGTGTCATTCTTCGTGGCCTTGATGTTGTCTCTTCTTTCCCATTAAAAAGATGTTTTTCAATAATTCGATACTTATGATTATTGTGGAGAAAGTGCCTAAACTCATCGAACACCTTCTTTTCTAAACTTCTTGAATGACGAGATTTCATCTTCGGACCACAAACTGGACATGCAAATTTACCCTTTGTTTGGAGACCTAAAAGATACCGTACAATTGGATCATGTACAATTATCATGCACAACTTAAACATACAAAAATAATGTGTAAGCACTATAACATACCAAAAATATGCGACCTTAACAAAATATAACATACCACAAAAATGAGTTAGCCCAGGGGCATCATGTATTGTCCATAAAAGCATTGCATGGAATTGAAATTGTCTTTGTCCTATTGGTCTAGATATGTCATACATAGTGACCCCATTCAGTAACTTCAAAAACTCGTCAATAAGGGGCTCAATATACACATTCATATCTTTAACTTGCTACTTACCTATTTGAATGAAAAAAAACATTACATAATTATTATGACCATTTTGATGCGGTGTTTATAAATTAATTTAGATAATTATTAAATGAAAAATTACCTGGTATAATCATTGACAACATTATGTGCTCCCTCTTTATGGACATCCAAGGAGGAATGTTATTGTTAATAACAAAAATAGGCCACACTGAGTAAACAGATCTCATATCTCAAAATGGATTGACACCGTCCGCAACTAATGAAAGCTTGAGATTACGAGGTTCTTCTTTAAAGTGTGGCCATGTTGTTTCTATGTCTTTAAATGCAGAACCATCCACAGGCATTCACATAATGTCATCTTGACTTCTATTGTGTGCATGGTAATCCATAAATTGTGCCAAGCTAGTGCACCTGAATAATCGTTGAAGACATGGAATAATGGGAATGTATCGAAAAACCTTGTGAGACACCTTTTTTGTTGTTTGATTTGACTGATATCTGCTAATATGACAATCAGGGAATTCTGTTGCAAATTCATGTTGTTTATGATATAGAATGTGATCATTGGGATATGCATGTATTGTCTGATACTTCATTCCAATTTGATTCATAATGGTAGATAATTCTCAGTACGAATGAGGCAGAATGTTTGATGGTGGTAACATAAACTCACCTATCAACCTACAAAAACAAATATGAATTGTTAATATAATGAATAGTAATGGTATGCTAACATTGAAGATGACAGAAATGGCATACCTTAGCATACATGACATTGCTACATTGGATAAACCATTCATAACCTTCAAGTTCACCAACAACACTATATCAGAGAGAAGAGTTGTTTTGGAGCCTTGGTATAGGGGCTCGTATGCCTTATCAAGTATAGGTATATCAAGACCATCTTCATCATCATTATCAGATGCGCTAGTACCATCATCATTATCATCTTGATCAGTTATGCCAATACCATCTTCTTCAATCATGTCCTCTGGCACATTATCAACTACGCCAATACCATCATCTTCAATTGTGTTCTCTACCACAAGATCATCTTCTTCCATGGGAGCATTATCCCCGGCTTGGATATTCACACCTCCATGTTCCTCCAGTTGGAAATCCACATTCACCAATCGATGAATATCGTGCCCCCCTTCAACGTGACCATGTTGCCTACAATCACTTTCTATAAAGATTCAGAAACTAGGAATAATCCTTTTAACTTAGGGATTGTACATCCAACCAAGCACTTCATCCACTTTACAATAAACTCATTTAATATGTCAAACCTAGGGGCGTGTTACTTGAAATAGGCTAGCAAAATATATGCACCAAGCAATTCTTCAACCAATCTTTCTATAATTGCTGCAGGAAATAAATGTTGGAAAAGAACTACTTTATGGCTGCAGGAAATAAATACTTTTGAAATGAAACTATACTATTATTGCATGAAATGAATACTTAAAGGAAATCTAAACTAATGTTGTGGAAGTAAATGCTTTGAAAATAAATGATGGCGATGAAGGATGCTAGCAGGATGGAAGAATGCACACAAACAACTATAATGCTTTAGTTACTCTGCCGCTTGGCCGCAGGAAGCAGTAGCTGTTCCTGTGGTTTTGGCTACAGGAGCTGTTCAACATAGGATTTGAAATAACAGAAATGCAGGAAAAATGAACTAAATAGAATGAATCTAAACTACGGATTCCTCACCAAGTGGGCCCCCTTGGGTGAGTACCCAGAATACTCAGTTACACAGTACTGAACTCAAAACTTCATTTTCTCATTAACTTGAATAAAAGATTACAAGACTTTTTTTCTACAAAATAACAGAATGCAACTATATCAATACTACTGCCCTTCTTCTCACGCAGGAGCGGGGCTTTGTTTAAAGGGAAAAAAATCTAACTACTAAACTCCACATGCCCTAAGAAAAGGCGGATCTTTTATTACAACTATCTAACAAAAAAGAAAACTAGAAAGAAGGAAATAGAATCGATCAAGAAGAGAGGAAGGAAATGTATAGACAACATATCCAACTTCCCACTCTCTCCTAAATTTCATCAAAGAAATTATTGTGCTTTGTCAAATCTCTTCTCAATTGTCTCCACTTGGATCAATCTGGAAAACTTCAACCACTTCTGTGCCGATGTTTCATCCATGCGCATCTGCTGCAAGACTGCGTTAAGCGACCAACACAAAGACATACTCATCTAAACTGGATGTTAGTTGCTACTTCAATGGGATGAATTAACACCGTTAGGATAAAAGAATTCATGGCATTCACTCAAAATACAAACATTATCTATTTTCCAAACAGTCAATTCATTCATAAAATATGATCATGAGTTCATAGCAACAAAACAGAGCATATTCATCCCAATAAAGCATATTAAGTAGCATATGTCCATGGCATAGGTTCAGTGATTGAATATTACATAATAACAGTTTCGGAGCATAAAGTCTTGGAATAATAAAAAAAAACATAAGAAAGGTCCTAGCAAATTTTTTTCCTAAGGTATATAAAAGATGCCATTAAAATGGCCCATCATTTTGCCCCCTACGAAGACTAGTGTTGGTCCTCAAGCACTGAGACATTTCAAATTTTGGCAAGAACTCAGAGGTCTCCTTCCTGTGTTTCTCCAACCATGGCAGTGCCAACGCGCCAGTAGAACCCATTTGTGCACTCCATCTTTACCCATCTGCCCAGTTCCTGTTGCTCATCTATTTCATCATCTATGCAACTGTATAATGGCCATAAGAGCAGGGGAGGTTGGAAAGTGAGCGGAAACCAACGTTCAGGCCTTAGTTGTCTTCCTTGGCGTATATACCAATTAACACACTGCATTTTAGCATGCAAGTTAATCAGACTATGTGGCTCTACCTTCTTAAGTGCCAAAGTAAGTCTTTCCTATCTTTGTTTTAACCTTGTAGCTGCCTTGTCTCCATCTGATAATGACAATTTTTAAAAAGCTGAGAAGAATTCCTCACGGCTTTCCAGAATCCATTTCCTCGGTGCAAAATCATGAAATCCATACACAATTTGCATCCAGTCACAGTAAAGCCGTCGTGGTGACCGACTTTCCGGACGTAGAGGCAGGGAAATGGATTTTACCAAAATTCTGTACTTATGTAATTGCTCACCATAGTTTATCTCATTTTGAATCCAGAAAACAAGAGCTGACAAATGATCGCTTGCTATAAAGATTCAGAAACTAGGAATAATCCTTTTAACTTAGGGATTGGACATCCAACCAAGCACTTCATCCACTTTACAATAAACTCATTTAATATGTCAAACCCAGGGACGTGTTACTTGAAACAGACCAGCAAAATATATGCACCAAGCACTTCTTCAACCAATCTTTCTATAATTATTGCAGGAAATAAATGCTGGAAAAGAACTACTCTATGGTTGTAGGAAATAAATGCTTTCAAAAGGAAACTATACTATTGCTACATGAAATGAATACTTAAAGGAAATCTAAACTAATGCTGTGGAAGTAAATGATTTGAAAATAAATGATGGCAATGAAGGATGCTAGCAGGATGGAAGAATGCACACAAACAACTATAATGCTTTAGTTACTCTGTCGCTTGGCCGCAGGAAGTGGTAGCTGTCCTGTGGTTTTGGCTGCAGGAGCTGTTCAACATAGGATTTGAAATAACAGAAATGCAGGAAAAACTAACTAACTAGAATGAATCTAAACTACAGATTCCTCACCGAGTGGGCCCCCTTGGGTGAGTACTCAGAATACTCAATTACACAGTACTGAACTTAAAACTTCATTTGCTCATTAACTTGAATAAAAGAGTACAGGAATTCTTTTCTATGAAATAACAGAATTCAACTATATCAATACTACTGCCCTCCTCACACATGAGTAGGGATTTATTTAAAGGGAAAAAAATATAACTACTAAACTCCTCATGCCCTAAGAAAAGGCAAAGCTTTTATTACAACTATCTAACATAAAGGAAAACTAGAAAGCAGGAAATAGAATCGGTCAAGAAGAGAGGAAGGAACTGTATAGACAACAAATCTAACTTCCCACTCTCTCCTAGATTTCATTAAAGAAATTATTGCGCTTTTCCAAGTCTCTTCTCAATTGTCTCCACCTGGATCAATCTAGAAAACTTCCACCACTGTTGCGCCGATGTTTCATCCATGCGCGTCTACTACAGGACCGCGTCAAGTGACCAGGACAAAGACGTGTTCATCTGAGCCAGATGTTAATTTATACTTTAATGGGCTGCATTAATACCATTAGGATAAAAGTATTCATTCAAACTACAAACATTATCTATTGTCCAAATAGTCAATTCATTCATAAAATATGATCATGAGTTCATAGCAACAAAACAGAGCATATTCATCGCGATAAAGCAGATTAAGTAGCATATGTCCATGGCATAGGTTCAGTGATTGAATATCACATAATAATAGTTTTGAAGCATAAAGTCTTGGAACAATAACATAAAACATAAGAAAGGTCCTAGAAAAAATTTATCCTAAGGTATATAAAAGATGCCATTAAAATGGCCCATCATTCTGCCCCCTACAAAGACTAGTGCCAGTCCTTAGGCACTGAGACATTCTGGATTTTGGTAAGAACCCAGAGGTCTCCTTCCTATGTTTCTCCAACCATGGCGGTGCCAACGCGTTAGTAGAACCCATTTGTGCGCTCCATCTTTACCCGTCTGCCCAGTTCCTGCTGCTCGTCTATTTCATCATTTATGCAACTGTAAAATGGCCATAAGAGTAGGGGAGGCTGGAAAGTGAGCGGAAACCAACACTAAGGCCTTGGTTGTCTTCCTTGGCGTATATACCAATTAACATGCTGCATTGTAGCATGCAATTTAATCAAACTATGTGGCTCTGCCTTCTTAAGTGCCAAAGTAAGTCTTTCCCATCTCTGTTTTAACCTTGTAGCTGCCTTGTCTCCATCTGATAATGACAATTTTTCTAAAGCTGAGAAGACTTACTCATGAATTTCAAGAATCCATTTCCTTGGTGCAAAATCATGAAATCCATACACAATTTGCATCCAGTCACAGTAAAGCCGTCGTGGTGATCAACTTTCTGGACATAGAGGCAGGGAAATGGATTTTTCCAAAATTCTGTACTTATGTAATTGCTCACCATAGTTTATCTCATTTTGAATACAGGAAACAAGAGATGAAAAATGTATATCTCCAATAAACAGAAGGGGGTTCCAGTCAGTATTAGAAGGGACAACATAATTATGTAGGTATAATTCAAACAACAAATTCTGAGCACAATTTGGCGATGTGCTGTAAGCAGCCACAAATTCATGTGGGGTTTCTATACCCGAGCTGACATCTTGAAGGATTCTCATTAATTTAAATAGAAAAAACTACTCTTTGATGCATAAGGCATAAACCCGTGGTGGTGGCCTACATTCCATTAATTCTAGAATTAAATCTACAATGTTATTTACCTTGTTCTGTAGAAACTCAATTTCTTGTTGTTTCCTTTCAATTTCCCTCCTTAACTTTGCCTTTTCTAGTTCCCACATCGATTTTTGATATTGCATTGCATTGAAGTAATTGTTCAGGTTTAGAATTGTCACCCTAACTCAGGCATTAGGGCTATACGACAATTCCATCCTCACAATGGAAACCTCTCCTAGCTGTGGGTAGACTATGAGTGAAGAGGAATCTCTGGATTCTAGGCCGGTTCCTATAAAAT
>MU223731.1:85368-99691 GCA_018584345.1 Thuja plicata | reverse complement strand
TAAACAATGAGTTTCAATTTTCACTTTTTTTTTTTGTTTATAATATGCATTTGTCAATTATTTGACCTTTTCTTATCCCTTAAGAAATTTCAACCAAATCATGCCCATAAACCAAAAAAAAAAGAATCTAATAAGCCTAAAAAGGCCTCGGTCAAAATTAAAGGTCAAAAATTGACCTCAAATGCATTAGTGTAAGCTTATGCAATACTGTTTTCAAGATCTCTGCGAAGGTCATGGTCAATAGGATTAAGCCCCTCCTTGACAGAATGTTAAGCCCATCCTAAAAAGGCTTCGTGTTGAGCAGACAATGACCACCTTCTGAGCGGGGTAACGGAGGAGGAGGTTAAAAATGCGATGTTTTCTATGGGGAATTACAAGACCCCGGGTCCCGATGGGTTCTCTCCAACATTATTCTAGGAATTGTACCCCAAAANACCTATAAGCTTATGCAATACTGTTTACAAGATCTTTGCGAAGGTCATGGTCTATATGATTAAGCCCCTCCTTGACAAAATCATAAGCCCATCCCAAAAAGGCTTCATGTCGGGCAGACAATGACAACCTTCTGAGTGGGGTAACGAAGGAGGAGGTTAAAAATGCAGTGTTGTATATGGGGGATTACAAGGCCCCGGGTCCGGATGGGTTCCCTCCAGCCTTCTTCAAGAAATTCTGGGAACTGATTAAGTATGATCTGACCAAAGCTGGTAAGGATTTCTTCAAGATGGGCAAGCTCCTCAAACCTTAAACAATACTTATATTGTGCTTGTTCCCAAGATCCCAGACCCCAAATTATATTTGATTTATTAGTTTAATTTTTTATTATCTCTTTCTTATATTTTTTATTTAATTAATTTGTTAGACTAAATCATATAATTATTAATATACTTCTCTCTTAGTTGTTCTATATTTTTATTTTCCCTTGTTCTTTTAAATCTAATTTTTCATTTTCGTTTTAAGTATTTTTTTTCTCTTTTTATTTTACTTTTACTCCAAAATTTTATCTTCATTTTTCTAGTCCTTAGTTTATTAATTTATTTTGAAGTTATTTTCTAATTTTTATTTTTCAATTTTAGTTTCTCATTTTAATTAATCGTTAATTACTATTTAAGTTATATTCTATTATTATTTTTCAGTTTATTTTCTCATTTTTAATTAATCATTATTATTATTATTTTTTTATGCTGAAAGCCTACCTTATATGAAGTGGAGCAACTCACTTTGGATATTGACAGTGCAAATTTCTTGAGAGGGTATGCAAGATGATCGAAGCCATCTTGATCATCAAATTTTTGCTAGTTTTTATTTGTTGTTTTTTGGTTTGCAATTGATCATAATATTTTTCTATTATTTCTTCGTCGGTTTTTCGGTTTGCAATAATTTTAAACAATAACAATATTATCCGCTTTGATTGTTCACGCGAAGAAATTTCAAAGCTAAAATTTTCTTTTTTCCACTTTTCTATCTTGAAGCTCTACAAATTCCAACTGCCATGGCCAAATTCAAAATCATATCACTGATGAAATCCTATGCAATTACTTCAAACAAAACATACAACACTTTTACTTGCCTCTACGAGGCCATCGACTTTGAAGATACTAAGATTTTTCCACCCTAGTTGAATAGGGCCATCTAGGACAAAATAGCTACCATTGTTTCTTTCCTTTATGCTTTATGAACAACCTATTCCAAAACTCTCATTTCAGAAAAGGGAGAGAGGATGACGACAAAGGTGGATAAGGTCTATGTTTAGACATACCAATCACATTTGCAATCTTTCTCCTTCACAACAACCAATATTGCATATTCACGTGCATTCATTTATTCTTTGAAGAGTTGTTGAGATTGTCCAAGGAAAAAATTGATACATAGTTGGTTTTATGTTTTATCTTGTCAAATTCCCTTTGATGTTTATTACTATTACCTAATTTCGCCTCTAGCTCAATTAGGTAGAGAGCGTGTGCAACTAAAGGTGAAAGGTATATATTATTTTTTGTTAAGTACTCTTTAATAAAAAGGAATAAAATGCTATAAAGGAACTTCAGATTTATGCAAATGATTTACAATAGAAAATTTTACAAATTTTGCATCAAAAGTTGTTTTCTTTATTCATTAATGTAAATGTGCAATTTCCCACAGAATCCATGGGAATAGCTGAAAGAATGCATTATAAAAGAAAATAATACATATGATAATGAAGCATAAGAAAAGAAGAGGGATTCGTCATAGCTTGGAATGACGAATCCCAAAGTTGAATATTGTATCTTCAGTTCTGGTTGCCTTGCCATTCAGAGATACCTGCAAGGAGAATGGGGGAGGTTGTGTTAGAGCTCAAGATTCCAAATCTTTTCTTATACATTATCAAAAGATGCATAATCTACTATCATAATACATCAGATCAGCTATACATTCATTACATGATGAGGGGAAAACATAAAACAAATCATAAAATCAATTGTTTTATGTAACATGTTTATTCACTATGCAGGTACAACTATCATATTCATCACTAGAATACTTTAAATTGATATCATACACTTTACAACATGTGGGGTGAAATGGGCTCCCACAAGGGTCAAACCCAACATGTTGTTACTATCATTTACAATAGTGAAACATAAAGCAGTGCTATTCAATCCATGGCACACTGAGATCAAAGGTAACTATGTCTTTAAAGTAAATTCCTCAAGCAAACACAATGCCACTGTCAAATGTGCATCAAGTTTTGGTACCACAATAGAAGTGTTGTTGTCATGGTTAGGTGATAGTAAGATATAACCAAGATGTTGTAATATATAGTGTGCTCAATATAAGAAGACACTGCTATTATGTTATGTTATAAAGCTTGGTTTTCAATATGAAAGGATAGTGTCACTATGAAGATTAGACAATGGCTTATAAATAATGTCAAAATAGTTACCAGAGAACGTTGTTATAAGAATCTTGAGAAAGGCATTGAGATTCAGGTATACATTAGCAAGAACAATCAATGACATCATTATCTCATAGGTAGAAAGATTTTTTATTATCACAAAGTGGAAGACAATCTGTCACTATAACAGTCATAACATTGAACAACAAAATAGTGAATGCTATTGTTCAACCTATTAGGACTGTAAAAATTTTCTGGGGCTAAGTCTTTCTGCATTATATGTTCATGTCTTCCCCTGAGTTCCTATTTGATTTCTATATTTGGTTACCATTTGTTCAAAACCATTGGTCACCTTTTATTCAAAAACCCTAAGTCTCCAGTGCCTTTTATTTCTACGTGTTACTTTTTGGGGCCACTTAAGTGATCATTTTAACTGTGTCTTAAGTCATCGTAAGTGGGGACATTTTCTTCTAAGTCATAATTCCTAGTGGGGCCTGCATTTTAATTTTTCCTAAGTCCTAAGTCCCCACCGTGTTTTATTTATTACAAGATGTTGAGAAGCTTCCTTTTGATCCAATGACATACATAATGCCTTGATAAGAAGTTTTACCAAAGATACTCATCGCGGGATCACGCCTAAATGACACGTATCATCTTAAGATTGTGGGGCTGGGAATTTCAAAGCTAGTGACGAGGATAAGGTTCGATCAGATCTTTTTTAATCTAACGGTGGGCGAGATCCTATGAATAGAAGATGAAAGGAGCTTATTCTTTAAGGCATCACACTTGTGAGATGTGTGGCAAGTGGTGGGACCTGGCTTGGCAAAAGGAAGTTAAAGCTAGGTCTGATCTTCTTGATCAGACGACAGGCATGATGCCGCTAATAGAAGATGCATGTTGTTTACTAATTGCGGGATCACGCTTAGCAAAGAAGTGTCCATCTGGACATCTCGCCTTGGTGGGGTTGAAAGATAAAGCATTGGGAAAATTTAAGTTGATCCAACGGTTGGCATGATGTCATTAAGAAAAGTTGCACCTATTTTTATTCATCGTGGGATCACGCTTGAATGACATGTATCGTCTTGAGATCATGGGTCCGAGTGAAAGGAGGTAAAGATGGGTTAGATTGGTCTTAATCCAACAGTAGGCATGATGACTTGATCCAAAGCTGCACCAAGGATATTGATCATGAGATCATGCCTGAGTGACACCTGTCCGGGTTGATAAGGAAGAGTAAAATGAGACCGAAGGTACTACGTGGAGTTGAAATGTCACTCGCTAATTGGTTGCTTTCGCCACTGCTATTGTGATGTGGAGGTCGTTAGTTTCTTGACTTTTGTGGACCATATGATGTGTTGAGATGGATCCAAATCGATGGCTGTGTTTTATATTTCGTTTTCTAGTGCGAGAAACTTTGTTTTACCGTTGAGCCGCGGGTTTTGAAAAATGAAGAAGTAATTATGAAGCGTGTGGCTACCCTGTCAAGAATTAATGTAAATTGCTGGCGAGGTTATACTGTAAAGCACTCCATTTTTTGATTCAAACCTTACAATATTTAGAAAAGCAAAGTGAAGCTAAAGTATAGTGTATTTGATCTGTTTGCTAGCATCTTTTGAAGTTGGTAAGTTTTTCTGTCTAGTTGCTTCTGCATTTTGTGAATTTGAGTGTTGGCCTGAATTGAAGTTGAGGGAAATAGGGTACATCTGTGTTGTTTTATTCTATTACGATACCCTAGTTCCAAGATGGCACCGCATAGGGAGTTTAAGGGTAAAGTAGACTATCAAGAAAGAGCATTATGTGACGATTTTCTGGAGCAACTTGATAAGTCTACTAACGATTCATCCAAAGTAAAAGAGTTAGTGCCAAAAAACCCTCGTCTGAAAATAGGTGATGGTTTGTATGATAAAGGTTATCAGATGAGGGATGCAGATATCAGTGTATATGGTTTAGCCCTTTTCAAAGTGGATGTTTCTCAAAGGAATGCCTTTGCTCACAACAGTAATATTTGGCAATTTGATGTGGGGAAACTAGTAGTTCCAAACGTCTTCATGGATACTGACATCCTGCTCCAAGTGGCAAAGAATTATGAACCAGTGGTCAAGGTGGTGAGAGATGTGGATGCTAACCCTCTGATAAGCATCACTGATGATGAAGTTGGTGAAGTTTTCCATTTGAATGAGCCTTTTGCCCAGCTTGAATAAATAAATTTTGAATCTTTTAGGGAAGTGTATAAGGCCCAAAAGTATTATCTCAGAAGTGCACCTTTAAGGGAATGTTTTGACAAGGTTGGAGGATTAATTTTAGTAGGTCCTAATACCCCATAGCCAATTAAATTAGATTATTTCAATATGAAGGTAAAGGGTATGTATTCCTCCTTGTGTCAGATTTTTGGAGAGGATGTAGAAACAATATTGCCAATCCACTACATGTTTATGATGGTTCAGGTCCTTCACCCTCATCTTGCTGTCATTTTTTGACTTTGCACCTTTTATTGTTGATTTAATTCACAATGGCCTAGTTGGTATTCAAAAATAAAAGGTGGATTAACCATTTGGATGGTATTCAATGTTGATGTACATGTTTCTAAACAAAGGTGCAGATTATTTTGACAAAGAAATGGTCTGATGAAGATGAAGGATGGTGAAGAAATGCTAGTCCAATTGTGGAGTTTGGAGTTATCCTGGGACAGAGAAGATGTCATCTTTGTTTCTTTTGATAGAAGCTTTGCTTCAAGGCTTAGAGCCCTTTTGTTTCTTGAGAATCCTAGAATTCTAAAAGCTTTGTTGTCTTTCATAAGACCAAAGCAATATGCTAAGGATATCAAAATTGTGCATAATTGGGGGGATATAATCTTCTATCTTGTTTCAACTATTTTCAAAGTATATGGTTTCAGGGGAACTCCATATTTACTTCCTTACCAAGTTCCTTTAAAGGTTGGACTTTCTGAGATTATCAGATAGATTGGTGGTCTGCGGGAGATTGCATTAACTGGGAAGAATAGGGGTTCTATCTTTCCCACTATCACTATTTCCCACCAATTTGTTATTATCAAGGGTGGATGGGTGCACATGGATAAGGTTTTGAAGCCTTATAAACTAGCAACATCAGTGGAAAGGTGCGCTGACCCTGAGGGTTTCTTGAGCAATATGTTTAAGAACAAAATTAGCTGCATAGAAATGGATCACCAATTCCACTTTCCTAAGGACATTGTTAGAAATGAGTTCACTTTACAAGAACACGAAGTTAAGAAGGAGAAGTGGCTAGTGTATAAGAAGACTCTTGACTTTGTACAACATTTTGATAGAGATTATGATCCATTGAGGGACGTCAATCCCTTTGAAAGGAAAATTGATGCTATAAGGAAGCATTTTGAAGGCATTATGGAAACTTTGAATCAGAAAAAAGATGTTGTCATTACGTCAGATCCTAACAAGGCTAAAATGTTCTTGAGAAAGGAAGCATTTGCTAGACTTGTACCTTCAAGTGAGTATATTTTCCGCCAAAGATCATGATACACTATGGTGATGCCCAGGGGAGATACATTCCATAAAGGTCATAGAATGAAAGATGTGCCTTCCACCTCAAAGGGGAATATGCTTATTGATGCTGATTTTGAGTCCTGACCTTCTCCTAAGAGGAAGAGAAACAAAGAGGATATACAACAAAGTGGAGGTGTGTATTCACCTTCTGAGTCCCCATTACATATTGATGAACATTGAGTAGCAGAGCAATTGCTACAAATGGGAAGTATGGGCCAAATATGTGTCACTCATCAAGAAATTGAAAAGGGAATTCTAGAAGCACCCAAAATGGTTGAAATGGACCTAACTGTAGTCGAGTTTGCTGGTAAAGAACTAGACCCTATCACCAAGCAGATAACTGCTGAATTCTTGGAAGATGATAACTTTGTAAAAGCTATGGCATTTATGTTGTTCCTTGGAGGATGCATATTGATTAGTTCAAGGAGACATGCCAGAAAAAACAAGAGGAACAACCAGATAAAGACATGAATGTTATAGAGGCCGAGGTGAAACAAGAAATGATAAAGAAATTTGAAGTAATCACCCCTAAGGAGGGAAGGCAAATGGCCAGAAGTGCAAGAGTCCTTATTCTTCCAGAATGGGACATTGTTGATGCAATTGTGCTTGATGTTGTGAGGAAGCAAATAAAGCCTGCACATGATACAAAGGAAGCACCTAAACAAGCCATCAAAGGGTTTGTTTTCAATGAAGATCCTGTTTCCCTGGTCATGTGGTCTCTTAAGAGAGAGGATAACATGAAAATGAATGAAGATATTAAGGTTGACTATTCTGGTAGCCTGATGATAAGGAGAGTTGGGGAGACATCAGGTGTAGAAGCATCTAGTGTAGTCTTATATATTGTTAAGTTCAACCTGAAAGTGGCAGAAAAGGAGGCCAAAGAAAAGGAAGATCTCAGGCCTCAACTGGAAACTGTTCTCAAAGCTTATAATGATCAGAAGAAAGAGGTTATTGATCACACAAATCAATCTCTTAAGGAATCTCATAGCTCAGGTAGATCCTGTTGTTTCCATGAGGAAGCTCCTCACATGGAGAGATTGTAACCATGCACGCCTCATGCACAACTGAAGGATAAAGTCCAAAATTAACCAACTGTAGTTGCTCTTGTAAGAGATCATCGATAACATCTCCATGGAAGCCTCCTCCTTTGAAGGAACACCAATAGAGCCCGCATTTATATCAAGTTGATCGTCGGGAGCTAGTTTGACAAAAAATGTGCAAGCATCTTCTTCACCTTTCTGGTTGTCTTGAAATTTTGGATGATTACATTTGAAGGGACAATTGTTGGCTCTTTCTTGTCCAAATCCTCTCATGGCTACAGTGTAGGCATAACTTCATCCTTAGTAGGGCTCATGACGCTAAGTACCTCATTTTCGATCTCCCAACTGAGATTGATGTTGTAGATTCTATCACCTTCGGAGGATGGGTACCTCAACCTCAGGTCTATGTAGTCCTTGAGAGATATGTCTATTTTCCATCCACCATCAACCCAATCCTGCTTGATGTGCTTCAGTGACTCAGCCAAGGCGAGCGAATGCATTTCCAACTGCTCTATCCTCAAAGGGAAAATTGACATCGTCAATCTCTTATTGGTTTGTTGTGTGCGTGACATGTCGCCCAACAAAGTCACACCAATCTAGTTTTTTCCTCTTGCTAGGGTCTGGCGAAGCTGCTCCGTACTTCTTCTTAGCTCCCTCCATGCATCTTCCAATCCCTCACTCGGTGCCATGATTCGATCTCAATTTACCCAACAGGCTGGCAGAATCACCAGCTCTGATACCGCTGTAATGTCCCCAGGGTGAGATATACCCTAGAAACTATCCGCACCACACTCAGTTCGTAGGACGACAACTTATGATGCCTCTTGAAGGTGTTATGTCTTTCAAAAACTACCCGTGTGTATCCCTTAGTCTGAACGATTTATTTTGTATGGCTGTCACCTAGCCCGTACGGTAGATTGCTCCACCAGATCGACATACGGTCGATGGATGGTCAACTACCGTGGCCTACGGTGTGGTAATATGGCGTACAACCCAAATAGACTTCGTACGATGGTGGGTAAGGATGGAAGTGTGGTGACCGTACGGACCAGACTGACACCATACAATGCCTCTCACGTCTGCCACCGACAACTTCCACTCACGAAGCCTTAGAATGGGAGGCTAATATAGAATGTCTGTCTTGATATTATATCAGCTAAATCTTCAGTACAACAACCTCAGACAAATATCAGATATTGTTGTTGATTATAGAAGACTTCACAAATTTGGAGCACACGGTGAAATATCAGAATGATATCTCCAACGACAGACTAGGGTGGTTGTGAACCACCAAAACTGCAATCACAGAATAGAGAGGATCTTCCACCTCCAAAACTGAGCACAAACTACCAGTCTTCAGCCTTCAGCTTCTGGAAATACAAAGAAGAGTCAAATACAATCCATTATGATTTACAATGCCCAACCATTTCCTTATAAAGGCCTCCAAGAAGTGTCTAGAGATTTACAATAGGCTGACATTATTATTATTATATTATTTTATTAATTTGGACCCCTTTAATTAATAATTGAATTCATTAATTAAATAAGTCCTTATGATATTATTTAATTTTTAGGACCACTTAATTAATTAACCTAATTAAGACGCTTATGAAAATTGGGGACATTACAAAGGATTTCTCAATTTCTTACCATGCTTCCTAGTTCTCTATTCCAACAAATGGATTCAATGTCTCTTTGCAAAAGCAAAAAATCTTTTCCACTTGATCTTATTGTGGGCGTCAAGCTGGAAAATTACTCAACAACTTCTACCAAATGAAAGAACTTGTTTGATACCAATCTAATTTGTAAACTATAGTTGGCTATGCCATAAGATAGTCATCAACATATGGATCCATTGAAGAAATTATGAAGTGTTCTTTGGCGAGCAATTTGAATTAACATGTATCTTAACGAAAATGTGAGCTAACAATCATTACAATAAAGGCAAAAGAATCTAACCTTAGAGAACCTAATCTTTGCGAGAAAATTCCAGCAAAAATTATGCATATTGTCTCCTCCACTATCTTCAATGACAAATATAATCTTAGGCCCCTTAGGCACACAACCCACCTCAAGCAAACTAATTTATGTATGTAAGATCATACACAGCTCTCATAAACAATCTACAATTCTGACTTTGCCCAATGCAATCCACTTGGAATCTATGCATCCTCTTTGAAATTCACTTCAATGCCTTCTATGTTGCATGTTGAGGGTTCCGAATAGCTTATTATGCATGCATCAGGATTCTCAAAAGTCACTAGAAGTCAAATAGCAAGGAAATTCAAAGCATTTTAGAGCTTTGTGGACTATTATGGACATGTGATGAAACAACTGCTACAAGTTGGTGAAACAAATGGCTTTGCACCGTGGCCTGAAAAAGCTTTACTTTTATTCCTATTGACACCTGTACCCTGAAGAGTCTATCTTCTGAATTATGTTGCACTTTACCTAGGAAGTCATCTATTACTTTTATAGATCTTATCAACCACCAGCTGTAGAAGCAAACTAAAGTCTTTGCGGAATCCTGGGTGTGAGGCTATCCTCTCTTTTCATTTGTGTATATGCTTGTAGGGGATCAATCCACAAATTAAATTCCCCAAAACACACATCGTTGCAGGAAAGACAAGTTGGTAGAAGTAGGCACCACATCACCCTGATTCTCAATCATTTGCAGCCAACCTTCTAGAATGGTGATGATGTGGATGCTACATGACAAAGCCCAAATGCCACCTCTTGAGTGAATCCAGTCCCTGATTGAAATTTCCTTCCACTCCGATTCATGCAAAACACTTATGCACTTTCTTCTAACCACAAAGATACTTGTATAGCTCTTTGTGGGCTTGAAAAAAGTTCTAACATAAATCATTCCTTTTGATAAACCACTATTGTCAGCTGACAGTTCATCTGCATAGAAAAATACTCAAATTACTTTAATGTCATCAACAAGCAATGTGTTGTCCTGGAATGGGTAAAGAAGATTTCATATTAGGAAATCAATGATGCAGTCCATAGTGGCAATGTATGGTTGACCCAATCTTGGAAGTACTTGTGCAAATCACATTGTCAAAGATTCTCTTTTTTCCTCTAAGTAGCCGGTTCAGATTTGGGTACGAATTCGGGTTCAAAATTCGTCCAAATTTTTTGTGGGTTGGGTTCGAATTCATTTTGGGTTCGTCCGTACAAGAACACACACACACACACACACATAGATATATGGCAGCAAATAAGTTCATACACCACTATGCTAATATTAAAGCAACATAGAAAAATACACCACCACATATATTAATGTTTTAGTCCAAATGACAACAAAATGCCAAAATACACCACCATATCAATGTTTCAATTCAAAACCAATAATGTCAACATTAATAATCAGATTCATAAAAAACCATCAAACATATCATCATCATCATTTTGCTGTTGCAAATTAGAAGCACTAAAAGTGCCACTAGCATCAGTGCTAGCAATGCCAGCCTCAGGAGCAGCCTCGACATCACTAGGTAGCTCGTGATCATCATCATCAACTGCAAGTCTATCAAAGCGGGCAATCGAATCTTCTAACTCCACATGCTCTGGTTCAACATCCCAATGCTTTGTGCCCCCTTTTTTTGTAAGCATTGGCTTTGTGTGTTGCGAGTCTCAAGTTTGAATGCACGAAGACCAAGTCTTCTGCCTTCTTGGAATGTAGTCTATTGCGTTTTATTGAGTGGATGAAGGAGTATGTGCTCTAGTGCCTCTCGGATGACGATGAACTAGCAACCTATCAATATTTTCAATTTTGAAATTAGAGAGTCAAGAGTTTTGAATAAAATTTAAAAATATAAATTCAATATACATCAACAAGAATTTAGAAATTAGAATCTTAAGAGTTAAGAACTTACTTGTGATAAAATTTTGATGGCAAAGGGTTGTAGGTGTTGGTACATTTGTCCATGGAAGTACCACCATTTATGAGCATTGACATTGTTCTTGTCTTCAAGAGCCTCAAGACCACAATCATCGGTGCTTGCGAAATTCATGAATTCAAACCTCACTGTAGGTCGTATGTGATCGGGATAGAGTCTACGAAGAGCAAGGATGGAAGTGTGGTGACCGTACGGTCTCCGTACAGTCCAGACCAACACCATACAATGCCTCTCACGTCTACCACCGACAACTTCCACTCACGAAGCTTTAGAATGGAAGGCCAATACAAAATGTCTGTTGTGAATGACTTGTCCCCACTGTACGACTCCTACAATAGAGATGAATAACCGATCAACACAGATGCTTGATATGTCAATAACACTAGTGCCTGGAAGTAAGAAGATCAACATCGCATAACTATTTCGAGTACGACTTCTTACGCAGAGATGAAGATTCACACAAACGAAAGGAAATAATGATAACATTTAAGATTATATTAGCTAAATCTTCAGTACAACAACCTCAGACAAATATCATATATTGTTGTTGATTACAAATTTGTCTTCTATAGAAGACTTCACAAATTTGGAGCACACAGTGAAATATCGGAATGATATTTCCAACGACAGACTAGGGTGGTTGTGAACCACCGAAACTGCAATCATAGAATATGGAGGATCTTCCACCTCCGAAACTGCGTACAAACTACGTTTAGCCTTCAGCTTCTGGAAATACAAAGAAGAGTCAAATACAATCCATGATGATTTACAATGCCCAACCATCTCCTTATAAAGGCCTCCAAGAAGTGTCTAGAGATTTACAACTGGCCGACATTATTATTATTATTATATTATTTTATTAATTTGGACCCTTTTAATTAATAATTAAATTAATTAATTAAATAAGTCCTTATGATATTATTTAATTTTTAGGACCACTTAATTAATTAACCTAATTAAAACGCTTATGAAAATTGGGGACTTTACAAAGGGTTTCTCAATTTCTTACCATGCTTCCTAGTTCTCTATTCCAACAAATGGATTCAATGTCTCTTTGCAAAGGCAACAAATCTTTTCCACTTGATCTTGTTGTGGGCATCAAGCTGGAAAATTACTCATAACAACTTCTACCAAATGAAATATCTTGTTTGATACCAATCTAATTTGTAAACTATAGTTGGCTATGCCACAAGATAGTCATCAACATATGGACCCATTGAATAAATTATGAAGTGTTCTTTGGCGAGCAATTTGAATTAACATGTATCTTAACAAAAATGTGAGCTAACAATCATTACAATAAAGGCAAAAGGATCTTACCTTAGAGAACCTAATCTTTGTGAGAAAATTCTAGCAAAAATTATGCATATTGTCTCCTCCACTATCTTCAATGACAAATAGAATCTTAGGCCCCTTAGGCACACAACCCACCTCAAGCAAACTAATTTATGTATGTAAGATCAGACACAACTCTCATAAACAATCTACAATTCTGACTTTGCCCAATGCAATCCACTTGGAATCTATGCATCCTCTTTGAAATTGACTTCAATGCCTTCTATGTTGCTTGTTGAGGGTTCCCAATAGCTTATTATGCGTGTATCAGGATTCTGAAAAGTCACTAGAAGTGAAATAGTAAGGAAATTCAAAGCATTTCAGAGCTTTGTGGACTGTTATGGACTTGTGATGAAACAACTGCTAAAAGTTGGTGAAACAAATGGCTTTGCACCGTGGCCTAGAAAGCTTTAATTTTATTCTTATTGACACCTGTACCCCGAAGAGTCTGTCTTCTGAATTATGTTGCACTTTACCTAGGAAGTCATCTAATACTTTTATAGATCTTATCAACCACCAGCTGTAGAAGCAAACTAAAGTCTTTGCGGAATCTTGGGTGTGAGGCTATCCTCTCTTTTCATTTGTGTATATGCTTGTAGGGGATCAATCCACAAATTAAATTCCCCAAAACACACATTGTTGCAGGAAAGACAAGTTGGTAGAAGTAGGCACCACATCATCCCGATTCTCAATCATTTGCAGCCAACCTTCTAGCATGGTGATGATGTGGATGCTACATGACAAAGCCCAAATGCCACCTCTTGAGTGAATCCAGTCCCTGATTGAAATTTCCTTCCACTCCGGTTCATGCAAAACACTTCTGCACTTTCTTCTAACCACAAAGATACTTGTATAGCTCTTTGTGGGCTTGAAAGCTCTAACATAAATCATTCCTTTTGATAAACCACTATTGTCAGCGGACAGTTCATTTGCATAGGTAAATACTCAAATTACTTTAGTGTCATCAACAAGCAATGTGGTGTCTTGAAATGGGTAAAGAAGATTTCATATTAGGAAATGGATGATGCAGTCCATAGTGGCAATGTATGGTTGACCCAATCTTGGAAGTACTTGTGCAAATCACAATGTTAGAGATTCTCTTTTTTCCTCTAAGTAGTCGGTTCAGATTCGGGTACGGGTTCAGGGACAAATTCGGGTTCGAAATTCGTCCAATTTTTTTGTGGGTTGGGTTTGGATTCATTTTGGGTTCATCCGTACAAGAATATATATATATATATATATATATATATATATAGCAGCAAATAAGTTCATACACCACTATACTAATAATAAAGCAACATAGAAAAATACACCACCACATATTTTAACTTTTTAGTCCAAATGACTACAAAATGCCAAAATACACCACCATATTAATGTTTCAGTTCAAAAACAATAATGTCAACATTAATAATCAGCCATCACCAATCAAATATCATAAAAAACCATCAAACAAATCATCATCATTCTGTTGTTGCAAATTAGAAGCACTAAAAGTGTCACTAGCATTGGTACTAGCAATGCCAGCCTCAGGAGCAGCCTCGACATCACTAGGTAGCTCGTGATCGTCATCATCAACTGCAAGTGCATCAAAGCAGGCAATCAGATTTTCTAACTCCGCACGCTCTG
>MU223731.1:65418-76910 GCA_018584345.1 Thuja plicata | reverse complement strand
TAGGGTTTCTTATATAAGGACTTGGCTCTAACGGTAATAGTGTTTTTTTCAACGGTAATGCTGGCTTTACGGAGCAAGAGAGCCGTTGGCATGGCTCCATTCCATTCAATCTGGATGAAAGCACACATTTACTTCACAACTTCAAACGGTAAGATTGTTTTTTCCAACGGTAATGCTGGTTTTAAGGAACGAGAGAGCCGTTGGCATGGCTCCATCCCATTGAGTCTGGATAAAAAGAAGATCGATGTGAATATTGCTTTTTTGAAGCCATAGATGAACCAAGCCGTTGCAGGGAGCCGATGACAAATTTCTAAGTACCTTTCTTCCCTCATTTTGTTAGTTTTAATTTTAGTTTTTTTTTTCCCTAAATGCTTAGTAGTTTCTATTTGTTCATTTTGTGGATGCTTTCTATTTTATTTTATTTTATTTCTAGTACATTTTAGCTTTTTTATATTTCATTCAACATTTTTTTATATTTTATATTTAATTTATTAGACTAAATCATGTCTCCCCATTTACATTGTTATTTTGTGTGTAAAATTTGCTGACTAATTTAACACTTGTACCCCATTAACTTCTATGCACACCTAGATGATGAAGTGAGCTATTAAATTTTTTTGATAAATTGATTATAAAGTACTTTTTTAATACAATAATATTTTGAATTTAAATTTAAATATTTATATAAAATAATATATCTCATGATTGAAAAAATATTAAATAAATTTTAATTACAAAGAATTAAATTTTTATTTTCTTTAATATTTTTATCCATAACCATACATATCAAATTTATTTGTAGACAATTTTTTAATTTATATTAAGTATAGGAGATAATTAAAATATAAAAAAACTGATTAATATTATTGATTTTTATTAAAAAAATAAAATATTTATTTTCATTTATATTTTCTCTCTTATTTTCTAATATTTTTTTATAGAAAGTAAATTTTAACATATAATAATGCATTTTTAATTAAATGAAAAGATACATATTTAATTTATATAAAATAATTTAGATATTTGAAATAAAACAAATGACATACTTTTATTTTTAAATTTTGATAAATGATTGATTTTGAAATTCACTAACAAAATTTCTAATAATATATAAAAAATTATTAATTTGAATAACATTAAATTTTTATTATAAAAGAAAAAAATTCTATTTAATTAAATATAAATTTAAAATCAAATAATTTATCATTTTATTATTAAATTTTATCAATGTTGGACATTAATTTCTTTAAATATATATATAATTAATTTTGTGAATTTATTAAATAATGATAAAAAATTAAATATAAATATAACAATTTGATGTACATAATTGATTTTTAAAAGTAAATAAGTCATGCTTAAAAGTAAAAAAAATATTATGATAAAAATTACAATGTTGATACAATCAAAATCTAGTAATTTTCCAAAAAAAAAATAGTTTAAAACTAAAACAAAATAATTCTAACTTGAATGATATTTAGGTTTTAAATGATTATAACATAATTTATTTTTAGTTTTAATATTTTATTTATAGCATAGTTTTAATTTTTAAAATTTAATTTATTTAAAAATTTAATTATATTTACACTTAATTTTATTATATAATTTTTTAATTTTTAATGTTGAGTTTATCTCTATTTCTATCATTTAAAAAAAATAAAAAATAATGTTGAGTTGATCTCTCCTTCTCTCTCTTCTCTATATCTCAATCTCTTCCTCACCATCTCTCACGTTCTTGTTTTTATCTCCCTCTCTACCTCTCACTATCTATTTGTACCCTCTTTCTCTCTTTCTCCCTCTTCCTATACCTTCATCTCTATTTTGATATTACTACATCTCTCTCTCTCTCTCTCTCTCTCTCTCTCTCTCTCTCTCTCTCTCTCTCTNTATTACTACATCTCTCTCTCTCTCTCTCTCTCTCTCTCTCTCTCTCTCTCTCTAGCTCTTTATATAACACTTTTTATCCCTCCTCTCTCCCTAGTGTAAACATAATAAAGTCTATTGATAGTGGAGCCTAATTATCTTGTGGACTCAAAGATTTTGTCCAATTATGTTTGGATCCCTATTGATAAGATTATTGATAACTTTATTGCACCAATTAGTTTTTGATATTACCAGCAACCAAAACTAGGGGGCTGACCCAGAAAAAATAGGAGGCAAAGCCTCATCAGAATCAGTTACCTCACATAAACAACACAGTAAAAACCCAACACACTAACAACATAGAGTCAACCTATCTCATCTTCAATACAAAAAACATCAAGCACCCACAGAGATTAAAAAGATTACCCACCAACATAGAAATAATGGAAAACTTATCCATACTACTGCAGAAAGTAAGTAAACTATCCATAACAGTCCTATAAGCCTGTAGAGCTATAAACCAACTAAGAGTAACAACATAAGTATCAGCAAAAATAAACAAGCCCAGAGGGATAAACCAAATTTATAAAACTAGAAAGCAAAAGAGCAATGGTGGGAGCCAAAGTCCTAGCCCATCTCAGGACCCCACCAGGGATCCAGATTACTTCTCACTGGAGTAGGACGTGAGTAGCCTAGTCCAATCATCAGCCAAAAATTGAAATGTCTTCTTCATCTCATCCTCGACTTTTCCCTCGTCATTCTCCTTTGCCTGTTGCGTGATGCACAAAGTGGTAGCAGATGAATGCATGACCTTCACAACGAACTCTGCCAGCCAGTTATAACTTTTGTCCATCTTATTTAATCCTTCCTTGAGTCTTTTAACTTCTTCGCCTATGGCCGTGCAACCAGTACATAGGTTCATCGTTCCCTCCACATTTTCAGCTGTCGCATAGTTTCCTTCCTCCATTTTTTGAGGCAGGGAGGAGACGGTAGTAGGAGAGGTGTTCTTGGTCCCAACCTTCTTCTTAGGGACAAAAGTGTCAGCATTGAAACTCTTAGAGACATGGGTCGAGTCCCTGCTAGTTTCCCTTTTCTTTATATCGCTTCCAAAGTCACCCTTGTAATCTGAGCCAGAATCACTCCTCATCCTCAATGTATCTCTCCCTTATAGCCTTCTCTTTCTTCCTGGGTTTGGCAGAAATCCTATGAGATCTACGCGGGGTATCTCCATAAACAACATCTGACTCCTCAAGGTTAATACAGGTTTCTATTTTAGCCTTTTTAGTACCCGCAAAAGTATTAGACAGGGCACCTTTATTTTTTCTACCAGACTTAGATGGAGTGGCCCCCGGGGAGGTGGAGGAAGAATTAAGAGGGGTTATGAGTTTTTTAGAATTCTCCCTCTTGCAAGGTGAAGGTTCTATAGATTGACAAGGCAAGGTGGGGACACCCTAGACAGTGATGGCTCTAGGAGGGCAGAGTGCCAGGTGAAAGTTAAACAACCTGAGGATGAGGCCTGGGTGTAAGATAGTGAAATTCTTATTTTTCTCATGGCAATCACAGATTTTTGACACATTAGCCTCAAGCGAGTGGAGGAGAAAAAAGGGTAACAAGATTAAGTCCATATGGTGGAGGTGATTCAACAAAGGGAGGTGATAATAGTAAAACACCCCAAACCCCCCTTTGCCAATAAAGTATTTCATGATAACAAGACACACCTGGTCCGAGGGTTCTGTAAGCTTTTCCCTCTCAAAGTCGTCATGAGTTTTGACTGGCACCTTGTTCTTTCTGAAGAAGCGCTTGAGGCTTCTTTCATCTATGACCTTAGTAATATTTTTCCACTTCCTACCTTCAATGGTGAGCCCCGTGGCCTAAGCTAGCATCTCCTCATTGATTTTGAAGGATATGCCTCCCATAGTTACTCTCCTATCATTCAAATTGTTCATAAACTAGAGGGAAAGATTTGCGTCCGAGCCAATCATGCTTTCCATGTAAGGAACAAACCCACCTTCATTAAGAGTCATCCAAACGTGAGGCTTATTATGGATGGAATCCTCAATATTATTAGGCTCAACACACACCATGTCACCCCATCTTCGAATCAGACTAAGAATTATCCGGAGTGCCGAATTGGCAAGAACAGAGAAAAAGACACTAGTTTTTGAATAACTTGCCTTTCCTATGTTGAGTAATGGCCAAGGAAACCACATTTATTATTACCGCCAACATCACTTTCCATAACAATCCCGTGCTAGCAAGAATACACGTGTGACAAGGCTTGCAGTTGCCGATCTCCAAAATTTGAAATAATCTCCCGATGTTCATACATAAAGGCAGTGATGTGGGAAACTGTACCACACTTGATTTGACTCTTGGCATTAAAATCCTTGAGAACGCAGAGGCTCTCGAGGTCACCGTCATGATTAGGCAGACTTATAACCGGGCAAGTCACAATAACCCCCACTCTACGGTGAATTAACTCTGGATTAGTTGTAATTCTAACCCCAACACTCATAAGATTTAAACTCAAACTAGTGGGCTTTCCCGCCTGACTCCCACACTTGCCAAAGCCACTAATTCTCCATCACAACATAATAATCCACATTATCATAGAGGCATATGTCGTTCTCTTCCAATTAGGGATTTAGTATTTTCCAGAAGCGGGGCCAAATCCCTCCAGAAGCACAATCTCACCCTCCTTAGCTTGTCCGCAGCCAGAGAGTCAGCCACAACGCTCCCTTCCCTGTAGATATGGTGATTCGTAGAGTCCTCCAATCTAGTTAACAACAAGAAAACATCTTTGATGATAATGCTTAATTTCTAGCTAGTGTCTATTTTGCCTTTTAAGGTTTCAATGATCATATTTGAATCTCCCTCCACAATGAGTCTATTAGATCCCATGGAGATGGCATACTTAAGCCCCCAGAGGAGAGCCATAGCCTCAACAACATTTCTATAAGTAGATTTAAAGTTGCCAGAGTAGGCCAACACCATACTGCCATCCATATCCCTAATGATCACACCACCCGTAGCCAACCCATTACGGGCTCCACTATCAAAGTTCAGCTTCAGCCAAGAAGGAGGGGGGCATCCACTTAGTTCTCAATCTCTTCAACTACTTAGAATTGTCAAAACCGTGAAAAGACTTAGGAAACTTCCATCTACTGGCCACTAAAGAGTCCATAATAGTTGGGGGTTGGCTAGGGTCCTCCAGTTACAGACAACAAGATTCTCTAGAAGAAGCTTCTCAACAATTTTAAACACAATATCCACGAAATTCACCATGTCTCTGAAAATGTGGTTATTCCTTTCCTTCCATATATGCCAGCATATATGAGGGGGATGACACTCCAGAGCTGCCTAACTAGGGGATGGGAAGAGGGGAAATCCCGATTGCATATGAACTATTGCAGGTCCTGCAAAAATACCCACGACAAACTAAACCTGTCCAAAATTATGGACCACATTTCATTAGCAAAGGGATAGTGAATAAAGAGGTGGGCAATACTTTCCTCCTTCTGCTTGCACATCACACAATGGTTGACAAGTTGGATCCCATGCTTTTTCAGATTGTCAATGGTGAGGATTTTACCATGGAGAGTCGTCCACCAAAAAGAAAAAACTTTAGGGAGGAGCTGACTATTCCAAACAGGCTTCCAACAATTCGGGTCATTCGTAGCCTTGATCATGTCGGCATAAGCCGACTTCACTGTGAATGATTGGCTTTTATCCCATACCAACATATCCTAATATGGAAAAATAGGGATACAGATGTTTTCCACTAAGTCTTGCAAAGCCTTAACTTTCCCTTCGAGATGCGGGGGGATTATCCAGCCATTGCTTAGTTTTTTCAACGTCCTTGAGGATGTTATGTAGTCCTTGATTTTGGACCCAAAGTTATCTTTGATGATCCTCATTAGGGGACCCATGGGGCCCCGGGCTAGGGGTTTCTCACCACACCAGGTATCTGCCCAGAATCTGATTTTGTCCCTAGTACTAATCTACCATCTATACCCTTCTCTCAACAGACCCGTGCAATTGACAATATTATTCCATATATTGGATCCTGCAGGGAAGTCATGATCATAGAACAGGTCCGAGAAGACAGAATTTCTAAAGTATTTAGCCTCCATAATTTTGCACCAATCCTTCGGGTGTTTAGGGAGAGTTCATCCTAGCTTAGTTAGTAGAGCTTTATTAAGGTCATTAATCCTTTTGAGCCCCAGTTCCCCCAAGGCTTTGGGTAGACAGTTTGTCTCCCAATTAACTAGGTTGATTCTATCCTTCTCCTCCAGACCCGTCTAGAGGAAGTTTCTTCGGATCTTCTCCAGTTTCTCCAACATCCCCCTGGAAATCTTGAAGATGGACAGGAAATAAATAGGGATCCCTTGAAGGGAAGCAACCAGTAATTGAAGCTTGCCCGCACTACTAAGGACTTTACCCTTCCATATTCCTGCCATTTTTTTCTGTATTCTTTCAAGAATCATGTTCCAGAACTGTTTTCTTACCTCCTTAAACATGAGGGGGAGACCCAGGTAGGTGTCAGGAAGAGCAGCAATTTGACAACCCAGAATGTGGACAATCTTCAATCGGAGATTCTGATCAATATTAAAGAATTATATCTTACTTACATTATAATTTATGTGTTGTCTTGAGGTTTTAGCATAGTCATCCATATGGTTCCTCCACGCTCTATCTTCAATCATAAAAGAGACCCCAAACAAGAAAGTGTCATCCAAAAATTGTTGTAAGACCTTAGAGGCCAAGGAGGAAGCAGGTCGAATACCTTGAATTTGACCCCTTTGAACTAGATATATGAAATTCCTTCCAAGGACCTCAGCCACTATGATAAAGAGGTATGACGAAAGCGGGAAATAACAACCCTACTGAATTTGTCTGCCCGACACGAAGCCTTTTTGGGATGGGCTTATGATTCTGTCATGGAGGGGCTTAATCCTATTGACCATGACCTTTGCAAAGATCTTGTAAACAGTATTGCATAAACTTATAGGTCAGAAATTAGAGATGAGTTTGGGGTGTGGGATCTTGGGAACAAGCACAATATAAATCTTCTTTAAGGTTTTGAGGAGCTTTCCCGTCTTGAAGAAATCCTTAGCACCTTTGGCCAGATCATACTTAATCAGTTCCTAGAATTTCTGGAAGAAGGCCGGGGGGAACCCATTGGGACTCGGGGCCTTGTAAGCCCCCATAGAAATCACCACCTCTTTTACTTCCTCCTCCATTACCCCGCTCAAAAGGTGGTCATTGTCTGCCCGACATGAAGCCATTTTGGGATGGGCTTATGATTATGTCAAGGAGGGGCTTAATCCTATTGTAATGTCCAAAAATAGAAACACTATATTGGACATCACACAACCTATCTAATCTACTCAACACAAGCTAATATGCACAATTTTTTTTATAGTCTAAAAATCTGAACTGGAATATATCTACTTAGAACAATAATGTTTATTACAATGTTCAAATAATAAATATAAACAAAAACATGGCTTGCACTTGCATACCTGAGTCCCTCTTCATGTTCATATGTTGAGCTCTTATTCCAAACACTTGAGCCTGCTTACAGAGCTACAAAACTAGGTGCATAATATAAGGTCCATTGAAAGTTAGGTACATGATCATGAAGGTTATTCCCTCCTCAAAATATTAGATGGATAAATAAATGTGTAGTTACACCAAAATTGGATAGAGGAAAGGAGTGTAAGAGTCATGATAAAAGATTATACAAATCTTACTTTAATTCTGTAAGGACAAGTTACCAAGTCTTTTCAAGGAATCCATTAGATAGATCGCAAATGGTTACATTCCCATTAAAGAAGTTTTTATCTTTAATTACTTAATAAACCTCTTAACCAAATACCAGATAATGTCATTCAAAACAAATTTCCTATATAGATGTATGAGTATCGCTAGATGTATCCCATTGCAAAAATAATAACAAAAGGACTACTCTCCTCCCTTACAAATGACATCATGAGACCTCTGAGGTCCTAGCCAACCCCCGAGCAAGTGAAAACATTATGCACCATTATGATCAGTGGTGAGCTTTATTTCCATGACATGACAACTCACTAGACATGTTATCCATGAAGAACCCTTAGCTACTCTAACAAACATCATCCTAGACATCATTATGTTAATATTTTCTATAGTGTTGATAGACCCTATAGTAATAATAATCTTAGTCATGTTACATCTTGATACTACACAATCTAAATAAATGTAATGATAATTTATGATCAAGGTGTTAGCATTGAAACTCTCAGAGACATGGATCGGGTCCCTACTAGTTTCCCTTTCCTTTATATCGCTTCCAGAGTCACCCTTGTAATCCAAGCCAGAATCAACCTCATCCTCAATGTATCTCTCCCTTACAACCTTCTCTTTCTTACTAGGTTTGGCGACAATCCTATGCGATCTACGTAGGGTATCTCCATAAACAACATCTGAATCCTCAAGGTTAATACAAGTTTTGATTTTAGCCTTTTTAGTACCCATAGAAGTATCAGAGAAGGCACCTTTATTTTTCCTACCAGACTTAGACGGAGTGGTCGCCAGGGAGGTGGAGGAAGAATGAAGAGGGGTTATCAGTTTTTTAGTATTCTCCCTCTTGTAAGGTGAAGGTTCTATAGATTGACAAGGCGAGGTGGGGACAAAATAGACAGTGATGGCTCTAGGAGCGCAGAGTGCCAGGTGAAAGTTAAACAACCTGAGGATGAGGCCCTGGTGTAAGATAGTGAAATTCTGATTTTTCTCATGACAATCACAAATTTTTGACACATTAGCCTCAAGCGAATGGAGGAGAAAAAAAGGGTAACGAGATTAATTCCCTATGGCAGAGGTGATTCAGCAAAGGGAAGTGATAATTGTAAAACACACCAAATATCCCTTCAAGAATAAAGTATTTCATGATAACAATGTTAGGGTTTGACAGATCCGGAACAATATAAGACTAAACAGTTATATGCATAAACAAAAGAAGAATAAAATTGAACATAGGTAACACACAGATTTAACGTGGTTCACCCAAAACTTGGGCTACATCCACTTACACAGTTGTCCAACCTTTCTTATTATCCAGCAAAATAGTACACCAACATTACAATGCATTATACATCTCAGCCGCTTATAACATGCATTTTAGGGCAACCTCTAAAATTGACCATTTTAGGGTTTTACAATGTCGGTCTTCTTTTTCCCGAAAAAGAACAAAAAAGAAATTTCAAGTCGCCACAATATCAACACCCACTACATGATCAATCGCCACAATATCGACAAACAAGACACACCTAGTCACAAGATCCTGGAAGCTTTTCCCTCTCAAAGCCGCCATGAGTTTTGACTGGCACCTTGTTCTTTTTGAAGAAGCGCTTGAGGATACTTTCATCCACGACCTTAATCATCTTTTTCCACTTCCTACCTTCAATGGTGAGCCCTGTGGCCTAAGCTAGCACCTCCTCATTGATTTCAAAGGATATGCCTCCCATAGTTACTCTCCTATCATTCCAACTATTCACAAACTAGAGGGAAAGATTTGCGTCCGAGCCAGTCATGTTTTCCATGTAAGGAACAAACCCACCTTCATCTAGAGTCATCCAAACGTGATAGTTATTATGGATGGAATCCTTAATCTTATCAGACTCAACACACACCATGTCACCCCCACCTTGGAATCAAACTCAGAATTATCCAAAGTGTCGAAGTGGTAAGAACACAGAAAAAGACACTTTTTTGAAAAACTTGTCTTTCCTGTGCTGAGTAATGGCCAAGGAAACCCACAAACCACATTTATTATTACTCCCAACACCACTTTTCATAACAAGCCCATGCCAACAAGAATACACGTGTGACAAGGCTTGCAGCTACCAATCTCCAAAATCTGAAATCATTTCCCGATGTTCATACATAAAGGCAGTGATGTGGGAAATCATACCACACTTGATTTGACTTGTGGCATTAAAAGACTTGAGAATGCAGAGGCTCTTGATGTCACAGTCATGATAAGACACACTTATAACTGGGAAAGTCACAATAATCCCCACTCTACAGTGAATTAACTCCTGATTAGCCATAATTCTGACCCCAACCCTCATAAGATTTAAATTCAAACTACTGGGATTTCTTGCTTGACTCCCACCCTTTCCAAAGCCACTAATCCTCCATCACAACATAATAATCCACATCATCATAAAGGTATATGTCGTTCTCTCCCAATTAGGGATTTAGTATTTTCCAAAAGCGGGGCCAAATCCCTCCAGAAGCACATTCCAACCCTCCTCAGCTTGTCCACAGCTAGAGAGTCAGCCACAATGTTCCCTTCCCGGTAGATATGTTGAGTCACAGAGTCCTCCAATCTGGTTAACAGAAAGAAAACTTCTTTGATGATAGTGCTTAATTTCTAGCTAGTGCCCATGTTGCCTTTTAAGTTTTCAATGATCAGCNTGGTTAACAGAAAGAAAACGTCTTTGATGATAGTGCTTAATTTCTAGCTAGTGCCCATGTTGCCTTTTAAGTTTTCAATGATCAGCTTCCAATCTCCCTCCACAATGAGTCTATCAGATCCCATGGAGATGGCATACTTAAGCCCCCAGAGGAGAGCCATGGCCTCAAAAAACATTACTAGAAGCATATTTAAAGTTTCCAAAGTAAGCCAACACCATGCTGCCATCCATATCCTTAATGAACCCACCACTCGCAGCCAACCCATTATGGGTTGCACTATCAAAGTTCAGCTTCAACCAAGAAGGATAGGGGCATCCACTTAGTTCTCAATCTCTTCAACTGCTTAGAATTGTCAAACCTATGAAAATAATTAGGAAACTTCCATCTAATGGCCACCAAAGAATCCATAACAGTCAGTGTGTTGGCTGGGGTCCTCCAGTTATAAACAACAAGATTCTCCAGAAGCAATTTATCAGCAATTGTAAACACAATATCCACACCATTCACCGCGTCTCTGAAAATGCAGTTATTCCTTTCCTTCCATATATGCCAGTAGATATGTGGGGGAATGATACTCTAGAGTGCCTAACCAGGGGATGGGAAGAGGGGAACTCCCAATTGCATATGAACTGCTACAAGTCATGCAAAAAAACCCATGACAAACTAAACTTGCCCAAAATTTTGGACCATATTTCATTAGCAAAGGGATAGTGAATTTAAAGAGGTGGGTAATACTTTCCTCCTTCTAATTGCACATTACACATTGTTTGACAAGTTGGATCCCACACTTTTTCAATTTGTCAATAGTGACCATGGAGAGTCGTTCACCAAAAAAAATTAACTTTAGGGAGGAGCTGAGTATTCCAAACAAGCTTCCAGCAGTTTGGGTCAATCATAGCCTTGATCATGCCAGCACAAGTTGACTTCACCATGAAGGAGCCAGATTGGATTTTATCCCAGACCAACATATCCTCACAGGGAAACACAGTGATACAGATGTTTTCCACTAAGTCTTGCATAGCCTTAACTTTCCCTTCGAGATGCGGGGGGATTATCTAGCCATCACTCAGTTAATTCCACCTCCTTGAGGGTGTTATGTAGTCCTTGATTTTGGATCCAAAGTTATCTTTGATGATCCTCATTAGGCGACCCAAGGAGCCCCGAGC
>MU223731.1:33486-44266 GCA_018584345.1 Thuja plicata | reverse complement strand
GTCAACCGAGCAGTTAGTTCCAAACGGTGTTACCCGAGTCACCAGTGTTACCCGAGTTGCATATCATCTTTGAGTGATCAATGTGGCCCGAGCACCCAATGTCAATCGAGTGCTAGTGTTGCCAATTCACCAAGAGTCAGTATATCACCTGAGTGGATTACTGGACCTGAGTATCAACATTGGGCCGACTTAGTAGATATTTTTTGATATTATTTAATATTATAGTAGCCGACTTGTGGATGTAATTGATTTGGATAAGATATATATGTAAGATACTTTGTTTATTCCAAAAGAAGTAGAAGAGTATGGATATATGAATCAATTACAGATGTGAATATGAAGTGGCAGATTGATTAGAAGGATAAAACAGTATAAAGGAACAACAAAGACTCATCTATCACATTTAGGTGATCAGTATTACTTCAAAGGATCTTATTTAGCAAATCAAAGTTGCATAATAGATCATTCATTGGTTCATCTTAACAGGTGTGTCAGTCAAAATCCTTTAACAGGGTGGACTTAACAGTCCTTCACAAATATCCTAATAGAGTGCATACTTAACTGTATTGTACAAATCCTTTCACAAGGTGGACCTAACAATCCTTATTTCTTCTAATAGGACAGACCATCAGAAGTGGTCAATTGTAAGCCTTAACCAGCCAAATTTATTACTGTAGTTCTAAATCTTGTGGGTACCATCCCCACCCTAGTTTTACTTTCTATTTGGAAGTTTTCTGGGTAATCAAACATTGTGTCAAGTGTTATGAATGTTTATTGCTTTTCTGTTCCATGCATGCAATAAGATTAGACAATCTAATAAAGGATAAAAGCGAATAAGTTTTATTGGTTCCTGATTCACCCCCCCCTCTCAGTCACCTAGCCTACAATATATTTCCAACAATGTATATATATAATGACTTCCCATCATTAATAGAATATATTCATAACATTTTATAAATGAATATTTAACTCAAATGCGTTACAAACTTATTTGTTGTCACTTTGTGCTTAGAACATAGTAAATAATTTATTTTCTGCATCTTCATGAAGAGTATCCATCCCCTATTCTTACCTATATCCCTCCCAATTTTCTATTTGATGCCTTTATTACCCAATTGGCTTCCTCTTTGAGGTTTTTCGCAACCAGAAGTTGTCTCACACCTAAAAGCAATTGTTAGTAAATGGTTTTTAGACTGCTAGTAAATCATTTTGGGTAATGGTTACAAGCAAATTTCATGAGCATATTCCCCAAGAATGGTAAAAGCCTGCAATATAGACATTCTGATTGCGTGCAATAGTAACTTTTGTTGCTTTGGATGAAAATTGAGTGATCCAAAAATGTTCTTGGCACTCTTGCCAAAATTTCTAAGAGATATAAGCAGAAAATCCACATGATACGCGAAATCTTTCCAAGAAACTTTGTATTTCACATCCTTTAAAAAGCTGAACATAAGACGCCGAAGGGTTTATCATGTCTAAGAATTTGTCCTCCTTCCATCCTGCAATTCCTAACCTAGATCTGATGTCTTTCTTTATAGCAGATTTGGTGATCTCTACATCCACTTCCTTAGAAGAAAAGAGGCCTTCAGGAAGGGGTTNCACATGATACGCGAAATCTTTCCAAGAAACTTTGTATTTCACATCCTTTAAAAAGCTGAACATAAGACGCCGAAGGGTTTATCATGTCTAAGAATTTGTCCTCCTTCCATCCTGCACTTCCTAACCTAGATCTGATGTCTTTCTTTATAGCAGATTTGGTGATCTCTACATCCACTTCCTTAGAAGAAAAGAGGCCTTCAGGAAGGGGTTTGAATGGTAAACTTGTTCACACATTGTTGGAAAGCAGTGCATCATGAAAATACTTGTATTTTTAAATAATTCTTGCTTGCCCTGCCCTGGGAGAATTGCTTGCAATTCTTAAGAAATGTTTGAGGTGCTCGAAAACACTTTCTTCACTCATACATTTTCTTCTCGGAACCTCTCTCTTCTTTGTAGAAATATTTGGCAAGGGTATTGCAGGCCTCTGTTTGAATTCCTCTCATTTTTTTGTCATTGCAACATTTCTTTTATTATTTACCTAGGTTTTTTCTTCATTTTTGGTTCCTAAATTAGGTCCTGGCCTCTCGCATCCCTATCAGAGTCAAACTCATGATCTATTATAGAATTGAATTTATGAGGTACGAAGGCCTCCTGCTTGAAGAAATCAGCTACATCATAGCTATAGCAGAATATATCTTTTTTCTAGATAAAAACACAGGTTTCCTGCCAGATTCAAAGATTAAGGAATGCATCAAGGCTGTAAATAGGCATCATTAACGACGCTTTGGTAAAGTAAGTCCTGGCTACTTTTAAAGCATGTTTAGTATCAGAAGGTTGAGAGCCCCAATATATCCACCAAAACCTTCCCTTGGAAACTTCATTACAGAGCTTGACCATGGGAAGATCCAACGACATTTTTAGTTGCTACAGGGCACCTGATCTCATTTTTGGGAACCCTACTTCAATGGGAATCCCTTTCGTCAATTTGAATTCTTTGTAATGCCTTTCAATTTTTAAGGCAAATAAATTGTTTTTTGAATGTTGAAATGATGACCATTTTAACCACCCTGCAAAAACATAATCTGACTTTGGCTTTTCAGATATTTCAGAGCGCATTCTATTTTTATAGGAGATCTTCACATTTGATGAACTATTTATGTATTCTTTGACACAATCTTGGATATGATATCTTACATCTAATATGGGAAAGCAAAAAGTAGGAAAAATATATTATTAGTTCCTGCCAAGGCAGGAATACTTATGCATCCTTGCAGTTTTTTTTTCTCCTATTAATCTAACCAATCATACTACTGAATTTAAAAATTTGAGCAAAAAATATGTAGTTGACACTAACTCACATTTTCCTATAATATGAAAAGGTATATTTTTCTCTTTTCCTATTGGCTTATACTCTCAACAGGCAGTGGATAAAAAATGAATTTCAATTTTAAAAATAATAATAATTTTCTGCTAAAATACCTTGTGAAGTGACATAAAGTTTTACTTCTTTTCATCATAATGATGTGTCATTGTCTAGTCAGTACATATTTGGACATTTTTTGTTTACAAGTCCTCTTCTAATTGATGAAGCTATTGAAATCTATGCAAATCTGGTTAAATCTACGTTGATGTTTCTATTCATATACTATGCATGATATCAAAAGAGCTTTCCAGTTATTCAATGTCCACTCCACCAGATTGAATGCACATTGAATGCATCCTTATCTCTTGAGCCCCGCATTGAAAACTCTTTCTACGGTGCGTGATAATTACTAGAAAATTCCCTTCGTGAATTATTCACCATCTGATGCATTTTCTTCAAAACAATAATGAAATTATTGAGGCGATTCCAGTGCCCTCGCTGATCTGTGCTCTAGGCACCGATCAAATTTTTGAGCTTTGCCATGCTTTTTAGGATTATCAAATCGTTGTCCATGTAAATTTTACCATACATATGCAGAGCTACAAGGTAGATTGTGTTTGACAAATTACGATAGAAGCAACTCTCACTAGGGTCAATTTTCTTGACCTTCGCATTTCTCAGCTAGAATGCAGTGATCGTTCCTTAAAATAGGAAGGTGAAATTAGGCATTATGGCCATTACATGGAATCCTCTGCTCACAAAGATATTCGAGGTATTTATTCCATTTTTTTAGTCTATTGATTTAATCCCACCGTCGCCTAGCAAAGCTCGCGCTTGCTAAATCTGTATAAACCCTCAGTTAGAAGAGGGATTATGAACTCAAATATATTATCTCTGAAACTAGAATCATGATATTCTAAAGCTTGAAAATACAATAAATGCTTTCAACTTACTTATTTCATTACTTTTTTATTGTTCTTTTTGTCTGTTCTCCTCTATTCCCCAACATAAGTTAAAAGAACAAAATATAGAGCTTGTTAAGGAAATATATTAGCCACTGCAAAATTTCAGAGCTTGTTAAGGAAATAGCTCTCTTAATTGTTAATAATAGATACTAAACAATGTTGGATGAAGAAAAAAGTTCAAGAATCCCATCCCTTCCTGCTAAGAAACTAGAAACTTGTATAGGCGCATGTCTCCAAAGAAATGATCAGATGATGTAGTAGAGGTTTTAAAAGTTTTGAGCAAATACCGGATTGCACTAGCTTTACAAAGTTTCATGAAGAGTATCCATCCCCTATTCTTACCTATATCCCTCCCAATTTTCTATTTGATTCCTTTATTACCCGATTGGCTTCCTCTTTGAGGTTTTTTGCAACCAGAAGTTGTCTCACACCTAAAAGCAATTGTTAGTAAATGGTTTTGATACTGCTAGTAAATCATTTTGGGTAATGGTTACAAGCAAATTTCACGAGCGTATTCCCCAAGAATGGTAAAAGCTTGCAATATAGACAGTCTGATCACGTGCAGTAGTAACTTTTGCTACTTTGGATGAAAATTGAGTGATCCAAAAATGTTCTTGGCACTCCTGCCGAACTTTCTAAGAGATATAAGAAGAAAATCCACATGATACGCGAAATCTTTCCAAGAAACTTTGTATTTCACATCCTTTAAAAAGCTGAACATAAGACACCGAAGGGTTTATCATGTCTAAGAATTTGTCCTCCTTCCATCCTGCACTTCTTAACCTAGATCCGATGTCTTTCTTTATAGCAGATTTGGCGATCTCTACATCCACTTCCTTAGAAGAAAAAAGGCCTTCAGGAAGGGGTTTGAATGGTGAACTTGTTCACACATTGTTGGAAAGCAGTGCATCATGAAAATACTTGTATTTTTAAATAATTCTCGCTTGCCCTGCCATGGGCGAATTGCTTGCAATTCTTATCAAATGTTTGAGGTGCTTGAAAACACTTTCTTCGCTCAGATTTTCTTCTTCGAACCTCTCTCTTCCTTGTAGAAATATTTGGCAAGGATATTACAGGCCTTTGTTTGAATTCCTCTTATTTTTTGTCATTGCAACATTGCTTTTATTATTTACTTAGGTTTTTTCTTCATTTTCGGTTCCTAAATTAGGTCCTGGCCTCTCGCAGCCCTATCAGAGTCAAACTCATGATCTATTATAGAATTGAAGTTATGAGGTATGAAGGCCTCCCGCTTGAAGAAATCAGCTACATCATAGCTGTAGCAGAATATATCTTTTTTCTAGATAAAAACATAGGTTTCTTGCCAAATTCAAAGATTAAGGAATGAATCAAGGCTATAAATAGGCATCATTAACGACGCTTTGGTAAAGTAAGTCCTGGCTACTTTTAAAGCATGTCTAGTATCAGAAGGTCGAGAGCCCCAATATATCCACCAAAACCTTCCCTTGGAAACTTCATTGCAAATCTCGACCATGGGAAGATCCAACAACATTTTCAGTTGCTGCAGGGCACTCGATCTCATTTTTGAGAACCCTACTTCAATAGGAAGCCCTTTCGTCAATTTGAATTCTTTGTAATGCCTTTCAATTTTTAAGGCAAATAATATTTTTTTTGAATGTTGAAATGCTGACCATTTTAACCACCTTGTAAAAACATAATCTGACTTTGGCTTTTCAGATATTTCAGAGCGCATTCCATTTTTATAGGAGATCTTCACATTTGACGAACTATTTTTGTCTTCTTTGACACAATCTTGGATATGATATATTACATCTAATATGGGAAATCAAAAAGTAGGAAAAATATATTATTAGTTCCTGCCAAGGCAAGAATACTTATGCATCCATGCAGTTTTTTTTCCTATTAATATAACCAATCATACTACTGAATTTACAAATTTGAGAAAAAAATATGTAGTNAGCGCATTCCATTTTTATAGGAGATCTTCACATTTGACGAACTATTTTTGTCTTCTTTGACACAATCTTGGATATGATATAGGAAAAATATATTATTAGTTCCTGCCAAGGCAAGAATACTTATGCATCCATGCAGTTTTTTTTCCTATTAATATAACCAATCATACTACTGAATTTACAAATTTGAGAAAAAAATATGTAGTTGACACTTACTCACATTTTCCTATAATATGAAAAACTATATTTTTCTCTTTTCCTATTGGCTTATACTCTCAACAGTCAGTGGAAAAAAAATGAATTTCAATTTTAAAAATAATAATAATTTTGTACAAAAATACCTTGTGAAGTGACATAAAGTTTTACTTCTTTTCATCATAATGATGTGTCATTGTCTAGTCAGTACATATTTGGACATTTTTTGTTTACAAGTCCTCTTCTAATTGATGAAGTTATTGAAATCTATGCAAATCTGGTTAAATCTACGTAGATGTTTCTATTCATATACAGTGCATGATATCAAAAGAGCTTTCCAGTTATTCAATGTCCACTCCACCAAATTGAATGCACATTGAATGTATCCTTATCTCTTGAGCCCCGCATTGAAAACTCTTTCTATGGTTCGTGACAATTACTGGAAAATTCCCTTCATGAATTATGTCACCATCTGATGCATTTTCTTCAAAACAATAATGAAATTATTGAGGCAATTCCAGTGCCCTCGCTAATCTGCGCTCTGGGCACCGATCACATTTTCGAGCTTCACCATGCTTTTTAGGATTATCAAATCATTGTCCATGTAAATTTTACCATACATATGCAAAGCTACAAGGTAGATTATGTTTGACAGATTACAATAGAAGCAACTCTCACTAGGGTCAATTTTCTTGACCTTCGCATTTCTCAGCTAGAGTGCAGTGATCGTTCCTTAAAATAGGAAGGCGAAATTAGGCATTGTGGCCATTACATGGAATTCTCTGCTCCCAAAGGGATTTGAGGTATTTATTCCAGTTTTTTAGTCTATTGATTTAATCCCACCGTCGCCTAGCAAAACTCGCGCTTGCTAAATCTATATAAACCCTCAATTAGAAGAGGGATTTTGAACTCAAATATAATATCTCTAAAACTAGAATCATGATATTCTAAGCTTGAAAATACAATAAATGCTTTTAACTTACTTATTTCATTTCTTTTTTATTGTTCTTTTTGTTTGTTCTCCTCTATTCCCCAACATAAGTTAAAAGAACAAAATATAGAGCCTAAAAGTTAGGGATTTATTGACTTGATAATAAGCTTAAGAATTGTTTTGCCTTGCAGTTTCGAGAGAGATTATATGTTGAATGAGGGGAGTTAGGCTAAGGTGCCATGATCGTTGGATTGGAGATGATGAAAAGGGGAAAACTTCACTCAAAATCTTTTAAGGAGGTCATTGAGACAGGTAGATCTTCTTATCTGACATGTAGATCTTCAAATTCATTGGAAACCCCTTTGTTAATTTCCAAGAAAAATGTATTGAATGAAGTTATAAAAGGTTTTATTTACAACTTCAGTGATCTCTGGCCCAATCTTTGAGATCTGCACTTTTATGGAGTACATCTACGAATGTTGGTGTAGTGACATTTATGAAAAGAGGCCCTGCATGCTATTTTATGTTTTAACGTGCTTAACAATTAAATTTTTTCCTGGAAAAAAAAAACAGAGATTTGTAAAGGATGGAATTTAGTTTGACCCTATTTTATATTGATTATTTAGATTCCTTTACGATTTCAATATGTTTTATATTTTATTATCTAATTTAAGTAATTTTATTCAAATAATAAAATATGGGCAAGGACAAGGACATTTAACTAACAAGGGAGGTTCCTGCCAAGACTTGAAGAACAGTCTTGACTGGAAGAACGACGTTGGTTTTGTTCTTGGAAATTAGAGTATCTCCAGTATAAGTAATGTAGATACTTGTTATTCAAACATAAAATATGACAATGCTCGATACAATGAGAAGGAATAGCCCAATTATCAAGCAGAAGTAGTCACTACTCTTGTTGATATACATATAAAGAAAATTGCACAACTGTTTTAGAATAGATATATGATACAAGAATCTCATTGATTCCATACTTTAGAAAGTAAATGGAGAAAGACTGATGATAAAAAAAGTTTCATTGTAACCTGAAGTAATTGTCTTCTTACATGAAATTGTAGATGGACTCACTCTTCCGCAAATGACAACACGAAGTGCCTCAAGGCACAAAGGCCACCATGAGGTGTGCATTGTACCATGTTCAGTTAAATGGGATTTCTACACATCATCCATACAAGTTTATATTATGTTCTTGTGATAAAAATGAGCCTTATCTTTTCTACAAGATTGGCATGCTATTCTAAAAAAAAGAAAATGTTATCTTTAGGTATTACTGTTTAGCTTATTTTAAGTTTTAACCACCATGACAAATTTTACAATTTCAATTTGGGATAGCCACCCAAAAATATATAGTTTTAACCATCAAATTCCAAATCATCTATAATCATTGATAATTCCATCATGATCTTCAAGGGCACAATCACTTTTCTTTTTGTAGATTACACTATTTTAGTTTTGTGCGTGCTATTTGGCATAATTTCCAGGAAACATTGTTAGCCACTACAAAACTTCAAAGCTTGTTAAGGAAATAACTCTCTTAATTGTTAATAATAGATACTAAACAATGTTGGATGAAGAAAAAAGTTTAAGTATCCCATCCTTCATGCTAAGAAACTAGAAACTTGTATAGCATGTCTCCAAAGAAATGATCAGATGATGTAGTATACGTTTTAAAAGTTTCAAGAAAATACAAATTGACTGGCATGAAACGGATTGCACTAGCTTTACCAATTTTCTCCACCTATACCAAAATTGGAGTTATGGACAGAATTGTTGAAATTAGAATGAGACATTTAGAGCCTTAGGTCAATTGTAACCTTTGAGATAAAAATAATGTACCTCTATAGTTTTTCTACACATCAATTTGACACTGTTAAAGTGAGAACTCCATTTTAATATTTAGTATATATATCTCTAAAAATATTTATATATATTTTAATAATAATAAAATTGAATAATGTAAATATATTCTAAAGTCATTACGCACATCCCAAACAGAGTGCATGTCTTCCACATTTTCTTTAACGCGTCCTCTACATAGCAGTTGGAAATTGAGTTTCATGTCACCAAAAATAGATGTACAAGCCCATCCCCCCACAACTAGCAGCATCGTTACAGTGTGTGCCAAAATGGGAGCTCTACAAAAGGGTATGAAAATTCATTAAATTATAATTTTTATGTAATTGTTTGCAGATTATGTAGTTGCTAACGAGTTAAGGGCCCGTTTGGTGCATAGAATTAGTTTATCTAAAATAGACCTATTCTAGAATAAGGACCTATTCTCGGATTAATTAATCCTAAAAACAAAAGCTGGAATAAGGTTGGACCTGTTTGGTGCACCTAGAAGATGACTGAGAATTAATCTATTCTGCGTTTGGATCCCAAAATAAGAGGAATAATTGATAGCACTACCAACAATCTAATATAAGGAGTCTCAAACAAAAAGAATACAAACACATGAATATGGATGGAAAGTTTTTTCCCCCCAAGAATAAGGATAAAGATAAGAGTCAAAAGAAGATATCAACTCGAAAGTCTCTCATCTGCAAAGTGTATGCATAAACATTTATCATTGTGCTCTCTTTTAGTTATGCTTAATGAATCGGGTGTTTGTCTAAAATTTACAACACCCAATGTAATTAATTTAATGGAAAGAGTTAGATCAAAAGATTGAATCTCATGGTTTCAAAACAAAGAGTGCACATGTCTACAAATGAAACTCTATAGCCTTCTTCTATTTCTATGCTATGGTAAATGTAGAAGAGACTCTTATAAATCATTATATATGAGAAAATAGAAATCCAACTTGCTTCAAACATTACAAAATATTTTGAACGTAATTTGTTACTTAACTACCACTCAACATGAACTTGACAATATTTATAATATTAGTCATCTGTAGTTGTTATGTTTGTGTTGCCAATAACATGAGGTATCCAAAAAAATGTTAACAAAACTAATTGTTCAACTTAGGCTTCAATTTTAAAAAAAGTACTTATAAATATCCTCTTCATTCATATCCATATGTAGAATGTTGAATGCATCATTTGTATGAAAAGTTCCTTGAAAAATGTTTTAATCTTCTCTTGGAAATGACTCACTTTTTTTTTATTATGCCAAATCAAATACAACTGTAGGAAGTGAATTGAGAAGAACAACCAACAACATTCGTTGACAAATATTTTTAGAAGAAACCATAAGGTAAGGTTTTTAAATCAGATCCTTGATAATTTTTCTCAATTATTCTTTGATTTGTCGAATTACATAGATTTATTTTTAATAGGATAGGAAAAAAAAATGCACTTATATATTCTCTTTCCTTTACAACATTGCACTTTGGCAAACAATGGATCGTCCTGTTAATGTTATTGGTGTGCCATACGAAGGTGTTATTATTTTCATAGAAATATTCCTTATACTTTTTCTACTCATTGTGGTTAAGGATACATGTCTATTTCTCACATTACTAACATGCAATGTGGCACTGTTCTTCTACTACTTCTCATAAGTCAGTGCACACTATATAATATTATTCCACAGAATGAGAATGCTATTCAGAAAAATAGAGGACACCATCAGTTGTGGGCATAGTTGATTATACTGTATCACTTGAACATCCAACTTATTATCATCATACAATTGCCAGTGAGATAAAGACAATTATAGAAATTGCAGATTTTGAGTATAGTTATTCAGTGTCATTGACCACTTTGTTAAAACCTCCTTTCTTGGGATTTTGGACTGTGGAATCAGGTTCCCTTGAATTACAAATTAAACAAACTAATGTTGCAGAAGACATTATAGTTGTCCTTGTGAAAATGTATACATGAAGTAAAAA
>MU223730.1:306738-326476 GCA_018584345.1 Thuja plicata | reverse complement strand
CACAACACTTGGTGAAGGTTTTGCAAATGAGGATGCAAGCAGAGTGGGTTTAACCATGGAGGAAACTCCGTAGTTAAGTGCGCTCTAGCTGGAGTGGTATAGGGATGGGTGACCTCCCGGGAAGTCCTGGTCCTTCACCTCTTTGAGCATCACCCAGAGCCAATGAGACTCAAAAAACTACACAGTTGAATCCAAGTAGAATTAAAAAAATCAATCGGTACAATTTAAAAAAATAAAAAAAAATAGGGAAATGGTCAAAATTTTGACCAACTCCCTTTTAATTTCCACCAAAGCGTTGGTCGTAATTTTGACCAATGCCTTGGTGGAAAGCAAAGCATTCACGTCGAAATCTCTGGAACAGGTGGGCGCAATTTCGACGGATGCACAGACTCGTTTCCACCAAATATTGGTCGGAATTTCGACCAATACCTTGGTGAAAAGCAAAGCATTCACGTCGAAATCTCTGGAACAGGTGGTCGCAATTTCGACGGATGCACAGACTCGTTTCCACCAAATATTGGTCAGAATTTCGACCAATACCTTGGTGGAAAGCAAAGCATTCACGTCGAAATCTCTGGAACAGGTGGTCGAAATTTTGACCATATATTGGTCGGAAGTTTCCACCAAATATTGGTCGAAATTTTGACCATATATTGGTCGAAAGTTTCCACCAAATATTGGTCAAAATTTTGACCATATATTGGTCAGAAGTTTCCACCAAATATTGGTCAAAATTTCGATCATATATTGGTCGGAATTTCGACCATTTCCCTGTAGATTTCGACGGCTATTTCTATCAAATTGAGGAAGAGCTACAGTTGAAATTTCGACCTCTATGTTGGTCGAAATTGTGACCAATAACAAAAACGTCAAAATTTTGACAAAAAAAGACCGACGAAAGGTTTGGTCGTGCATTCGACCAATTACTGTCGAAATTTCGACCAATTTTCGTCAAAATTTGAGCTCAAATTTACTAGTGTAAAACATTAGCTACACCCATGGAGACAAACCTTCACAAGTTAAAATATGAAGCACAAAATTCAGAACATGCAGAGTCTACACTTTACAGATAAGTAGTTGGATCTCTCATGTATCTGGTAAACACACGTCCTGATATTTGCTATGCCACTAATGTACTAAGTCACTTCACGTGTGAACCTAAGCAGATACATCTAATGTCAGCTAAACACATTTTGAGATATCTAAAAGGAACGAGTGAACTTGGGCTAAAATATGACAAGACTGAAATCCAACTTCAAGGTTATTTAGATTCAGATTGGGCAAGAAGTCCCATAGATCGTAAGAGTACCACAGGAGTTTGCTTTAGTTTAGGCTTTGCAGTAATTTCTTGGTTTAGTCAGAAATAATCTACAGTTGCTCAGAGTTCAACAGAGGCAGAGTACATGGCTGCATCCATGGGAGCTCGAGAAGCAGTATGGTTAAGAAAATTACTTTTTGACCTATGTGGTAAACCTTTAGTACCCACTATTATTTATTGTGATAATCAGAGTTGTATCAAGCTCTCTGTAAACCCTATTTTTCACAATTGGTCAAAACATATAGAAATCCCATATCACTATGTGAGAGATATGGTAGACAAAAAAACATTAAACTGGTCTACATCAGTACTAAAGAACAAAATGCAAATATCTTTACTAAACATTTTGCAAAAGCAAAGATAGATTTCTTCAGAAGGAAAATTGGTTTGATTAAAATATTAATGTAATTATTAATGTACATTTTTGTTCATGAATAAAATATTGAAATATTTCAAAGTTGTGAAGATGACGATCTTCTGTGTATATGTAGGTTACTATGTCAAGGTGACGATCTTGACAATAGTAACCAGGCTTCAAGATCGACTCTCGTAAGGGTTTGTCCCAGATAGGACCGGACATCTTATTGCTTATGTTATTACTTATTGGGTGATAATTTGTTAGGATCGACTCCTGAAAGGGTTTGTCTCAGATAGGACCAGACATCTTAACACTTATATTATTACTGTGTAATAACTCATCATGATCAACATTTAAAAAAAAAAATGTCTTGGATTGGGCCAAACATCATGATATGAAAAGTTCTACAAATTCTATTAAACTCTCTCTCAAGAGGGAGTGTTAAAGTATTGTGAGTTCATGTTTAAAATCGACTAGACAATCATGATATATAGATATATAATAATAATAATAATAATAATTAATATGCAATGAGTTTATTGAATCGACTGTTTAGACAAACATGATTATCGACTATGTATAAAGTCACGTATCGTGACTGGCATATACAAATAGTCACAATACTATCGGACTGTTCGTATATGATAGTCACGATAGTATCGCGACTATCTAGTCTCATTAAATATGTCATCGTTGGGTATACGATCTGTTTACTAAAATGATAATCATAGGCTATGCAATTTGTTAATACAAACAGTCATGACTTGTCATATCTGATAAGTCATGTCTGTTCATATTTACACCCTTCAGTTTCAATATATATAGTTACTATATTTTGTAGAATCAATCAATAACAAAGGCAGTTGTATTCTACTGCACACATTCAGTTTACATCTTATCTCTCGATTAATAATTCCTTAACATTTTTTGCTAGGAATAGTGTCTTTTTTCTGCCAAAACAACTACCGCTATCTTCTATTCTTTCTCTAATTCAGACATGGAATATCATAGGCTCCCTAATCATTTGTACATGTAATTGAATCATTTTTACATGTAATCTAATCACTTAAACCATCATAACCATAACATCATTTATAACATAATGCACAATTTAACTATGTATCTATGATAACACAAAATGTATAATAAAACCATTTAGAAAACAATATGAATGAAACTATGTGAGTGTGTGCATTAGATTTCCATCATGCCAAATATTGTTGGGTGACTAGGGACTCTTCTCTACCTCATCCATGTTCTCTCCTTCAACCTATTCCCACTCTTATTCACACTCAATTCCTCATCAATGTGTTCGGTAATAAGACATAATCTTAATAAAAGTATGTTATAACATCACAATTCATCATTATTTTAATGTCAATATCATGCATTTTAGAATAACATCATCTAACTACCATTTGTGCAATACATTTATCCATAATCAAACAATAAGATAATTGATCAATAATATCAACCAATTTATTGTATTGTCAATTCAATCAAAAAGTCGAGATGTGACATATGATCTATGTGCCAAATGTTAATAACTTCTTTCCCTCAAGGCCCTCATCCCAAACTTCTTTGTTTGCTCTACCTCCCAAGCCTATGTCACTTCCACTTTTTGAGAGCCACAAATTATAGAAGTGGACTATGAATCACATAAGCGACAAAACCTCTTTGTCGTAGAAAAAATCCTTAAAGACCTCTTAAATATGCTTTGTTTTGTTGTGTTTCTATATATAACCACTACAAATACAATGAGCCCCAACACCTTGCTACATGACCCACAACTAAAATAATTGCAACAACCCCACAATAATAGCAGCAATGACCCTTTTCCATTGAGACAAGTGAGGGTCCCTCAATTGATGGACACATTTTTAAATGGTGTTATGGAGACATACATTGACACCTATTTGATTAAGTCAACTACACCCTTATGTTATGAAGGAACCATAGTAGTTCTTTAGGGATAATTTTGTGTAGTTGGATAATTTTCATGTAACAAATTTATTTTAGTTTTTTACTTGAAGTTGGTCTTATTAGATATTAATAGTAGTGGTATAATGAGCTTTTTGAAAGAGTAGTTGGGTGTAGAATTAAGTGACAATAATATTAATGCAAATGTAAATGAAAGTGTATATGGAGAAAATTGAGATTGTTAAAAATTTTGTCAAATATTTTTCTAATCCTTCTTCCTTTTTTGCCTTAAAAAAATAATCTTATTTTTATTTTATTTTATTTCCATATTTAGTTATTTTTATTGGAAGAATAATTAAATGACATAATCAATTCAAAAAGACATAACCAACTATACCAACCCATTTGTATCAAATGCATCCAACTGTAACAACCCATTTGTGTAACAACCCATTTGTATCAAATGCATAGAGAGTATATAAAAAACCACATGTAACAACTTAATAAAAAGTTACAACATAATTTTAGATCAATAAGAATTCAAGAATAAACACAATCTTCACACTATTAAAACTTCATTGTAGCAAGTTAAACCCAACCAACTAAAAAAACTCAAGTTGGTAATATATCATTATTCGTATTTAATTATATAAGCTATTTTAAAAAAAATTTGTAGCTTTAATTTTTGTATAAAAAATAATGAATTTTAGAAAACCAAAATCCAATTTTTAGTTATGGTTAGATTTAAAGTGGTGTCATTGTAGCTCAACAACTTATGAAAATATAAAATGAGGGACACTTCAGTGACAATAATATTAATGCAAATGAAAGTGTACATAGAGGAAATTGAGATTGTTAATTTTTATTTTTGATAAAAAAATATTTCTTTATTTTGTTTTATTTTTTGTAATTTATTTTTATATTTAATTATTTTGATTGGAAGAATAATTAAATGCCATTATCAATTCTAAAAGACATAACCAACTGTAATATATGAATACTAGCTATAGTAACCCAGCTAGCTACAAGAAACATAATCTTCACACTATAAAACTTCATTATACCAAGATAAACACCAACTAAAAAGCTTAAGTTGGTAATTAAATATGTTAGCTATACTTTTTAATTTTTATAATTTTTTTCTTTTTATAGAATATGTGTCACATGTATTCTAATTTTTATATACATGGTGAGGACATAAGATTTCAATGGTGAGGACATAAGATTTCAGCTAATATAGATATGAATGAATAACTACAAATAATTTAAATAATAAATATCAATATTTCAAACTACAAAATAATTTTAAAAATAAACTAATACTATTTTAAATATTTTATAATTAAAAAATAATGAGTTTGAGAAAAGTCAATCAAAATTCAAATTTTAGTTATGGTTAGATTTAAAGTGGTGTCATTGTAGCTCAACAACTTATGGAAATATAAAATGAGGGACCCTTAACTTGTATTATGAGAAAACAAGATTCCCAAGACAAAAAACCATCTACAACTAAAAGATTACCAATATAAAAACAAAAATTCTTCTCACTTCACATTATCTCAATGATCCATGATCTTGACATATTTAGGTAATAAGAACTTTGACATCCATTTAACTTTACCAATGTTTTTTTATGAAATAAACTTTTTTCCAAACTTTATCATGTTTTAGTGATCTTGACATCTTTAAGTGATAAAAAAATACACACCACCTAATCTCTATTATCTTAATATTGATGATATATTTGATTGAAACTTCAAATAATCATTTTAGAAAATGAATCATTTATATTTGAATGATAAGATTAATTATTTCATTGATAAATTGCACCTTCCTTAGATGATGAAACAATCAAGTTAGTTATATGATTAAAGAAAATTAACATTCTTATAATTTAATTATGCTTTGCTTCTAGATTATATTGTGTAGAATTTTTGGTTACATAGACTTTTTAGATCACATTCCGTGATTTATCATTTTTACTCCCAAGCACTTTCACTCTCATTTTGATGATGAATCCTAAAAGTCTCACTTTCATCCATTTGACGATAGATTCAAAAAGTCAACGCAATAAAAAATTCTACTAATCCAAATAAAGTATATAATTTATATAGGAGATGTAAGAAATATCAAATCTTAGAAGTAAGAAAAAATCAAAATATGTGTAACAATTGATTTTCTACCTTGTGCCGCGTAGAAGAAAGTCAGAGCCACCAGCTCCACAAATTGCTCCTAAAATTTATGAGCAGCACCAGCTAGCCAAAATAAGCTAAACATAAAAACATGCCCTAAGACTTAAACATGAGCACATGCCCTAAGGCTTAGAAAATTGAAAAAAAAAAAGAGTAGATGGATTATAACCATACCACACAATTAGACTCTAACACTTTGGTTGTGACTCTAATGTTTGATTATTTGTTTATTCTTTCTTTTGTATCGACTCTTAATGTTTGATATGTGCATTTTTTAGTGCCACTCTGTTTATTTTGTGAAGAGTGTAGCTGTCGTGACCATGCATTTAAGAGGACTGCAATTTTAATGTTTTTAAAATTGCAGGCATGTTTGGTGCAAAACAAAACTAGATTATTTAAAAAACGGTCAAAAATCAGCACCTAGTCTTTCAATAAATAAAAAAATGATCTGTCAATCCAAAATTGCCACATAAAAAGAAAAAGAAGAGCTGGGAATAAAGGTGGCCAGTACATAAATTAAAGCATGGAATGCAATGGGAAAAAAGAAAAGTGCGAATATGACTCTTGGAATTCAGCAGGATTTTTGAAAAATCAGAGGCACGAAACTTCCATGAATTTTCCACATTTATACAACCCTACTCATCTGGCCCATCGTACATCACATTCTCCACACTCTTGTCATTTTTCACATGCTTGCTATAAACCAGGGTTCGAGTCCCGCAGCTCAAAAATCCTGTGATTTCATTTCCCACATTTCCAGCGGTCCTTGCTTTCTTGGTCATTTGCGCGTTGCCACTTTCCGTGTTTATTATTCCCGGTCAAAAGGGGTTTCTTGGCTTCTGGAAGAATCGGTGAAGTTATTTAGGTTAAACACTGCTGCTTAACACGCGGTGTGTGTTGACTACAAGCAAGGAAGCTGCCGAAAGATTTAAAAATTATGCGTTTCTTCGTTCGTAAGGGGAGCTATAAATGTGGGTGGTGATTACACGCTTTTGACCTTCTAGAGTCGGTTTTTTTTGGGAGTTTCTGACAGTTCTTTGTTGAATGAGTTAAAGATGAGAATTTGTTTACAGATGAGAAGTGGTAGAAGAATTATGCGTTGAACGTGAAGGCTCTGGTGGGCTGAGTCAATGGTAGCTGAGTCAGAGGAGGAAATAGTTTGCGTGGGTCTATTGTGGTGGGTATCCTGTTGTCCGTTTCATTTGTCCAAAGATTCTAGATTGTGTCTTTTCGTTGCTTCCGGTTTGGTGATTGAGATATACACAATGCGTATGTGCAGGGAAGCCGCCAGGGAGGAGCACCCAGAAGTTGAATGGGCGTGAGCTTTTCAACAGGGAAATAGTTTAGGTTATACTTTTAGACCCATAAATAGGAGGATTATATACACTGTGTATATGTTAACGCAGGTGTATAGTTTGTATATTGCAGTCCATATATAGATTTTTTAATCTTCTAAAGGGAACCAGCCAGGTGGTTCGTGGAGTATAAATCCGAACCAGAGACAGCTAACAAGGACTTTAGAGAAAAGGTGTCTGTTCTAATTGGATTTTGCTCAGCACATTGAGAGAACCCATGAGCTAATTTGCCCGAGGGCACTACTCCAGGCTGACCCACGAGGGGTTTTATGAGTCTCGCAGCAAGCTGATTTTGCAGCGGGTTATTAGCAGAAACAATCCATATCAGACTTAAAAACAGGGAGTGAAGTTGAGACTCAGCTTTTATTAACTCATCTAGGAGGATTTGCAGATTGAAATATCATAGGATTCATTTCCAGAGGACTCACAGGGGATTTCTGATTTTGTGATATGTTTCACGGCAGAGACAAGCTGTATTTTGGTTCAAAAACCGCAAACTAGATTAAAAAATTGGTGCTGCACACACGTCAAGAAAAGATTTGTTGAGCTAGTTGATTACAGGATTAATAGAAGCGGCCACACAAAGAATTAGGTAGCTGAACATTCCAATCAGTCCTAAAGCAGAGATATTGTAGATCTGGTTTTGAAGGTATTTCTCAGAGGAGGTGTTATTTTAGCAGTCAAGATGCCTGAGGCCAGAAGGGGGAAAAAGAGGAGCCACTTAAGAAAGCTTTATACTTTTACATGTGGAAGGTCATCTTTGCCAGCGGAGGATTCTTTGCACGTTGGGGGCCCGGGCTTCTCCAGAGTTGTGTATTGCAACGAGCCAGAGAAACGCGTTCAGCAGTCTTATAGGGACAACTATGTGTCCACCACCAAGTACAATGTGGCAACTTTCTTCCCCAAGGCTTTGTTTGAACAATTCAGGAGGGTTGCAAACATATACTTTCTTTTTGCAGCAGGACTTTCTCTCACTCCCTTGGCACCGTTTACCGCTTCCAGTTTAATTGCACCACTGGTGTTTGTTGTTGGAGTTAGTATGGTGAAAGAGGCCATTGAGGACTGGCGCCGTTTCTTGCAGGTTGCTACTTAAACTTTCTTTCTGTATAATTCAATGTTTGCTGGTGCTATTCATGTTTGTGAAAACTATCATGTTTGAAGGTGTAAATACAACCATGTTAGACATATAAATCTGGGCAGTGTCAGTTTAGTGCAAATAGACTTATCTCGGGCACATATAAACCTGGGCAGGACATGCCACTGTAGGGGGATTGGCAAGCTTTAGTTTACTCTTGAAATTGGGCGTGAGATTAAACCCTTTGTGGTTACAAAATTCAATTGATATCTAAGGTAAATGGAAAAAAAAACAAAATCTCTGTGGTGTTTAACAAGGACAGTCTTATATGCCAAATTAGTGCCCCTTGGTGGTGATTTAAAAGACAACTTTAACTTTTAAGGACGGGCTTATGTGCCAATTTGGCATCTTCCTTGGTGGTGATCTGAATGACAACTTCAACCAAAAACAGCAAAACTGAGAGGAAATTGGATGGAAGGTGATAGTTGCCCAGGAACTTACTGTTGGGCGTTGGAAATTGCAATCTACACTTCTAAACAAAATCCCAAAGTCACATCATGAAATGGTTGGTGGAACAGGTCACTGGTCAGGGGCAGTTTTAGGGTTTAAATTTTTGCATGCGTGAAAATTTCTGATATTGGGATTGCCATCAATATTAATGGTTTCAGTTAGGTTGTCACCGATGTTCTATGACATCCACTAAGCTGTCCTTTAATTGATATTTGGAAATATCTGGAACGAAAAATATATCTCTGTCATTTAATTGATATTTGGAAAGATTTGGAAGGAAAACTATACCCCTTATTTTCTAAAATCTAAATAGTTGGGAAAGAATTCTCATCAAGCATCCTGCATGCCATTTACAGAAAAAAATGGTGAAGGATGTCTACACGAGTATCAATTAGAATGCCCTAAAAAACTCCAGTATCTAGACTGTGAACAAGTTGTAATATCAACTTAGATCTTGTACTTTCTTCAAGTTTTAGGCAAGGTTCTAGTTATCGATGAGGCAATATGATCCACATGGCTGTGGGATCATACGAGAGTTATCGAAATGCTATGAATCAGTATTAATATGCATTTCGGTATAAAGCTGGATAAAGCTTGGTTTAGTTTAGTTTAAATGGGGACATGGGGTAAATGCATATTAATATGGGGTAAATGGCCAGAGAATAAACTAAACTAAACCACGCTTGTGGATTAGTTGTCCGGTAGTAGTGTTCTGCTCAGTCAAATGCTTTTTCAGGGTCAATGTAAAATGTATCTATATTTTCGCTTATGTTTGTATTTCAAGATAGCCAATCGTGGTTCAGAGTGATATAACCACATTGTGATGGGTTTTCTTATAATCTTGGTATGATCCTTTTATATTCTAAAAACTGCCTTTTGGGTTTTAGAATTTCGAGGTGTTACATTTTCATATTCGACTCATGGCAGTATTGACTTTTGCTTGGATTTCCAGTATTTTTTGAATTAGTCACTTTCTGATTTTTCTTAGTTTTCAAGGTTCCAAACATTTGTCAAGTAAGTTTTATTTATTGGCACCTCACAATCTCTTTGATTGTGCATGTTTCATTTCCCAAGAACAATGAAGTGGTTGCCACTAGAGTATGCATTTTTGACAGATTGTACTTACATGATGCAATGTACTGATTCACTAGAAAATTTTGAACTTTACAGGATAAGGAGATAAATAATCGGAAGGTTGAAGTGTTTGTGAAGGAGGATGGTAAGTTTGTTAAGACAGAATGGATGAAATTGATGGCGGGAGATGTAGTGAAGGTGGAGAAGAATAACTTTTTTCCAGCTGACCTTGTCCTGCTGTCCTCAAGCAATGAGGATGGCATATGCTATGTTGAAACAATGAACCTTGATGGTGAGACAAATTTGAAGGTAAAGGAGGCACTGGAAGTTACATCAGATCTAGAAAATGATGGTAGTTTCCAGTCGTTTACAGCTTTAGTCAAATGTGAAGACCCCAACCCTAACTTGTATACATTTATCGGCAATATGGAGTATAGGGATCAAAGCTATCCACTGTCACCTCAGCAGATCCTGCTGAGAGATTCTAAACTACGCAACACAGATTATATCTATGGTGTAGTAATATTTAGTGGACATGACACAAAAGTGATGCAAAATGCTACTGAAGCACCATCCAAGAGAAGTGGAATTGAGCGGAAGATGGACAAGATCATTTTATTTCTTTTCAGTGTGTTGGTTTTAATCTCACTAGTTGGTTCAATTGCATTTGGTATCAAAACCAGGGATGATATGCCAGATTGGTGGTATCTGAATCCAACAGATGTAACTGATTATTATGATCCCAAAAAACCAGCATTGGCAGCATTCTTGCATTTTATCACAGCACTGATTCTTTATGGTTATCTTATCCCAATATCTCTATATGTATCGATAGAGATTGTGAAAGTGTTGCAGAGCAGGTTCATCAATGAAGACCAAAATATGTATGATGAGGAAACTGATAAGCCTGCACGAGCTCGAACATCCAATTTAAATGAGGAACTTGGGCAAGTTGACACTATACTTTCTGATAAAACTGGTACACTGACTTGCAATTCGATGGAGTTCTTGAAGTGTTCTATTGCAGGTACTGCATATGGTCGAGGTTTGACAGAGGTGGAAATAGCAATGATAGACCGGCTGATACAAGAAGATTTGGACAGAGTACATTCAGGTACTGGGCGTGGTCGTCAAACAAAAGAAGATTTACTAAAAGCAAATAAAAAAAGGCGCAAGGAAGCTTTAGTGAGGAAAGGACCACAAATAGCAGAAAAGCTTGGAATAGAAGTTGCAGAGTTGCGGGACATGTTCTCTGAAAATGAGGATGATATAAGTGACCTAGATGACCCTGAAATGGAGGGCAACACTGAAACAAGGTTCAACACTGAAATGAGGGCCAAACCTCATGTGAAAGGTTTTAATTTCAAAGATGCCAGAATAATGAATGGACAATGGGTACATGAAGCACGTCTAGAGGATATTCGCATGTTTTTTCTTATTTTGGCAATTTGCCAAACTACTATCCCAGAAGAAGATGAATCTGGTCAAATCACCTATGAAGCAGAGTCACCGGATGAAGCGGCATTTGTTGTAGCAGCAAGAGAAATTGGCTTTGAATTCTTCAAACGTACACAGAGTAGTGTTTTCCTGCATGAGCTAGATCCACAGACTGGCAATAAGATGACGCGGTGAGTTGTTTATTTTTCTTGATTCTTATTGTGAGGTATTTGTTTTACATTTTGAACTGAGAGTCAAATAGAATATGCATTGACTAATTCATCAGTATTCAGGTGTTCTATATGTTTCCCTGGTGGCTAATGTGATAGTATTGGTATGCAGTGAATACAGAATCTTAAATATTTTGGAGTTTAATAGTACACGGAAAAGAATGTCAGTTATCATAAAGGATCAGGAGGGCCATTTGTTTCTATTTTCCAAGGGTGCCGACAGGTTAGCTCTTAACCTCCATGACGAATAAGAACTGGCAGAATATAAAATATCTCTGAGACACATGTTGAACTTTAGAGTAGACCTTTTTCTTTTCATGTGGCTTGTTCTTTTAATCAAGGAATGTCATATAGAAAGAAAATAGATAGCAAGTAAATAAAATATTGTCAAATCCAGTGAAGTAAATATTGAATTTTGTCTGCCTGCAATGCATGTATTGATTGGAATTCAATTACCTGATGGGTATTTTATTTGTTATTTCCGTGTGTGCTCAGCGTCATTTTTGAGAGATTGTCAGAGAAATATGGAAGAGAGATAAAGGATGCTACAAGAAGTCACATTAACAAGTATGCTGATGCTGGATTGAGGACATTGGCACTTGCATATCGTAGGCTTGATGAAGAGGAGTACAAAATATGGAATAAAAAGTTCTTGGCAGCCAAAAATATTTTGGGTGCAGATCGAGATGCAAAGATGGATGTAATCACAGATGAAATTGAGAGGGAATTGATTCTTGTCGGTGCAACTGCTGTTGAGGACAAACTGCAGAAAGGGGTGAGTGATGAATATGAAAATAGCTTCAAATTTAAGCTTACATAAGTACTACCATGAGTATGTGCATGATACATGAAAGGGAAAATGGCTTCACCATGTTGTTTTCTGATCATTTGTGTAGTGACTGGTTTTTTCATCACATGATTTTTTAACGAGTAGTTTATGTCCTCCAGGTTCCTCAGTGTATCGATAGATTGGCACAAGCTGGCATTAAGATCTGGGTTCTGACTGGAGATAAAGTGGAAACTGCCATTAATATAGGGTCAGTTTGAAGTTTTTTGTACTTGTGGTTGTTTCAACTTTCAAATATTAATATTTCTTGTCTTTATGCTTATAGATTGTTGGCATTTTCTGGAAACTTAGCTCTGTTACACACGAATTCTGTCCTGCAGATTTGCATGCAGTTTGCTTAGACAAGGAATGGAACAATTGCTGATTACATTGGATACACCTGATATAAATGCATTAGAGGCATCAAGGGATAAGGAACAGATTGCAAAGGTAAGTAATTTATCTGTTTAATGTTTCTAAAGGATCCAAGATACTTATTGAGATTTTCTACATATCCATAAAAGCCTTTATGAGAACCTGAACTTCACCATTTGAATCAGGTCTGCCATGAAAAAATAGAAAGTCGACTTAGAGAATTGGAAATTAAAGTAACTTCTTCAAGAGACAAAGAAGATGTGTATGCATTGATTATTGATGGGAAATCGCTGACATATGCCCTTCATAAAGACCTTAAACACATTTTTCTGAAAGTGGCTACCATTTGTGCATCAGTGATTTGCTGTCGAGTCTCGCCAAAACAGAAGGCACTAGTAAGTAAACATTGGATCCAGGCGTTTACAAGGTTTTGAATATTATTTCCATTCTGAACATGATTCTAAATCCAAATTTGCTGAATGCCCTTGATCTGGATGTAACTTTTTCAAACCAAAAGCTGTATTACTTTTTTTTTCGATTACAGAATATGCGTACATGGTATTGAAATCAAGAATGCCTCTGGATTCAACTGTTGAGATTTTTACATCAATACTTTGAATGCAGAAGCATTCTTTATATCAATAACATTGACTGTGCATAGATTATGAGTATGATGAACATGTGTAAGATCAGTTTCTGCTTACAATAGCGAGTTGTTTAATAATGTATTCATTCTGATCAATATGAATAGATCTGCCATATCTATTTTGCCCCATATGTTGCAATTGCTGTATACAACAATAATTGATATTTTCTCATAATGTATTATTTTATCAGTTATGGCTAGGATATTGAGATGGGAGTTTCTCACTGTAGACAGATCATGTGGAATTTGTTGTGGACATCATTAGAGTCTGATAAAATGTTAAATGTACAGATTACAAGGCTTGTTAAGGAAGGTACAGGGAAAACAACATTGGGAATCGGTGATGGGGCTAATGATGTAGGCATGATCCAGGAGGCAGACATTGGAATTGGTATCAGTGGTGTTGAAGGCATGCAGGTTACATTTTTTCACTGATACTCCTTTAAATGATTTTGATGGTTTGATGATGTTGTTAGCTTTTGAAGGAAAATCTTTATAAGTTTCATATCTTGGACATTTTCCTTTTCATTATTTGTCAAAAAGTTAAACTAGTTTTTTTTTCGAGGGGTGGATGAACATTTCAATGTGTGTTTTGAGCATTTGCCTGTCCATATCCTCTTTTGAGCTAAGAAACTTGCAATTGCAGGCTGTTATGGCAAGTGACTTTTCCATAGCTCAATTCCGTTTCCTTGAGAGATTACTTCTTGTCCACGGCCACTGGTGTTACAGACGCATTGCAACTATGGTAATTTAATAAACTCTTGAACACATATCACTTCAACTTAATAATCTAATATCTCAATAGACTGACTGAAATTCAATGTTGGTTTGATGTTTATTTACAGATATGTTACTTTTTCTACAAGAACATCACTTTCGGCTTCACCTTATTTTATTTTGAAGCATATGCATCATTTTCAGCACAACCTGCATATAATGACTGGTATATGTCACTATTTAATGTCTTTTTCACATCACTTCCTGTCCTTGCATTGGGAGTTTTTGAGCAAGATGTATCTGCACGTGTTTGCCTAAAGGTATTTAACTAGAAGAATTAATTTATTTTGGTTATTCATGCGGTTCTTAGATTCTTTGGCTCTTATTTTTATCATTTCATTTGTTGCAATTTGCATGCATTTCTGCTCATTTTTCGAAGCACAGATTGCGCAGTTTTTGTATTCTAATATGTGTTTGCTTCTGTGTGATGCAGTTCCCACTCCTGTATCAGGAAGGGATACAGAATGCCCTTTTTGGTTGGTCTCGGATTGTTGGCTGGATGTTTAACGGAGTTTTTAGTTCTACCATTATTTTCTTTTTAACTACAAATATTCTTAAGCATCAAGCGCTTCGAGAAGGTGGTCAAGTTTCTGGCATGGAAATCTTTGGAGCAACCATGTATACCTGCATTGTCTGGACAGTAAATTGCCAAATAGCTTTGGCCCTCAGTTACTTCACGTGGTTACATCATCTATTTATATGGGGCAGTGTTGCCTTCTGGTATTTCTTTCTTTTTGTCTATGGTTCTATTAAACCTACATTTTCCACAACAGCATACAAAGTTCTTGTTGAAGCTTGTGGCCCTAGCCCACTGTACTGGTTCATCACACTTGTTGTTGTTATATCTGCTCTGGTTCCTTATTTCACATACTCAGCTTTCCAAAGGAGATTTTTTCCTTTGTATCATAGCATCATTCAATGGGTAAGGCATGAAGGAAAAGACAAGGATCCAGAGTGGAATGCAGTGCTACGAGGACCACAGGCACGTCCAATTCATTTTGGTTTCACAAAAAGAGTTGAAGTAAGTTATCAACAGTTGAAGGCTAAAATTCTTAAGAAACCAGAAAATAGAAGGGGTGTGCATAATTAGTCAAATTAGGCACTTGCCAATCCCTGATCTTATCAATACATGGATTATTCTTTATTTTGAAAGGTGGGAGGAGTCAAAATTTTATTTGCCAATTTAAATGCCAGTGTCCTGTTGGAGTGGATCTACTTCAGAGATTGAAACATTAATTGGCAACTTCCCGTGTAGCCATTCAATAGATTTTCTGGAAAGTGGGCAGAAATTTGAAGACTTTAACTTGTCATCCTTGCTGAGCGTGGCATGTTCATATGGCATTTTTTGCAAATATGAGATACAGCAAATGCTGAAAGTGTTTTCATATAATTTTCGTTCTCCTTGCTGAGCGCAGTAAATTCATATGGCATTTTCTGCAAATATGAGATACAACAAATGCCGAAGCTTTTTCATACCTTTTTCAGTCTCCTTTTCCAAAAGATGCCAAGATCAGTACATGGAGATATCATCAGATCAACATATTCTTTTATTTGTATAACTTTGTACCAAATATCCTTGTATTTTGAAAAATGTACAGAGGCCAATATAAGTCTTCAGGTTGGCCTTTCACCCCACATTGGATATATGATGGTTCTTACAGTGGGTTTAGTTCCTAAACATTATCTTGAAGATGTGGTATTTCTTCCCGGATTTCAGGGTCAGTGCACAAAATGAGAGAGTTAATGCTCTTGGAAATTTATAGAGCTCTAATGCATATATTTTCCTACACTGGTTTTACCTTGGAGATTGACACAGTAAATGCCTGATGTGCTTAGGATGCGGTAGGCAAGGTATGGAAGGCCTTTCTTTGTTGCTCTAGAGTCACTGTGATTAGTTGAGTTCCTGGACCAGTTGCCTGGTTGATTATTTGAAATCTTTTTGTTACATATTGTAATATAGAGTTCTGATTCAAAGCTCTTTCCTCGCATGTTAGAAGCCTATTTAATATCATCCTCGCAAACCATATAATATTCTGAAAAGGAGAAACAGAACTTTAGAAGGATTTAAATCTAGTTCTTTTGCACCCAAATATCTGAACAGTACAATGAATTTTATGATTATATTAATACCAAACTAATATTTTCATTTGCCTTTGTTTTCTTATTTCTCTACTCTCTTCTGCGCATTTCTCAATAAATCTTACAAATTAATGTCAGATTTTGTTGTATGATAAAAATAGAAAATCAAAATTAGATTTACATTGCAGATAATAAAGTGTATAAGATTTTCATTATATCATTGCGTTCACATTACATTCAATAGATTGGCTCTATAAAGCCATTATTTCCTTGCAAAACTAACTTGTGGAAATGAAATTACCAACTAACCTAACTATAAACTAATCAGATTATTAAATGTAAACTTTATCTCCTAACAACCCCCCTTTTACATAATGAAGAAAAATAAGACTGAAACATTATCAGCATTAGCCTAAACTTCCAGGTTGAGGCATATGGTTGACTATACAACTTTGCATTGCATTGCATTGCATTAGCCCAAACTTCTGTTGTCTGGGCAAATGTTCCAACTCTGCAGAAGTATCAACTTAAACTTTCTGGTATAGGCAAATTTCTGATTAACCAACAATACTTGTGAATTGAGACATTTTCCATTATCCACAAGCATACCACTCCTCCTGTGAATTGAGACAATTTCTATCATCCGCAGTAACCCATCTCCCATACTATGAACGGAGGCAAACTCAATGATCAATGGATAGCACTCACATGTCTGCAGATTCAGACAAAATTATTTGCAAACTAAAGCAACCACTATGCAGATTGAAACAAAATTATTTGCAAATGAAACAACTGCTCTACAGATCGAGACGAACTCAATTTTCTGTAAAATCCCTCCCTTTCTCCATGAATAGGGATTCAAAGCATATCAAACCCCCTCTTTTCTTGAGGGACAGATAAAAAAGGGAGTCGTCTATTCTGATGCAATAAACACATGCTAGGGGAGAGGACCCGGTAGTTGAGCACCCTAACTTTGCGGTTCTCAAAATCCTACATGGAAATTTCAAATCACTCCCATTTTTTTACAGCAGCTTGCTTGGCAAGTCCCCTGCTTATAACTAAGGTTTCAGGGCCACATCATCAAATACGATGCCACATCAGCATGCTTTTTGCCAATGTGTCCAAAACAGCCCAAAAAACAAGTGAGACCAATCGTAGTGCATTAGGGACCCCATACTTGTACAGCTGATGTGGCATCACACTATTGGTTGCTTTTTAGGAAAAGGGACACATTTCATTCAATTATTGGTAGTCATCTTTAGCAAAAGCAACTTTAGAGTCATAACTATTGGTACAATATTGTTAAAATTATTGGATATTAAATCAGCAAGTGTGGGTATTTAATTAACAACTACTATCACAACTATTAGAACGCGCTCAACTACTGGGTCCTCTCCCTTATGTGGTAAAAAAAAACCAGTCCGAACTAAAACATACATCTCTGACATGTATGTTATGCATTACATTATCTCACATGCCATGGAAAACGGAGGAAATGGGAGGAACGGAGATTGCCATGGGTCCCATAACCTATGTAATTTTAAAAACTAACCCCATGTCCCCATGCTGCTGCTTAAGGGTGCGGTCCGTGAGGGGGTTTCATAATCTATTTTTATGGAGTGGGTGGTCTCATGAAGCCAAAACAAAATTTGTTACAGGATTAATTGGAATCTTCTCCTCAAAAGTAGCAGCCCCTACATTTTAGGGTGCAGATTTGAGTGGGTGGAAAAGGTGGGGCTAAAAATTGCTCCACCAGCTTAGGCTTTTTTTCTGCCACTTGTCCATCATATAAAAATTTCCAATTCTTATCAATAAATTTTTAAAATTATATTTATTTATTTAGTCAAGCGAATTGAATATGTTAAGTAAAAATAGTTCATAAGACCACTCCATGGGACCCCACCCTAAGTTTGTTTTCTTAAGTAGTTGGAGTGTCCCCATGTAAAATTTCAATTCATAGGCAAAGGGTAAATCAGAATCTTGGACCAGCTAAAGTTTAAGAATTGAATTGGATCATGGAGTGTGATTCGAAACGTTGATGGAAAAAATGCCATAGTCAAAATCCAGAAGCCTTAACTACTAATTGAATTAGGGAAGCAGCAAGTGCCTATTGAAAAAATGTTAGGTGGTTCAACATTTATTTCCCTCCTCTTTTTTCCCCCTATTTTTTCTCTCTATAAATTTTATTATTAATAATTTCATTCAAACCCCCTATTTGTGATGGCTGCTAAAATATAAGTAGTAAAATATAATAATCATGGGGCCACTAGCTCTGGGTCGAAATAAGATTTTGTAATAATAAAATTTTTTGATGTTATTTTTGAAATTATAATTATAAGTTATTTCAATAAATAGTTTATTATAATAAATAACAAATGATTTTAAAAATTATATTATGTAAAAATTTAAATAATAATAATATTATTTTAAAATATTTAAATAATAATAATATTATATTAAAATATATAAATTCAAACGTTTTTAAATGTAACTTTGGAAATGAATTCAGTTTTTTAAATTTTTTTTACAGATTATATATATATATTTTAAAAAATGTAAGCATGTATTTCTTTAATTTATTTTTTAATTTTTTAGAATGTTTTTTTTTAATTTTTTTTTCTTTCTTTTGTTAATTACATTTTAAAAATAAAAATAAAAATAAAATTTTACATGAAGATAATTAAAATAATTCTTAATATAATTATTATATTACACTATTGTCTATATTTTTGTTATGTTGTTTTGTTCAATTACAAAAATAAAATAATTTTTAAAAATGACCTCGCGAAACAACGAAAACACTTTACTAACCGCTACCTCATAGTGGTACCAATCAGAACAAAACATGTGGCCAGCGGGCCCACCGTTGTTAACATACAAAACTCCATCGTTACACAAAAAACCAAAAAAATGATCGCGCAAAACAACAAAAACATGGGATAATGCGACGTGTTATCCCACCCAAGGTGTTGACCAACTGACTTCGCCATTTCACACCTCACCCTAAAGAGGATTGCGAAATGGCTAAAGAAACCACTACCGTTGATTTAACATGAAGATGCACGTGCCTTAAAACTTGAGAAAACGTGGTAATAGCATTGGCCCACATCATCAAACTGACTGGAGCCACATCGCAAAACCTGATTGGTTTCGCCATTTCGCACCTATGCCTAGAGGGAATTGCGAAATGGCGAAACAAGGATATCGTTACTTGTTATCCCGCCTTGTAGATAACATGATGTGTTAACCCACTGTAACAGAGTTCAAGCCATGATGAAGATGTATTTGATCAATTATCTATGATAGGCTAATGGTGGAAAAAGTAGGCAACAATTATTTATGTATATAATAGTATTAAATTATTTATTTAATATTTTTATTTTTTATTTTCTATATATATATATATAATATAATATAAAAATGATTTTATATATATATATATAACAAATATAATATAATAATCAAATATATTTTTACTCTCTCTCTCTCTCTCTCTCTCTATATATATATATATATATATATATATATATACACACACACATATATGTGTGTGTGCGCGCGCGCGC
>MU223730.1:266845-283691 GCA_018584345.1 Thuja plicata | reverse complement strand
TCCTCTCTCTCTCCCACAACTCTCTTCCCCTTCTCTCTCTCTCTCTCTCTCTCTCTCTCTCTCTTCCTTTCTCCCTCCCCACTCTCTCTCATGAGCTCTCCTATCCATTCTCTTTATATCTCTCCAAATTTATCACTATCTCACTTCCTCCCTATCCTCAAGAAAAATAATATAAAGTGAAAATGAGTAGTGATAATTAAGATTAAGGAATATGAGTACAAGGAATTAGTTAAAATTTGGATCTTGATGGAGCATGAGAGGGTGCTAGAGATTCATGTAATTTCATGGATGACTATGATGATGTATTTCATTGGTTGAACCTTATGCATGTTATATAACAAGTGGTAGAATGTTAGGAATATCTATTATATACCTTTTCATAACATTGATTATTTTAGTTTCGTAAAATAGATATTTATTTTTAGTGTATAGTTAAGAAATGTATTTAACCACATTAAATACTTAAGAGGGTCTAGTTAATCACTCCATCAACTCACAATGGTAATTATAAGTAAATAATATGTATTGTGTGTGATATATATTTTATATGCAATTTGATCCCTATAAATTGGTATTTTGGCATTGGTGATTGGTTTTGAAGATAGCTTGATTGATTATATATATTTTTTTAAATTTTAAATTTTTTTTATGTCATACCGCTATTTATTCTATAGTATATTATTTCCATTTTTTTTCCACCATTATCTCATCAAATATAAACGACCTGACACACCTTCATCATAGGCTAAACTATTTTATATAAGAGCCAACATGTCGTATTTTCCTCAATTTGTTGCTAATGTGTCGTGTTATCTGTAGATTTGGTGCTTTGTTATCTGCATAGAGAGAGAGATTTTAGGGCTTATGGTTATAGGATTTAGAGCTTAGGGTTTAGGAGAGAGAGAGATGGGGGAGAGAGAGGACTTGAGGGAGAGAGGGGGAAAGAGAGAGGGAAAGGGAGAGGGAGAATGGAGAGTGAGAGAGGGAGGGAGTGAGTAAGGGATATTGGGGAGAGAGGAAAAGAGTGAGAGATGGGGAAAGGGAGAGGAGGGAAGATATAAGAGGAAAGAGGAAGGGAGAGGAAATAGGGGTATAGATAGAGGGGGAAAGGGATAGAGGAAATATAGAGGGAGGGGGGAAGAGAGAGTGCAAGGGAGATGGGGGAGATAGGAGAGAGTAAGATATAGGGAAAGAGAGAGAAGAAAATATGGAGGGGATAAATAGAGAGTGGTAGGGGCCTCTCTCTATTTGACCCTCCCTCACTCTCTCCCTCTTTTCCTTGTCTTCCTATTCCCACCTCTATCCCCTATCTTACTGATAAGGCCAAATTATGCCTTTATTTTGTATAACTTTAAAATACTCTGTTCTAGTTGTTGACAAAACATTTGTGAGCCTAGCTAGTCAAAACTTGTGATAAAAGTCCATATAGAACTATTAAACCATGGGTAGATGTTTTTGACATACTTTGATAATATTATACATATAATGCAGTATTTCATGAAACCATTAGAATATATTTTCTAACATCTGGATATTTAATTTGATTAAGTTTGTTGCATGAATATTTCCACGTCATAACTAACTTGACAGGAGAGAAAGCAGTTGGAGAGTGGTCGACAGTATTCAAAGAAGACCGTTGAAAACCAGCTACGACAGAGTGATCGTCACAACACCAGGAAACACGGCTGCTACAATGGAGCCGTGGTTCCAGGATGCGGGGATGTAGCGCGCCTATATTCCCTCTGCACTTAGTACGTTGAATTGGTCATCCGAGTTTCATTACCCTCACCGCGGGCTATTGTATTTCCATATTCTTCTCCGACATGTTTTTAGCAAGATGGTTTTCCTTTCTATTTTGTAATAATGTTCGATCCTCTATATATAGGGATTGGACCGATGGTTTGAAGTTAGATAGAAATCAGAGAAAAGGTTTTTGGAGGAATACTGTTGTATTTTCACAATAATCTATTTCTAGTTCCATGTCTTGTTTCTATGTAATGAGTTTTTGAAATACAATGGAATAGTTCTTGGTTTACATTCCGTGTTAATAGATTAGCAGAAGCCGACCAATGGGGCCCACTTGGGAGGTGGATTAGGTTAGAATAGAATAGATTTCATTTCCAGCACTTCTAGTATTTTTAGATAGAAGTTACAATTTCTTCCTGCAACATCGTAACTTGTGAGTGTTCCTGCAACATCTGCAAGAATAGTTATAATGGATGTTTTAGGTTGAAATCATAGGTTTAAGTAGAAGTTTGCAATTCTAGCATTCATTCTAGTTAGAAGATAAATGTATTATTTTCCTGCAGCACTAGTGTAGGTTTCCTTTGTGCATTTTTACCTTCCTGCAGCATAAGCAGAATGACTCCTTAAGGAACCTAGTGCACATATCGTGCCGACCATTTCAAGTATATGTCCCTGGGTTGACAAGTTAAATGCACCTTGTAATGGGAAAAAGTAGTCCTTAGATTGAATGAATCATTCCTAAGAAAGGCCTTGAGCATGATTATTCCACACCTATTGTGAGGCAATTCACTTACTCTTTCCCTTTCCATCACACACACACACACACACACACCCACACCCACCTACCTATAACTATAAGCCCTAAAACTTAAATCATTTCTCCCTCCCCCTCTCTCACTCTCTCCCTCTTCTGCATATCTCTCCTTCCCCCCACCTCTCTCCCTCTATCTCCCATCACCCTACCATACACTCTCTCTTTTATTCAAGCTCCCTTTCCCCTATCTCTTTCCCCCCTCTCACTCTCTTTCTCTCCACCTCATCTGTTTACCACTCTATCTCTATCCCCCCTCTTAGTGATCTCTCTATATTTCCCTTCTCTCCCTCTTATCCAATTCTCTACCTCTCCCTCTCTCTCTCTCCCATCACCCTACCACACACTCTCTCTCTTTCCTCCATGATCTCTTTCCCCTCTCTCTTACCCCATCTCTCACTCTCTCCCCATCTCCCTACCACTTTATTTTCTCTCTCTACCAATTTTTCATCAATAGTGGCATAAAGAGAGAGGTAAGGAGGGAAGGGGAGATAGAGAGTGAGAGAGGAATAAACCTATATATGGAAGGGAGGGAGAATATGAGAGATAAAAAAATAGAGAGAGAGAGAGAGAGAGAGAGAGAGAGAGAGAGAGAGAGAGAGAGAGAGAGACTCTCCTTGAAAGTGTATCTTATAGGGAGGTATTCATTGCTAATTAGACATTTCTTTGAAAAATAGTTTATATTAGATTTAATTTTATGATATTTGATAATATAATATATGGGAATCCACACATGTCATAATATGATGTGTTAGCAAGTAATCTGTAACACATAAAATTAGACAACACAATGTATATGTGTGGCTAATCAACTAAATTAAACTTTTCTTGACTACAATAAAAAAACCAACAATATGGACGGGGAAAGAAATGCATGTACTTAATTACAAATGATCATTCATACAACAAGTGGTAATCCTTCTTCCCTTTTCCATGATTTTTTTTAGGATAGGTGAGCATTAGGTTTCTAGGTGCTAAGTTGGTTTAACATAGCGTGTTGCTCTAGTTTAACATGTCATATTGGGTTGTTTCAACATTACACACTGATTGGAAAGGAAGTCATCCTTCTTTGGAGATTCAAATTAACATTGCACAAGGTCCCACACTTGGAGATTATCTCCATATTTCACAAGGCTTCTTGGGGGTTATACCCCAATCATGGGTGAAATTATTTGTGACAACATAGACCAAAGATATAAGGCAGAGAGAGAGAGAGGTTGGGTTAGGGATTACATCACAGTCAGTATTATTGCTAGGGTTTAGCATTTTTTCATGGTTTAACATTTTGGTTAGTTTAAGATTTTGGTATGGTTTAACATTTTGGCATGGTTACGGTCAAGGTTAGTTCTAGGGTTTTGGTTACAATCTTCTTTAGTTGCTAACTATCGAGTTATGAAAAGGGTAGTTTCATAACACTTAGACGAGAATTTATAACATCAAGTCATAGATACTTCTCCCTCTATCTCTAAATTATATCCCTTCCATCTATAGGTTATAATATTGGTAGAAAAAAGATATTATTTTTTTAGTGTAGGGTTTTTCATATAGCTAGGGAGAAGGTTAGGATTAGGGTAAGGGTTAAGATTATGGTAAGAGTTATGATTTAAGTTTTTGGTTCAAAATGTTGTTAGGGTTAGGGTTAGGGTTTACACCATGGTTAAAGTGGTTTGGGTTTGGGTTATGGTTAGGATTAGGTGTAGGATCATGATTAGGATTATGATTAGGATTATGGTAACCTTAGGCCCAAAACTCTATAAACATAATCCCTAAAACCTAAATCCTTTCTCCCTTTCTCCGTTTCCCCTCTTTATTTTCTTCTCTCTCACTCTCTCCCTCCTTCCCTTGTTTCCCTCTTCCCCACCTCTCTCCCCATCTATCACTCTTTCCCTCTCTCCCTCCTCTCCCTACCTCTCCCCCCCTCTCTCTCCCTTCATCTCTTCCTATCTTTCACTAAAGCCTAAAACCTATAGCCATAATCCCTAGACCTTAAATCCTTTCTCCCTTTCCCCTTATCTCTTTCCCCCTCTCTCACTCTCTCCCTATTTCCCTTCTCTCCCTCTTCCATACCTCTCTCTCCCTCACATCTCAATTTAAAGGTGCACATACCACTTTTACCCAGACAGGAAGGTTGTGATATCCAATATATAATTTGAAATAATGTCAAATGAGTAGGACATGTATATCTTACCAACCATGAACTAGGTTTTTTAGGTTTAAAAATATGTGTATTTCAACCTAGAACAAGTTATATTTATAATGAGATCTTGTCGACATCCACATACCTCTTTTACCTAAACATGAAGGTTGTGATATCCAATTTGGTATAGTGTTAAGGTTATGGTTGAATTTAGTTTAGAGTTAGGGTTAGGATTAGGGTTTTGGTAAGGGTAATGGTTAGGGTTAGGTTTATGGTTAGGGTTAAGGTAAGTATTATGGTTTAGGTTAGGGTAAGGAACTAGTATAGGGTTTATGGATTAGGGTTTAGGATAAAGGGCTTAGGATTTGAGATTTGAGAGGGATAGAGTGAGAGGAGGAGAGAGGGAAAGGGTACAAGGAGAGGGAGGAGGGGAGAGTGCTAGGGTTAAGGGAATAGGTCTTATATCCTTATGTCTATTTGTATCTTTCATTTCTTCTCTCTATCTCTAGATAGTATTCACTCTCTATTTTTATCTATATATACTTAGATGAGAAGTTCTAACATAAAGTCTATACCAATTGTAATAGATGCATATTAAAAATAGTTAGATTGGAGGGAAATGTTTGTTTCCATATACTCCAATGCTTTACCACTCATTAATATGACTATTATTGTCCCTTAAAGACACCTATAAGTATAAGAAGAAAGATGATTGAATATTGTACATTAAGTGTTGGGACAAATTGCAACCATAGGATCAATATTGTACAATATCTTATCCTGGTCCTCTCTACCCATTTTTAATATTTTTCACTGGTGGCAGGCCAATACATGTATTTTATTCTTGCACTAGTTACTCTAGGTAGGGTTTCTACCAGTTTCAAAGAAATTGACATAACTTTTACCAAAATCTATCAAGGCCAACACGTCACATTATCTTCCTCGGTGTGCCAACACATCAAGTATTCTCAATTTCACAAGGGAAAAAAGGAATCTTTGCAAAATGGTGACATATTTTTCTATTTCACACTTAACTTCAGCGAGATGAAAGAAGGAAGTGCGAAATGGTGAAAACTTCACCATTTCACAAATATGCCTTTTCGCCCTCGCAAAATTCTGAAATTGGGAAAATGTGACATGTTGGCCCACTTGAGAAGATAATATGACATATTGGCCCCAACAAATTTTTATCCCATGATGAAGATGTCTCAGATCTCTTATTTGTGATGGGCTAAAGGTGGCAAAAATAGCCAATGGTTTCTATGTGTAAATTTTGAGTTGGGAATGAGAAAGGGAAACCCCTACATTTCCTCCCCATATTCAAAAAAGTGTTTACAACTAATGTTAACAATACATGTTTGCAACTAATATTAACTATGTGTCAATTGTTATACCCATTACACATGTTGGAAACTTTTGGCTATTTTTCTACCATTAATCCCAACATAGATAACCAATCTGAGACATCTTCATCATGGACAAAAACTCTGCCATGGGAAACACGTCATAATATCTTCTCGGGTATGCCAACATATCTTGTTTTGCTAATTTTGCAAGGGCGAAAAGGAATATTTGCAAAATGGAAGGAATTTCACACTTCCTTCTTTTGGCTCGCCAAAGTTAAGTGTAAAATAGAGAAATATGTCACCATTTTGCAAAGATGCTTTTTTTCCCTTGCAAAATTGTGAAATTGGGAAAATGTGATGTGTTGGTGCATCGAGTGGTGCAGGGAACCTCTTGAAGTTCTTATTTTATTTCTTTTGTTTTTGTAATAAGGTGCATCCTTGAGATCACCCTTGTGTGTGTGTGGTTGTGTGGGTCTATGATGTAAGGTGAAGGACCTAAGGTGAATTATAAACCTAGGTTCTTGAAACCATAGTTAGACCATGTTAGTTTGGTGATTTTAGTGTTTGGTTAGAAGTTGTGTTTTATGTCCTTAGATAGGTTCTTGTCATGTTTTGAACCTCTCCTACATCATTGGGGGTCGGTAAGGTTAGCATTTTCCCAAAATAGAAACTTTCCCACATGTTGCCAAAAAGTTGTCTTTTTGCAAAATGTTGCTTGAAGAATGACAAATTCATTGTAACTGACCTCACCCTCTTCTTAAAGCATCTGTAATGCCTAGATGATGCTATTAGGTGATCTGATGCCTTCCATGAAGGTTAAAACTTATAGTGTATGGAGCTTGATGTTCATAGGAGGAAATATAAGAGTGTTTTGAGTCATTTTGATAGTGTATGGACATGTACAAATTCATCTTGTGGATCCAGTTGTAGAAATTTGTGATGTCTTGAGTTTATTAAGCATTCTAGTTGGTTTGAGTTGTTTTTTTTAAGTTTGTTAAAAGTTATAGATTTTACTTACTCACTGTCTGAGAAACCAAGGTTTACTGCGTCAGCCACAAAGTTGTGATCCTAACTTGAGATTTATCCAGTGGATCTGATCGGACACTTGGAAAATACAAGTTAGGATCATGGTATTTAAGAATCCTAAAGCTTAGACACTCAATGTTAGTCCTACTATTTATGAGACAAAGCCCTAGGCTAATTATCTCTATGTAATTAGCCCGGCTCTTTGGTACAGTCACATGCATGTGCAATATGTATTTGGGAGGATCAAACCAAGAGTGGTTCTAGACTATTTTGGGGTAGGGGAATCCATAAAAGTATCTGAGTTTACTCCATGAACCCATCTTCGAGCCCTGACTTAACAAACCAAGCCTAACCTATCTAATTAGGCTTGTGTGCTTTGTGAGAGTTCAGGGGTGCAGGAGTGGAGTGAAGTGTTAAGGATTTGAGGGGTTTACAAACTCCATAAAGGGTGTCTAGAAACCCAATCATATCTATTGGATCCTTCTGTAGTTTAATGTTAAGTCCAAAAAACCCTCTGGTTAGGGCTACAAGGAATCCTAGGCCAATTAAGATTCAGCTATCTTTGGGTCTACAAGACCAAATAAATTGGTGGAGTCTTGATCCTTGGGGTCTATTTTAAGTCTTCAAACACCTAGGACAGGAGTTCTAAGTCCCCAATGAAGGTTTATACTATTTTTCTTGGTTTAGGGAAGGTGTCCCTAAAGGAGAAATTATAGATTTCTACAACTTGGCTTGGAGAGTCAAGAGGGGGTAGGGGAAGCATATTGATCCCCTTGGAAAGTCAAAAGACACCCTTGGAAGCCATTGGTGGAGTTGGGGTGTCCAAGAAAGGATTTTGAAGATTTGACAAGGAGTTAGAGCCCATCTAGGTCTTCTTGCAGTGCTCTTTGCATCAGGTGGTATCAGAGCCTGCTAAGATCTTTGAAGAAGAGAAGAATGGGTGACAGAATAGATTGTTCTCAAGAAGAGGAAGTCCCCACTAGAATCACAAATGTGGAGTTGGATAAAATTGTCAGAGAACAAGTAGCCAAGAACAAGAAGATGGAGGAGGAGATAAGGAAGTTGAAGGACCTCCAAACAAAGAAGGAGGAAGGAGGATATTGTGAAGAAGAAGAATAAGATATTGAGAAAGATGAAACCAAAAACATACTAGCAGAGCAAGTAAAAATTCTTGAAGCTCTTGAGAGAGTTGGAAGAAAAGATCATAAATTAGATATTCCCATGTTTTGTGGGAAAATGGATCCTGAAGAATGTATGGATTGGGTAGAATCCTTGGAGAATTATTTTGAATGTGATAATGACTCTGAAAATTAGAAGGTCAAAATTGCAAAATCCAAAATGAAGGGCCCCGCATTAAGCTGGTGGAATTTTCTACAAAATGAAAGGATGGAAGAGGAAAATAACCCTATCTCAACATGGAAGAAGATGTTAGTAGAGATCAAAAGACAGTTTATGCCAAAAGACTATGAGATTACCCTTCATAAAAAGTTGCAAAATCTAAGACAAAAAGACCTTGATGTGAGTGGATATACTGAGGAGTTTCATAAGATGACCTTGAAGGAAAAAGTTCTGGAGAGTGAGAAACATAAGCTGGCAAGGTACTTAAATGGACTGAAATATAGTATTCAAGATGAAATGAGCCTATTCAACCCGAAATCAATACATAAGTGTTTTCAAATGGCACTGAAGATTGAAGAAAAATAGAAGAGGAGAGGAGAACAAAATAACAGAGGTAGAGGGAATAATTTCAGAGGCAGGGGTAGGTTAAATGGCAAGGTTCCATTTCAAAGGAGCCAAGGGGAGTTTAGTAATCATGAGTTAGAAGGAGAGCACAATAATAGAGGCAGCTTCAGAGGTAGGAGATCAAACAGTAGAGGGAGATTCGGTGGAAGAGGACCTAGTGTATTCACAAGGAAATGCTTTACTTGTAATCAAATTGGACACCAATCTTTTAGATGTCCTCAAAAGAGTGGAACCAACAGATAAGGAGGGGACATAAGAGTACAACTCACCCATGAAGATGATAGCCAAAGTGTATCCTCCTACCATTCTGCAACTTCAAGACTTGCAAATCCAGAATTAGGAGAATGTCTCATGATGCAAAGGACACTCCTAAGAGTACCTACTACTACAGAACCACCTCAAAGAAAGTCATTGTTCAGAACAAGCTGAAAGGTGAACAATAAGGTATGCAATGTTATAGTTGATTCTGGATCCACTGATAATATTGCATCTAGGGAGTTAGTCACTAAGCTAAAGTTGCATGTAATTCCTCATCCTTTCTCCTATAAGGCTTCTTGGTAGAAAAAAGAAAAACAAACCATCATTAATGAACAAGTTTGGGTAGATTTCAAGATAGGGGAGTATATAGATAGGGTTCTATGTGATATCATAGAGATGGATGCATGTCATTTTTTATTATGTAAGCCTTGGCAATATGATGTAGATGCTAAGAATGATGGAAAGTCCAATGTATACACTATAGTTAAGGATGGTGTTGAATATGTGATGAACCCACTCCCTGATTGTGGGAAATAAAAACATGCTACTAGCACTGTCTTACATATAGGGGAGAAGGAATTCATGAAGGTTATAAAAGAATGGGATACACCTTGTTATGCCTTAGTAGTAAGGCCCAAAAAGACACCAGTGAAAGAGCCAAAGGTTAAAGTTCCTATTAGGGAGGTAGGCCCCAAAGAGGTCAAAACACTGTTAGACCAGTATAAGGGTATCATAGCAAAGAGCACACTGGAATCTTTTCCACCTGAAAGGGAATTAAGTCACTGTATAGAATTCATACCAGGGGCCACTCTTGCAAACAAGGCACCATATAAGATGACCCTTGAACAAAACCAAGAAATAACAAGACAAATTGAAGAATTGTTGTCAAAAGGCCTCATTAGGAAGAGTGTGAGTCCTTGTGCTGTCCCTGTAGTCCTATCACCCAAGAAAGAAGGCACATGGAGTTTATGTACGGAATCTAGGGCAATCAATATAATAACCATCAGATATAGGTTTCCTATACCTAGAATAGAGGATTTGATGGACTGTTTGGGGGTACAAGCTATTACTCCAAGATAGATCTCAAGAGTGGATACCATCAGATAAGAATAAGAGAGGAAGATGAATGGAAGACAACATTTAAGACCACAGAAGGCCTCTATGAATGGCTTGTGATGCCTATTGGCCTTTCTAATGCTCCAAGAACCTTTATGAGATTAATGAATGAGGTATTGAAGCCTTTTCTTAACAAATTTTTTGTTGTATACCTTGATGACATTTTGATCTTTAGCAGGAGTAGAGAAGAACACCTCAAGCATTTGGACATGGTGATGAGAAAAATCCATGCGGAGAAATTGAAGATAAATATAGAGAAATGTGTATTCTTTCAAGAAGAACTTGTGTTAGGTTTTGTGATCTCCAAGAACAGTCTCAAAATGGACCTTTCCAAGGTTGAAGCCATCCTCAATTGGCCACCTCCTACTACTCCTTTAGAGGTAAAAAGATTCCATGGTTTATGTAGCTTTTATATAAAATTCATTAGAAATTTTAGTGGCATATGTGCTCCCATTACCAACACCATTAAAGGTGCAAGAAAATGCATATTTTCATGGACTAATGAATCTAATGAGTCCTTTGAGTTGTTGAAGAAAAAGATTGCAGAGCAGCCTATCCTAGTTCTACCAAATTTTCATAAAGTATTTACAGTAGAATGTGATGCAAGCAATAAAGCCATTGGGGGAGTCTTGAGCCAAGAAGGGAGGCCAGTTGCTTTTTTCAGTGAGAAGCTCAATGAAGCTAAATAAAAATACTCTAATTATGACCTTGAAATGTACACAATGGTTGAGTCACTTAGGAAATGGAGGCATTATTTGTTTCCCAAGGAGTTTGTAGTCTTTACTGATAACCATGCACTTATCTTTATGAATAAGTAGGAGAAACTTAATCATAGATATGTGAAGTGGATGGATTTCTTACAGTCATATACATTTTCTATCAAGCATAAGAAGGGGATTGTAAACAAAGTTGCTGATTCTCTTAGTAGGAGACACCTAACTACCAAAGCCATTCAGTTGGAGAGTGTTGGGGTTCATGCCATGAAGGATATGTATGTTAAGGATGAAGATTTCAAAGAGGCTTATCAGATTTGTAACGAGATGACATATAGATACCACACTGATTTCTCATTTTATTATGCAAGATGGTCTTCTTTTCAAGGGTAGCTCATTGTGTGTCCCAAAAGGATCCATGAGAGAAAACATTATTAAAGAAAAGCATTGTGGGAGCCTAGCTGGTCACTTTGAGGTGGACAAAACATTGGAGCTGGTTAGAAGGTTCTACCACTAGCCCAAATTGCACATATGTTAGGAGTTTTGTGGAGAGTTGTTCTGTCTGCCAATAAGACAAATGACACACATCTAATGTAGGGTTATAAACTCCTTTACCCATCCCTTCAAAACCTTGGGATTCAGTAAGTATGGACTTTGTCCTAGGTCTCCCTAAGACCAAATCTGGATTTGATAGCATTTATGTTGTATTTGATAGATTTTCAAAGATGGAACACTTCATTCCTTGTAGGAAAACCCATGATGCATCCCACATAGCTAGATTATTCTTCAGAGAAGTTGTGAGACTTCATGGATTCCCACTGTCAATCATTTCAGATAGGGATCCTAAGTTCTTAGACCATTTTTGGAGAACTCTATGGAGAAAGTTAGGGACAAATGTGTCACTGTCCTTTTCATATCACCCACAGTCTGATGGTCAGACACAAGTAATCAATAGATCCCTTGGCAAACTTCTGAGACGCCTCACACAAGAACATGGAGCCAATTGGGATACTATCATAGCACAAGAAAAATTCTCATTCAATGATTCAGTAAACTAGAGTTTTGGTTTAACTCCATTCCAGATTGTATATGGCACTCACCCTAGAGGGGTATTGGAAATCAGGGATATCAAAGACATGGACAAAAGGAGAAAACTGGCTGAAGACTTTGCTGAAGTGATGAAGAATATCCATGATCAAGTACAAATCAAACTACATCATACCACTGAGAAATATAAAACACATGCTGACAAAAAGAAGAGAGACCTACAGTTCAAAGTGGGAGATTTAGTGATCAACACAAAAATACATAAAGCTTATGATGAAAAAGCTTGGCCCTTTCAAGATTCTGAAGAAATATGGCAATAATGCCTATAGAATTGATCTACCTTCTCACATTGGCTTATCAACTATTTTCAATGTTGCAGTTATCTATGCTTACAAAGTTGAAGTTAGTACTAATGAACTTGCAGATACTCCAGAGCCTCCTACACTCCAACCACTCAAGGAAATGCCACAAGAAACTCCTGAGATTGAAAGCATCCTAGACAAGAGAGTGAATAAGAAAACTAGGAGAGGCACTTACTATGAATACTTAGTCAAATGGAAAACCCAAACCACTGAAGATGCTACCTGGATGACCCCTGAAGATATTCAGAAGACATGTTATCCACTTGAAGCACTCCCAACTCAAGAGACTTGAGTTACTTTTGCCTTGGGGAGTATGGTGGAGGGAACCTCCCAAAGTTCTTAATTTTCTTGCTTTTGTGTTTGTAATAAGGTGCATTTTTGAGATCACCCTTGTTTGTGTGTGGTTGTGTGGGTCTATGATATAAGGTGAAGGACCTAAGGTGAATTATAAACCTAGGTTCCTGAAACTATAGTTAGACCATGTTAGTTTGGTGATTTTAGTGTTTGGTTAGAAGTTATGTTTTATGTCCTTAGATAGGTTCTTGTCATGTTTTGAACCTCTCCCACATCATTGGGGGTCAGTAAGGTTAGCATTTTCCCAAAATAGAAACTTTCCCACATGTTGCCAAAAAGTTGTCTTTTTGCAAAATGTTGCATGAGCAACTTTTGAAAAATGTTTCTTCAAGAATGACAAATTCATTGTAACTGACCTCACCCACTTCTTGAAGCATCTATAACACCTAGATGATGCTATTAGGTGATCTGATGCCTTCCATGAAGGTTAGAACTTACAGTGTACGGAGCTTGATGTTCAGAGGAGGAAATAGAAGAGTGTTTTGAGTCATTTTGATAGTGTACGGCCTGGTACGGATTCATCTTGTGGAAAAAGTTGCAGAAATTTTTGATGTCTTGATTTTCTTAAGCATTCCAATTGGTTTGAGTTGTTTTTGTCAAGTTTGTTAAAAGTTATAGATTTTACTTACTCACTGTCTGAGAAACCGAGGTTTACTGGGTTAGTCACAAAGATGTGATCCTAACTTGAGATTTATACAGTGGATCTACTTGGCCACTTGGAAAATACAAGTTAGGATAATGGTATTTAATAATCCTAAATCTTAGACACTCAATGTTACTCCTAATATTTATGAGACAAAGCCCTAGGCTAATTATCTCTATGTAATTAACCTGGCTCTTTGGTACAGTCACATGCATGTGCAATATGTGTTTGGGAGGACCAAAAAAAGAGTGGTTATAGACTATTTTGGGGTAGAGGAATCCATATAAGCCTCTTAATTTACTCCATGAACCCATCTTCGACCACTTACTTAACAAACCAAGCCTAACCTAGCTAATTAGGCCTGTGTGCTTTGTGAGAGTTCATGGGTGTAGGAGTGGAGTGAAGTTTTAAGGATTTTAGGGGTTTAAAAACTCCATAAAGGGTGTCTAGAAACCCAATAATATCCATTGGATCCTTCTACAGTTGAAAGTTAAGTCCAAAAAACCCTCTGGTTAGGGCTACAAGGAATCCTAGGCCAATTAGGATTCGACTATCTTTGGGTCTACAAGAACAAATCCATTGGTGGAATATTGACCGTTTGGGTCTAGTTGAAGTCTTCAAACACTTAGGATAGGAGTTTTAAGTCCCTGGTGAATGTTTATACTATTTTTCTTGGTTTAGGGAAGGTGTCCCTAAAGGAGAAATTACAAAGTTCTACAACTTGGCCTGGAGAGTCAAGAGGGGATAGGGGAAGCATATTGATCCACTTGGAAAGTCACAAGACACCATTGGAAGCCATTGGTGGAGTTGGGGTGTCCAAGAAAGGAGTTTTAAGAGTTGACAAGGAGTTAGAGCCCATCTAGGTCTTCTTGCAGTGCTCTCTACATCACCGGGAAAGATAACGTGATGTGTTGGCCCTGACAGAGCTTTGAAAAAGTTGTGTCAATTTATTTGAAACTGGTAGAAACCCTACCTAGAGTAACCAATAGATCTTTATAAGAAAAGAATGTTACTGTTGGCAAGTTGACACTCAGGATGTATATGACCTATTTTGTGTTGTCATTATGCAACAAAGTCTTATGAAGTTTTGATAGTAAACTTTGAAGATCAAAATTGGCTAAGTATAGAAAATAGAGTAGTACAAAGATATACAGTTGATCAGAGCACTAGTGCATGTGTGTACGATCGAGTTAGACTATGTTCCTTTATACTTAAGCTTTATGACATGTAATGAAGCTTAGTCTATACACGCATGGTACGGTATGACAGTACAGAGAAGTTACAAGAAGTTCAAGAGCCACTAGCAGTTCAGAAAATAGAGTATGAATCTGAATTCGGATTTTGGATTAGCGTATAATATTTTTTTTTGTAATGGCTATGCGCCTATTGTACTATATTTTTAATTATGTCTTAAACACTCATGTAAACACACTTAAGCCAATTTTTTTGGAAGCATTGTGTATGTTGTTTTTGGGCCGACTAAGGTCTTGTTTTTAGTCATGTGTCTATTCAGGCATGTATATATACTAGACATGCACTTTGGTATTAGGGTGTGAATGGGAAAATAAGCAGAGAAGATATTTAGAAGAGAAATATAAGAAAATCAGTATGAAGTAGAAGTCTTCAAGAGGTCAAAGCATGAGAGCATAAACAAAACTGATCAGACAAAAGCGTCAGAACAACAGTTCATCTTTTGATATAGTATATATCTATTACTTGAAGGTTGTAGCCTTCATCTTATTGAGCAGTGAGCTCTAGCAGTGAGCCAACCACCTTTAACAAGGTTTTGTAAAGACTCCTAATAGGGTCATTGTACTTGCATTGTAAAGACTTCTCCTAAAAGGGCAAAGGAAATCTAACAGGTTCATAATGTTAGAGTATTATTACTCTTTTTGCTTATGCTTCTCTTAGGTGCATATAATTAATACTTTATATTAATTATATTGCGCAACCTAGCTTTTAGTTTTTAGGGTTTGTTCACCTTTATAAGGTCAAACTTTGTAATTGTCTTTCATTAATTCAGTTGATATTTTTGCTCTCACTTTCTGAGCAACTTCTGAGTTCTGCTTTTTCATTTTCGTACTTCATCTTTGTATTAGGTCATTTGCATGTAGGTTTATTCGGGTTCTGTAAATCTGATCTTTCATCAGTTTCTACATGGTATCAGAGCTGCCCTGTTGCTGCCTGATCGAAGGTCTTTGAAGCCACGATTCGAAGACGACAGCCACAGCCCTTTTTTGGGGTTTTCTATCATTTCTAAGGAGGCATCATTTTCTGGAGCAGATTGAGCCAAAATAGATGCCGCCATTGCGTTCAGAAGGCCCGGGAGAGTCTAAATCACATAAAGTTCGACCTATTTAGCCTCCGGGAGCACAGGGAATTTTTTTTGGCCTCCTAGGGCCGTACGGCTCAGAAATCGAGGTCATTTCTCGAAAAAAATAAAAAAAAAAAGCGTTTTTAACGCGCAGGCGGGCGCTGCCGGCGATCGCCACCACCGCGCCGCCCGCGCGCCACTCGCGCGCCACTACTGCGCAGCGAGCCACCCAGGCGCCACCGCGCAGCCACCCGGGTTCCCCGCCGCCGCCTGGCCGCTCGGCCTCCACCCGGCAGCCACCGGCCCGCCGCCAAACCCTCGCCCGGCCACCTCCACCTTCGGCGTCGCCGCTCGGCCGCCACCGGCCGCCGACTCACAGTACGGCTGACGTCACCTGTGACGTCAGCAGACGGTTTTTCAGTTTTCGGGCGGTAGTTTGAATTTTCCAGCCATTTCTATCTTTTCCGGCCACCGGAAAAATTTTTTCGGCAGTGTGACGGCCATCAATTTTAACCTAGCGAAACCGGTGACGGGCGGTTGACCGTCAAATTTAACACAGTCTCTGTGTTTTTCCAGAGAGCATTGTTTTGGAGGGGCAGTTGGTTTTTTGCCCGTATCTTGGGCATACTGTGTCCGTTTTCAAAAAACAAAATATTGCTGGAAAGCTGTTTCCGAGACGGACGCATTGATCCTAGTATTATTTGAAAATTCCACCATTTGGGTATCTCTTTTCAGCGTTGAAGTTGCAGCTTCATTTCTCCTCCTGTTCTGCTTCTGGAACTCAGGTTTTTTTTTCATTTCTTTGTGTACTTTCTATAGTTGATCATTTGTGGTGCACAGGGGATAGAATTATACATTGTGGGGGGGTGTTTTTTTCTTTCTGTCATTTACCTTCAGAAATCGACCCTTCTTCTTCCGTCTTTCTATCTCTCAATGTTGGACCCCTCTGTGGCCCGACTGACACCCCATAACTATCACACATGGAAGCCACACATGACCAGACTCCTTATGTCATGAGGTTTATGGTCCTGCATGGATGCTGTTCAGCCAGTTCTCCAGAGGCCTTATGAGGCACTTATGCACAGGAATAGGATGGATGAGGAAATGGGCCTCATTGCCATGAATGTTTCAGATGGGTTATTGTTCCACCTGGATGGTCTGACTACACCCAGGGATATGTGGGACAAGTTCTCCACTTTGTTTGGAACCATGGATCAGTTCAGGATTCTC
>MU223730.1:192047-233656 GCA_018584345.1 Thuja plicata | reverse complement strand
ATATATATATATATTTTAATATATTTTTTTTAATTATTTAAATTTTTTAATTTAGTTTAAAATAAATTTTGTTTTATGATTTTTTTTTTAAATGTTAAATTTATTTAAAATTAAATCTAGTTTTAAGTTGTATTTTATATTTTTAAAATGAGTATTAATTAATTCATTTTATTAACGTTTTCTTTTATTATTATTATTTTAGATATTAATTAATAATATTTAAAATTAGTTTTATTAATATGTTTTTCTTTAAAAGTATTTAGTTTAATTAATATGTTCATTTTGGATTAATTAAACTATTTAATAGTGTTAATTTATTGGTCACTTTGAATGAGGATTATTTATATGCTAATTTAATGGATAGTATTTATATATAGGGGTAAATATTATTATTTTAGTGTATTTGTTTCGAATGATGGACGTTTTAATCATATGTATATGAGGTGTTATTATTTTGTTTAAAAGGTAGTTTTAATGTGTTGGAATATTAACATCTGTAAATGATTATTAAGATGTGTTGTCATATTGTTGTAATTATAGTCTAATTAGTAATTATTCAAATAAGTTAATTTATATAGGAGGGACTTTATAAATTAACCTATAATGGACTTAATGTGTACTTTCATTTGAGAATTAATTATAATTGGTTAGTAATTTTAAATGATAGACGAATTTACATAATAGGATGTTATAAATTTGTTTATCATAATGTCATCTCAACATTGTAATTATGTTATTACTGAAATTTGAATTTGATCTTTCTAAAGATGTGAATATCACTTGTTCTCGAATAGTTCTTTCTGAAAGTGCACTTATTATGTCATGTTGTATTTTGAGTGTTTGTTGAAATGAATTATGTATTGTTTCCATGTATGAGATGCTTTTGTTTGTGTATCTATTTGGGATAGATGACCTTTAGGATGTAAAACCAGAGGTTTTGGGGTTTTGTTTTCTTTATGGAATCTTATATGATTTCAGTGCATATTTCTGTGATGTTGTCATGGTCCTGATTTCTTATACCCAACTTGATTCGGTTATGTTGTGTTTTATGATCTTATGAGGGTACTATTAATTGTATGGTTATTTGAGAACCAATGTGCACTTGTATGGGTAAGTTGCGATTTGAGAGTGACGTATTACTTTCATGTTTTTGGTTATGAGCCTAGATAGGTTAACTAAGTGTATAGAGGGGAAGTGGCTTGCAATGGGTCTAGGGCCCTAAGTGGTTACTATTGTATCTCATTGGAAAGTTACTTAATAAGTGAAAATATGAAACATTAAGGGGTTTTAAAATGTACTAATAAGATAACAGAGCCTCTACCCATGCCTTGAGTTTATTACATGCTAGGATAGGAGAGTTAGGATCCTTGTCTTCACGAAAGGATTACTGAGCCACATAGAGTCACTTGGGGGCCGAGGTCCAAGAGGGACTAATAGGGTAGCTCAAGGGTATAATTATGTGATGACACTTCCCTATATACAACTTAGGTTATCTTACGTGTGTTGGTTACCTCTGGTATTGTTTAGAGTTCCTTATTGTGAACCAAAGAACTTCTAGGATCTTCCTATGTTGTTATGTACGATGTCATGTATACCTTTGTTTTCTTTCTTGTTGTATACCCGTGTGAGTGGGTCTGTTATTATCTTCTTAGCACAGTGGGAGTGGACCTTTGGTTCCACGTGGTTGGGTGGTAGTGATTCTTATTACCATTGAGATCTGACAGTTCTTCTTTGGATGATCCTTGTTGCAGATCTATATTATTAGTCTTTTGGAGACTTGTTCAATTTCATGAGTTGTATACTTGTAATATATATGCATATTGGTTATCATCCTTTGGAGGATGTATTGTATTGTATTATTGTATACCCTGCAACTTGTGGAGTGGATGTTGACTAGGTTGTATACCTTGGGTATCAGTTGTATACGTGATCTTATTATATGAGATGTATGTTATTGGATTTAGATGATGTATCCTTTATGTTAGTTCTTTATAGTTGTTATTCGTAGATTATCTTGCTTAAATAATTCTACGTCAAGGAACCCTCAAGAAATGTTATCTATGTATGAGTTGTACTTTATGTATGTCATGTACTTCATTGTGTTTCTTCCACATTGTTATCATTATTGTTTGTAAATATTTTAAAAAAATTATCCTGTTAAATTAGTGACATGTTTAGGTTAGTTTTTTGGGTTCCTTGGCGGGGCATTACACTTGGTATCAGAGCCCACGTTTCTACACTAGGAGCTCTAGGAATTTGTATTCCCATTAGTTGTCTTTTGATTTTAAAACTTGAAACAAACATAGACATAAAACTCTGATGTATTTAAAACAATTGATTTGTGATTATTTATTTCCTTTTGATGTTATTGGTTTTGGTTTTGAGTTGTCGTTTGGTTGCTTTGGTTGCCTCAGGTATGGGGTCTATTGAGTCTATAGCTATTGCTAGGAGCCTTGATCAGGATCGGGTCGTGAAGATTCAATACCTTGTCAGAGAGCTTAATGACCTCACTGATGGAGGAGTTCGAGTCTTCCAATCCTGAGATTTTAGGGATGCAGTTTATAAGGCTGAGTTGGTTGAACGAGATCATGTAAACCAAAAGGGTGAGAAAATCTCCCTTGATCATAGTGGTGGTCAAATTAGAGTGCAATCTATTAGAACTAATCCTAGTTATCGAGGTAATCAATCTCAGCAGCAGGGAGGAATCATTCCTCCTACTTTAAGTGGTCCTCGGATTAGGAACTTCTGTAATACTCTATGCATCACACATTTTTATGCTAACAAGCGCAAAGGGATAGTTCAACCAATGCACTTTGGGCATCAGGATGTCAGTAGGGGTAGTGTTCAATAGTCTAGTGCACCTTTAGTTAGAGGAGGTGGTAGTAGAGGAGCTTTCTTTCCTGTGGATAGTTTAGGCATATTGCAGTCAATTATCCTCAGTGTGCACCGCAGCTCTCAGGATAGAGGCCAACAACGTCTGAGCCTATAGTTGGTAATGTTGGTATGTCTCATAGAGTGTATACAGAGTTTGATTGTCCTCCAATTATTTTTCATGCTCTTATGAGTGAGGTTGCGAGTAGAGGACCAACAACTAGTTTATGTATTCCTACAGTGGGGAATGATCCCCAGTGTTCAAATCAAAGACCTGGGAAGGGTCCTATGGGACCCACACTTTGAGTCTCTTGTGACTTGGTTGGATGCTTTGTGTTGAGAGATTCATATCTCTATCTTTGTTGTATGCTTCCAGGAGTAAGTCTAGTTTTAGGGGAGGAGGATGTAATACCCACCTCTTGGTTTGCTTTTCAGTCTTCGGATGCCAAACTCTTTTAGAGATTTTTATGTATGTGTGGTTTATTTCAGTTGATCTTGAGGATATTCATGTATTGCATATCATTATGTTATTGATCCATTGCTAGTATGTTATATCTTCTGTGTACATGTGATTTATGGTGGTTTTATGATGTTTATGTATATATGTTAGGATTTCATTTGGATTATGGTTTTCTAACAAGACTGACCCTAGATTTATATGCACATGGAACATTTGTATGTTTTGCATTACTGTTTGATGTGCTTGGTATGGTATGGGATAGGGTCATAGTTACTTGCTTCGGCGAGATCCACACAATAAACTAGTCTCAGCCATTGTTTGCTATATTAAATGCATGTATGTTCATCTTTGTGATGATAGGTTTGCAGGTACCAGGCTACGTCTTCCCTGAATTGGTAGGAGTGAGCATGCCCTATTGCAATAATCTCAATGGTAAGAGAGGGGAGATAGTATCCAGGCCTAAATCCTACCCTAAACCTAATTGTCCTAAGTATTGGATGAGTATCAGTTTCTCTACCCTACCCAAATTCGTCTAGTTGATGTGAATTAGTGGATCCCATCCTTGAGTGTGTTTGAGTTTGATTTTGTTGATTTAAGTTGAGTGCATTGATATTGTGTGATTTATCATGTTATTTATGAAATAGAATATTGTTGGAATTAATTATTAAGTATAGGGTATTTAATTAATTGAAAATTAAATTAAATAACTATGTTTAATTGAGAAAATTAATTAAACAAATATTAAAAATTTGGATTTAATTGAATATTTAATTGAAAATTAGAGTAAATATGCTTTATTAAATAATTAAATATTTAATTGCATGGATTATTGTGCTTTAAATATTTAATTTATTTAATTTAATATTTAATTAATTACATGTGCAAGTTAATTATTGAAATTGGAGTTTGAATTCAAAAGGCAAGTTGTATTTGAGAGTCAAAGTTGAGTTGCACAATTAAAGGGATATTTTAATTAATAATTATTATTTTCTTTCAATTTTGAGTTGAGTCTTTTTAGGGATTGATTGGTGTGTTGTCATTAGGGTTTGCATGTTTGGGGGAAGTTTAATCTCTTTAGGAGAATTCTCTTCTCATTTTTTCATAACAGGTTTTTGGAGGATTTTGGAGAGCTTGTGTGTGTTCTTGGCATATTAGAGAATTTGGAGATTTTGTGGTTGCATGTTGTATTGAATCTTTGTGTGAATTCTTGGTTTTCTTGAGCTTGGAGGATTCAAGGTTCAATCTTCTTCAAAGACATAATTTCTCCGTCTCTTGCATTGGATCTAAGGTAGGGTTTGTGATCCCTTTGTTGATTTCAATTCTTGGTAGAAAAATCTGTCTTCTTTGTGCTTGTTTGATGAGATTTCGTTGATTAGGAGTTGGTTGTGATTATTGTTAAATTGGGTGTTCTTGAAACCCTAGATCCATTATTTTTAAAGAAAAATATAATTTAGCATAGTAGGGCTATGCTGTTTGAATTTTGTAGAAAAATTTCTTATAAAACTCTTAGAAAATGAAAAAATCAATTATCCTATAGTTAGTATTATAGTGGAGAGAAAAAATTTACCCTTTGAAATAATCTCTTTGAAAAAAAAATTAATTGTTTGAAAACAATACCTTACTAGAAAAATACAGTGAAAAAAATAAATCATTCTAGTAAAAGACAAAAAAAAAATAAAACAAAAAAAGAAAATTCTTTTATAATTTTCCATTTTCGGAAATTAAATATAAAAAAAAAATGCATGTTTTCAAAAAGTATCTTTGAAAAAAAAAATTGTTAAAAGAAATTTAATGAAAAAAAATTAAAAAAAATTATTTGAAGGGGAGGCGGGGGCCACCAACCCCCACCTCCCAAGGGGCGGGCGCGACAGCCGAGGTTGCCGGTCGCAGCCCATGCCTGCGTCTCCTTCCTTTAAGGAAGGGAGCCCACAACTTTTAAAAGAAGGTAGGGTTGGGGGCCACGGGACCCCGCTCCCCCCACCCCCCTCCCCCAAATTTATATATATACTTTATTTATTATTTAAATTTTTAAATTTAGTTTAAAATAAATTTTGTTTTATGATTTTTTTTTTAAATGTTAAATTGATTTGAAATTAAATTTAGTTTTAAGTTGTATTTTATATTTTTAAAATGAGTATTAATTAATTCATTTTATTAAGGTTTTCTTTTATTATAATTATTTTAGATATTAATTAATATTATTTAAAATTAGTTTTATTAATATGCTTTTCTTTAAAAGTATTTCGTTTAATTAATATATTCATTTTAGATTAATTAAACTATTTAATAGTGTTAATCTATTGATCACTTTGAATGTGGATTATTTATATGCTAATTTAATGGATAGTATTTTTATATAGGGGTAAATATTATTATTTTAGTGTATTTGTTTCGAATGATGGACGTTTTAATCATATATATATATATATATGAGGTGTTATTATTTTGTTTAAAAGTTAGTTTTAATGTGTTGGAATATTAACTTTTGTAAATGATTATTAAGATGTGTTGTCATATTGTTGTAATTATAGTCTAATTAGTAATTATTTAAATAGGTTAATTAACATGGGAGGGATTTTATAAATTAACCTATATTGGACTTAATGTGTACTTTCATTTGACAATTAGTTATAATTGGTTAGTAATTTTAAATGATAGACAAATTTGCATAATAGGATGTTATAAATTTGTTTATCATAATGTCATCTCAACGTTGTAATTATGTTATTATTGAAATTTGAATTTGATCTTTCTTAAGATGTGAATATCACTTGTTCTCGAATAGTTCTTTCTGAAAGTGCACTTATTATGCCATGTTGTATTTTGATTATTTTTTGAAATGAATTATGTATTCTTTCCTTCTATGGGATGCTTTTGTTTGGGTATCTGTTTGGGATAGATGACCTTTAGGATGTAAAACTAGAGGTTTTGGCGTTTTGTTTTCTTCATGGAATCTTATATGATTCCAGTGCATGTATCTATGATGTTGTTATGGTCCTGATTTATTATACCCAACCTGATTTGGTTATGTTTTGTTTTATGATCTTATGAGGGTACTGTTAATGGGGTGAATCAGTGGCCTATAAAATATTCTAATAATCAACTCTTAAAACTTAGTACCACAAAATTATACCTCTAGTTATCTTCAGTCCTATAAGATGAATTCCTCCAAATACTTATATCAAATTTCCATTGCTCGGAATGCTTTGTAAAACCTTCTACTGTAGATTTAACGAATAACAATCTGTCAATTTACCTAAAGACAATAAATTATCTAGAGTATACCGATCAATCCAGTTAATTTAAGTGTAATGCAAAACACTAAAGTAATGACTCATAAATGCATTGACAAATTAATTTTTAACGTGGAAACCTTCTTAAGGAAAAAACCACTTGGGATTGGTAAGCCAAGATTTTCACTCTTCTTAAGTGATCTCGGTGAAGAGCCAACCCTGTTAAAGGTTACAAACACATTGTTAGGTGTGACCTTGTTAGAGGATTTAAAAGTTTAGTCTGTTAATTGATATCGGGAATCTCTATGCTACCATCCTTGATCAAAAACTCACTTGGCCTGATAATAGGTATCTGACATCTCATGCTATCTTCATGATCAAAATTTTTGATACTCCATTGGATGTATCTCAATATAAAGAGGATCTTTAAATACCACTCGGTTAAGAGACTTTCTGAATCAATGGTTAAACTGAAACAATATGATCTATTCACATATACAACTTATACTTGCATATTTTCAGATCTATTGTAACCTCACAAAACTATTTTGATCAATATAACTCTGTTTATACCTTTTCTCCACTTTGATTCTACTTGGTGATGCTGTGCTCTGTTGCTTGGTGTCCACAAAATTATTTAGCTCTTCCCTTATCTTTTTGATCAACACTATATGAAGTTTCTCTTCATCAGTTTCTCTTCAGCATCCTCTTGTTCATTCTTTCACCCACACCAATTCGTAAATAATCGAGTTGTCTCTTTATAGACATAATATCATCATTGTTAGCTTCTCGATCTTCTTGATCTTGGCGTGATCCACAATTATCACAAATTAGATTTAAATTAAAACTCCTATTTTATCTCGCTGAGATCTTCTTTCCAACTGGACAAATCATCTTTAAATCATTTACTTATCTCTGGCTTATCTTGTTGATGAAAATAATGATAACTACCAGTTAACTCTATATTTAGCTCTACCAGCTAGATATTTTTTCATTTCTAAACTTAAGTTAATTTTGGTTTAACTCTCTAATAGCATCGGTCAACACTCTAGTTCTCTTTGGGATTCTCCATCGGTTTACACTATGTTTCTGGCTGTCGGGTTTGCTTGTGATTCTGCTAGTCGATAACGCTCATCGATTTTCTTGCTTGGGCATCACTGTGACTTGACTGTCAGTGATCTCTATCTGTCAGGTTCCACTAACCATCAGTGTTTGTAGTCACAATGAGAATGCTTGTCTTTTATGCATTACAGAAAGCATACTCTTTATCTCTCTGATTCTCTAAAGTATTTGAAACTTTGTAGATAACTGATTAGATTATATCAAGTTGACATCAATGACAATACAATCGATTAACTAATTTATTGTCTTGCATTATCCTTCTGTATTTCAGTTATCAACTTAACATATTCAAACCTTCAATCAGTTACATGTCATCAATCTCTCCCTTTGGCAGTGATGGAAACATATTACATTATCATACTATACTATCACTAATACAATATGAAATATATAGTTTCATCAAACTTTCCTAATGTAACTATTACAAATGTCTGGCTTTTGGTAAGCTCAAAAATAACTTAGATTTGTTTCATGTAGAGTGGTTGTCTTCAATCTTCAATCCCTTCTTTGGATAGATTTATCATCTGATATCTTTGTTCTGATATGTGCTCTTCCTTGTCTGTTCATCTTCTTGATAATCTCTTTTTCCTTTGACAATATTCTTTCTCTTTGTTACTTCTCTCCCTTAAATGGATATTTCATATGTAATCAATTTCCCTCCCTTAGAATATTGATTAACTCTTCATTTCTGATTCTTAGGAACTTCTCTTCATGGATAATGATATAATCTCTCCTTTTATCATATTTCTCCTTTTGATAATGAGATCATCTCTCCCTGATGGTAATGAGAACATCTCTCCATTTTTGTATGATAATGAGATATTTTTCTCCCTTTGACAATAATGCCAAACAAGAATACTTCTCCTTGATTTATCATGTATATCATGTTCCATCTCTTTTCATAATATATTCCTTGAATTTCCCTATCCATCAGCAATACAATGATCTATTTTTCGGTGTAGATATGTACCTTGCAATGTACATATGTATCTATTTTTGTCCATCTCAGTGTTTGCATCAACATGATTGATCTTTAGATGTGGTATAGGCTGATGCAACCTCCTAGTCAGATCACTGACTGTTAGACAAGGGTTGAACCCCTAGTCTCTGTCTCAGATACTCAAATGTATCCTTTGGTAATGGCTTGGTGAATATATCAGCTAATTTTTCCTTTGATTGAAAATATTTTAGTGTCACTTCTTTTTCTTGCACTTGTTCTCTCAGATAGTGATACTTGATAGCAATATGACTAGTCTTATCATGCATGACTGGATTCTTAGAAATGTTTATTGCATTGGTATTATCACAATAGATAATTACTAGTTCACGGATCTTCATATGCATACCTTCCAATAATTGTTTGATCCATGCAATATTAGTGCAATTTGCAGTAGCAGCCACATATTCTACTTTTGTAGTAGACTGAGAGTTGCATCCTTGCTTCTTGCTTATCCATGTGACAAGTTTGTCACCCATGAAGAATGCTCCTCTAGTTGTGCTCTTTCGGTCATCAATGTTTCTAGCCCAATAAATATCTGTATAGACTTGTAGCTCAAATTTTCCTTCTCTTTTATACCATAAGCCATAGTCCTTGGTGTTCTTCAGATATCTTAGAATTCTTTTGATAGCATTCATATGTGATTCTTTGGGATTAGCAAAGAATCTTGCTACAATTCCCACTGCATGTACTATATCTGGTCTGGTGTCAACAACATACATTAGTTTTCCAATAATTGATCTATATAAGGTTTGGTTTACCTCAATTGTCTTGTCTTCTTTTGTCAGCTTGCATTCATTAGCTATAGGTGTTCCAACTGGTTTGGAATCTTCCATCTTGAATATCTTTAGCACTTCCTTGATGTATTTTGACTGAATGATGTAAATGCATGTATCTTGCTGAAGAATTTATAGAACAAGAAAGAATTTGATCTCTCGAAACATATACATTTCAAATTCCTTTCTCATTTCACCAGAAAAGGATTTGCATAACAATTTATTTCTCCCAAAAATGATATCATCAACAAAAATTTCAGCAATCAGAATATTACCATCAATATCTTCTTTTAAGTACATATTTCTATTTTCACTTGTTCTAAGAAATTTTATACTAATGAGATATGAGTGGAGTCTTTCATACTAGGCTCTTGGTGCTTGTTTCAATCTATACAAGGCTTTGTGTAGTCTACATACCTTGTTTCTCTTGTCTGGATTAACAAAATCTTCTGGTTGTTCAATGTATACCTCTTCTTCTAGTATTCCATTTAGGAATGTAGATTTGACATCCATTTGGTATACCTTGAATCCTTTAAATGTAACATAAGCAAGTAAGATTCTAACTCCTTTTAGTCTAGCAATAGGTGCAAAGGTTTCACCATAATCAATGCCTTCTTCTTGTGCATATCCCTCGCATACTAGTCTTGCTTTGTTTCTAGTGACTTCTCCATTCTCATTTACCTTGTTTTTGAATATCCATTTGGCACCAATGACATTCTTGTCATCTGGTCTTGGTACTAGTGTCCATGTATTGTTCTTCTCAATCTGTTCTATCTCTTCATTCATAGAATTGACCCATTCTTCATTCTCAAGTTCATTGTAAATAGATTTAGGCTCAAAATAACAAAGTTAACATCTAGTGTTAAGTGACTTACTTCTTGTTCTTGTTCCATCCTTCTTGTCTCCTATGATTTGATTTTGTGGATGATGTCTTCTGACATACTTGGTAAGTTTTGGTTCAACTCTGTGCTCATCATTTTGATTATCTTCTTCACCTTCATTTTCATCTCTATTTTTTGGAACATCATCTTGAGTATTATCCTGATCGTCAGTAATTGCAGCCTGATGCTCGAGTGCAATGTTTTGATGCTCGAGAGTGACACACTATTTCTTGGGTAGAGTTTTAGGTTCTATATAAACAAACCCGTTGTATTCCTCTAGTTTCTTTTTTCTTTCCTTGTCATTCTTTTCTGCAAATTCATCTATTTTCACATTTGCACTTTCAATGATTTTGTTAGATGAATTGTTAAGACATTTATAAGCCTTAATTTTGGTTGAATACCCTAGGAAGATACCTTCTTCACTTTTGCAGTCAAGTTTTCCATTTCTATCATCCTTCAATATATAACATTGACTACCAAATATTCTGAAGTAACTTAGATTGGGTGTATGACCCTACCAAAGCTCATAGGGTGTCTTCTTTGTGTCCTTCTTCAATTGTACTCTATTTAGTGTATAGACAACAATACTGATAGCTTCCCTCCAAAATGTTTAAGTGATGCTTTTATCATTCATCAATGTTCTTGCATAGTCAACAATTGATCTGTTTCTCCTCTCAGTAATTCCATTTTGCTGTGGTGTCCTTGGTGCAGAAACATGTCTTTAAATTCCATTCTCATTGCAATAGTCAGTGAATTCTTCTGAAGTAAATTCCCCTCCTCTATCTGACCTTAAGCATTTCAATTTATTTTCACTTTGTTTTTCTACAATTTCTTTGTACCATTTAAACATCTTAAAAGCTTCTGATTTATCTTTTAAAAAAATGATTGTCATCATTCTAGAAAAATCATCAACGAAAAGAATGAAATACCTATCTCCATAGTAGCTTTTTGTCCTCATCGGTCCACATAGATCTATATGGACTAATTCTAGAATTGCAATAGATGTATGGGGTTTTCTCTTAAAACTAGACTTTTTCATCTTACCTTTTTGACAATTTTTGCACATGATATGCTCAAGCTTAGTCATTGTCGGTAAGCCTCTGAAATTCCTTTTGTTTCTTATCTTTATCATATTTTCAAAGTTCACATGACACAATCTGTTGTGCCACAACCATAAGTCTTCATTTCTAGCCATCAAAAAAGTGGTGTTAGTTTCATCAATATAGAAAAGATTACCTTTTGTCTACTCACCGATACCAATCAACCTTCCTGATTCATTGAAGATCTTCACCTTCTGAATTTCAAATGCTACTCTATGACCTAAATTGTTCAACTAAGAAAAACTTAACAAATTGTAATTCAATCCTTTAACCCAGTAAGCATTTTCACATTTTATTAGGTTATTCAACATTATGGTTCCTTTACCTTCAACTAGACAAGGTGTATCATTTCCCATTCTCACTGAACCACCATTATAGTATTCAAAAGTCTCAAACTTTTGTTTATTACCGGTCATATGGTGAGTGCAGCCACTATCTATGATCCAAACATCATTTTTACTAACTTTAGATATGAGTGCAGTTTCTACATACCTTTCTTCATCTTCATCTGAATTATCCTTCATGGCTATAAATACAATCTCGATGTCTTCTTCTGATTCGGTGTGAGTGTCATCAACTCTATTCTTAGCAAGGTAACAAGATTTCTTCCCTTTTTCCTTGTAGTCTTGGGTATCTTTCTTGTCATATTGTCGGTTGCTCCAATATTCTCTATTTTCAACTTTATCAAACTTCTTCTCATAAGGTCTGTCATTTCCTTTGTCATCTTTTCGTCAGTTTGGACATCTTGCAGCAAAGTTTCCAACTTCTTTACAATTGAAACATATAAGTGGTAACTTACCTTTGTATCTTCCTTTGCCTCTGCAATCTTCTAGCCATTAGTGCTTCAATCTCATCAAGTCCTTAATCCTCATTATCACTATTACTATCATTTCTAACAGCATGTGTATGACTTGAGTTACTTATCTTTAGAGAAGATTTGAATGCAAATTCTATGGATGGTAAGACACTATTGTCAAATTTATTCACCTCAAATGAAATTAGTCTACCAATCAGACTATCTAGAGTAACTTTACTATTTGCAATTGCTCTCATTTCCTGAATAGCAGAAACTCTAATAGCATAAACAAGCAATAAGGTTCTTAAGATTTTTCTTACCACTGTCTCCTCTTCAAGTACACCTCCAAATCCTCAGATAGCATTTACTACCTCTTTGATTTTGCAACTATACTGAGTAATATTTTCTCCTTCTTTCATCCTTAGGTCATCAAACCTCCCTCTTAGTCTTTCTTCCTTTGCTCTGAGTACATTGGCATCTCCTCCATGTACAAGCTTCAACTTATCCCATATTTTCTTTGCAGAGGTGCAGTTTTTGACATCTTCAAACTCAACATCAGAGAGTGATGATGCAAGTTATATCATCATGCAGTTATGCTCATGCTTGACTCTTAATTGTTCAAGAGTATGAGGTCCTATAGGCAACACATATTCAGTATCTAAGTATTGAACAATATCATTTCCAATACCTGATAGGTGGAGTCTTATTTTTCTTTTTCATGATGCAAATTTGTCTTTATTCAACTTGGGCACATCTTGTCTGTTCATCTTGTGATCTTTTTCTTGAACTATTAAACTCCCTTTATAAGAACAAAAGCTCTGATACCAATTGTTAGTAATAACTGAGAGGGGGGGCGGTGAATCAGTGGCCTCAAAAATATTCCAATAATCAACCCTTAAAACTTAGCACCACAAAATTATACCTCTAGTTATCTTCAGTCCTATAAGATGAATGCCTCCAAATATTTATATCAAATTACTACTGCTTGGAATTCTTTGTAAAACCTTCTACTGTAGATTTACCGAATAGTAGTCTATCAATTTACCAAAAGACAGTAAATTATCTAGAGTATACCGATAAATCCAATTAAGTGTAATGAAAAACACTAAAGTAATGAATCATAAACACATTGACACATGGATTTTTAATGTGGAAACCATGTTAAGGGAAAAACCACTTGGGACCGGTAACCCAAAATTTTCACTCTTCTAAAGTGATCTCGGTGAAGAGCCAACCCTGTTAAAGGTTAAAAACACACTGTTAGGTGTGACCTTGTTAGAGGATTTAAAAGTTTAGTCTGCCACTTGATATCAAGCATCTCTATGCTACCATCCTTGATCAAAGACTCACTTGGCTTGTCAATAGGTATCTGGCATCTCATGCTATCTTGATGATCAAAATTTTTGATACTCTGTTGGATGTATCTCAATATAGAAAAGATCTTTAAATCCCGCTCAGTTAAGAGACTTTTTGAATCAATGGTTAAATTGAAATAGTATGATCTGTTCACATATACAACTTATAATTTTAGATTTTTAGATCTATTTTAATCTCACAAAACTATTCTGATCAATATAGCTTTGTTTATACCTTTGATCCACTTTGATTCTGCTTGGTGTCCATAGAATTGTTTAGCTCTTCCCTTAGCTTGTTGATCAACACTGTATGAAGTTTCTCTTCATCAGTTTCTCTTCAGCATTCTCTTGTTCATTCTTTCACCCACACCAATTCGTAATGAATTGAGTTGTCTCTTTATAGACATAATATCACCATTTTTAGGTTCTTGATCTTCTTGATCTTGGCATGATCCACAATTCGTGCCAATCAAATTTAAAGCAAAGATCCTATTTTATCTTGCTAAGATCTTCTTGCCAACTGGACAAATCATCTTTAAATAATTTACTTATCTTTGGCTTATCTTGTCAATGTAAACAATGATAACTACCAGTTAACTCTATATTTAGCTCTATCAGCTAGATATTTTTTCATTTATGAACTTAAGTTAATTTGGGTTTAACTCTCTTATAGCGTCGGTCAACACTCCAGTTCTCCTCGGGCTTCTCCATTGGTTTACACTATGTTTCTGGCCATCAGGTTTGCTTGTGATTCTGCTCATCGGTAATGCTCATCAGTTTTCTTTCTTGGGCATCACTATGACTTGACTGTCAGTGATCTCTATCCACTGGGTTCCACTGACCATCGGTGTTTATAGTCAGAATGTGAATGCTTGTCTTTTATGCATTACAGAAAGCATAATATTTATCTCTCTGATTCTCTGAAGTTTTTGACACTTTGTATATAATCGATTAGATTATATCAAGTTGAAATCAATGATAATACAATCTATTAACTGATTTAATGTCTTGCATTATCCTTCTGCATTTCAGTTATCAACTTAACATCTTCAAACATTCAATCAGTTACATGTCATCAGTTGTGCATACCTGTGTGAGTGGGCCTATTATTATCTCCTCAGCATGGTGGGAGTGGACCTTTGGTTCCACACGGTTGGGTGGTAGTGATTCTTTTTACCATTGAGATCCGACGGTTTATCTTCATGCTTGGATGATCCTTGTTGCAGATATATATTCTTAGTCTTTTGGAGACTTGTTCAGTTTCATGAGTTGCATACTTGTACCATATGTGGATATTGGTTATCATCCTTTGGAGGATGTATTGTATTGTATTTTATAGTATTATTGCATACACTATGACTTGTGGAGTGGATGTTGACTAGTTTGTATACCTTGGGTAACAATTGTATACATGATCTTATTATATGAGATGTATGTTATTGGATTCAGATGATGTATACTTTAAGTTAGTTTTTTATAGTTGTTATTCGTAGATTGTATTTCTTAAGTAATTCTACGTCAAGGAACCCTTGAGAAATGTTTTCTATGTATGATTTGTACTTCATGTATTTCATTTACTTCATTGTGTTGCATCCACATTATTATCATTAGTTTTAAACATTTATAAAAAAATTATCCTGTTAACTTAGTGACATGTTTAGGTTACTTCTCCTGGGTTCCTGATGGTGAGCTCCTCTCCTAGAGCCTTCTAGATCTTTCCAAGACCTTCAATTGGTCTTTCTTAGGGTCTCTTTCTATACCCTAACTATAGGATTCTTTCCTAATCCCCTAACTCCATAGGAAATTCCCACCAGCTTCAAACTCCTCTCCATTCTCTCCTCCATAGCTTTCTTGCATCCATGGCTTCACTAGCCTTTTGCCACTCCAGTGGTGTAAACCTCTCAAATATTTATTTCCAAACTCCCCTTAGGTCTAATCTACCCTTTGTGGATTCAATTTTTTGAACTCGTCAATCATTTTCCAATCAAGTTCCAAAATCAAGTCTTCTAGGCCTTATAGCCTTTTTAGGCCTATTAGCCCTCCTAATAATTGAAAATGTGATTTTCCTCCTAAAACCCCTTAACAACCTTTGAAAAAAATTTCATATTATTTGTGATTTTTTCTTCCCCTTTAATATTTTTTAGGTCTCTGGGCTCAACTGTGTCCGTACATTGGACTTCTACCAAACCCCTAAAAATAAGGGTTTCTAGGGCATGAAGACTGGTCTGGTTTCTTGATCTTCTTCTAGTGACCTAATGAGCTCCTCAAAACTACTCCTTCCATAAAAAGGTCTGCACCTCATTCCCCTACACTCCACTATTAGTGATTGGCACATAGAAATCAACTTGCAACCTCCATTGTTGCTGCACTGTTCAGTCACCCCAACTAGAATAGCTAGTACTCACCTAGGGCCTGATTGTTTTCAAGCTTCCCCTACACACACACACAAAATCCACAAGAAATATGTAAAAATTATATAAAAGGCTCTAATTGATTCCAAGTGGTCATGGAGTTTGAACCACGGGAACGCCAAAGAAACCCATTCTTTACATGACTGGACTAAAACTGGCCAGTGAACTCACATAATGCAAGAAATTAAATAAAACTTAACCAGAAAGAAAAAATAATAAATATAATGCCACAAATATCCTATGAATTATATTTCATACACTATCTATTCTTTCATTTAGTCCATTCAATCCAATAAAGTGATGGATGATGGCTCTATAGCTTAATTACAGTGTATATTGCTCCTTCACAAACACCAGTCCGTACACAATCCAATCTAACTATTAGATTAGGGTTGGAAGCACCTTATATACCTCTATCCCACATGTATAGACCCTATGGTCAGGATTTGGGCACCATAAGTGCTGATTCCTAAAAACTAGGAAATGTTGTCATGACAACTTTAAAAGTTGTCATGACAACTTTGACAACTTTTTGTCAAAATGACAATTTTCTCATTTTGAGAGTCCTAATTGGTTCCAAACCTTACCAATAGACCTCAAATGACTAGACAACAATAAAACCTTAAAAATATTCCCACTTTGGGACTTTGGTCAACCCTTTGACTTTTGAGTTGACTTCTAGGTTCTAGACCCTTAGAATCAACTAGACTTAACAATATCAAACCCTAACCTTTCCTAACACTAACCACACTTCAAAAAACACTAGGGAATTTATAGATTATTCCTTATTCATGGATGGTTGTCCAAAACAACCTACAAGCCAAAACTGATTAAAGATCTTACAAAAGACCTTATGGTGCTCCTGCACCATCCTCCCCCTGCAACAAGAAATTTAAGGTATCTGTGGTGTCAGGAAATCCTTATTGATTCCATGCTTCTTGAAGTCACTCTCAGCTATCCAAGTGGCTTATGTCTCTGGTTGCTGTCTCCACTTCACTAGATGCTCCATATAGACTTTGTGTCTTGTCTTCTTCTTCACCCTTGAATTCAATATCTTCTCCACTTGTGGCTTGACTTGTTCCAAAGTCCTGAAATCTCCCATGTCCTTATGCACCTCTATATTGTACTACAACTTATGCACCTCTATATTTTACTACAACTCATCCATCTCTAGCCCCTTATACTTGATCAAATCTTTCACAATGAAGATTGAAGAAATTGACATCTCCTTGGGAAATTCCACCTTATAAGCATTAGACCCATACTTAGCCAATATCTTGCAAGGTCCAATTCTTTTCATCTGTAGTTTACTAGGTATCCACTTTTGTAGTCTTTCCTTACTTAGGAACACCATACTAACTCTCCCACTTCAAACTACAAATCTCTTCTTCCTTCATCTCTTTTTGCCTTCAACTTTTGATTGGCCTCCATTAAGGTCTTTTTCACTTGTTCATGAACTTCCTTCATTTATTGAGCAAATTCATCGACATGAACACTAACTCCCTCATATCATTTGAGGTCTCTAAGCTCCATCACACCCCTTGGATGTGCCCCATACACAATCTCAAATGGACTTTTTCCTGTAGTCCTATTTGTGCTATCATTATAGGAAAATTCTTCCTGTGGAATAACTTGCTCCCATCCTTGTCCATATTCCTTTGTCAGAAATCTAAGCAAGTTCCCAAGAACTCTTTTGATCAGTTCAGTCTACCCACCCATTTGAGGATGATAGGCAGATCCATGAGAGAAATTTGTTCCTAGTCTCTTCCATAGGGTCTTCAAAAAATGACCCATGAACTTCACATCCCTGTCTGCAAAAATGCTCATTGGTAGGCCATGAATCCTTACTACTTCTTCAAAAAACAAGTAGGCAATATGGATGGCATCATGTGTTTTTTTTCATGGTATGAAGTGGGTCATTTTACTAAACCTGTCTACCACTACAAATACACTGTCTAAACCAGTTGGAGTCCTAGGTAACCCCAATATGAAGTGCATACTTATGCACTCCCAAGGTCTACTTGGGATGAGTAATGGCTGGTAAAGTCCTACATTTGATGAAGTGCCTTTATCCTTTTGACATATGCCACACTGATCCACATATCTTCTCACTTCCTTCTACATCTTTGGCTACCAATAGAACCTTTCCACTAGGTCCAATGTTTTATTTAATCCAAAGTGTCCACTTAGGCTTCCATTATGCTTTTCCTGTATGAGGTTCTCCCTCATTGAGCCTTTTGGAACAAAAAGTTGCTTGCCTTTGAATAGTAACCCATTTTGCAATGTATACTCTACAAAATCACTATGAAAGTGATTATCAAAATTCTGACATACCTTGTATACCTCTGAGAAATCTGTATCTCCCTCATATAGGTCCTTAAAACCTTCAACTTCTGTACTTTGCAACTAAATCTCTTGGATGGTGAGTAGTATTCTACTAACGACATCTACAACTTTTTTTTGCACCCCCTTCTTATATTTTATGGTAAAAGTGTAAGACTGTAGGAATTCCATCCACTTGATGTGTCTCAAGCTAAGCTTGTCTTGAGTATTTATGTAACTCACTGCTTGGTTTTCTGTGAAGACAACAAAATATTTAGGCAATAGATAATGCATCCACTTCTTTAAGGCTTTCACAAGAGCATATAGCTCCAAGTCATCGAAAGAGTACCTAGACTTAGCCTCATTTAGTCTTTCACTAAAAAAGGCCACAACCCTGCCTTCTTGGCTTAGGAAAACTCTTGCTACAATGCTTCTTGCATCACACTCAACAATGAATGGTTTGTAAAATCTAGGTACAAAAAATATAGGTTGAGTAGCCACTTCCTTCTTTAACCTCTCAAACCCCTCATTAGCTACCTTTTTCTACACAAACTTTGTTTTTAATCCTCCTTTTATAGTCTCTAGGTCTGGAGCACAAATCTCACTGAATCTCCTAATGAACTTCCTATAGAATTGGGCTATCCCATGGAAGCTCCTCACTTCTATCCCTATCTTAGGAGTAGGCTAGTTCAAGATAGCCTCTACTTTCTCTTTATCCATTTTCAAGTCACCCTTGGAAACTACAAAGCCAAGGTAGACTAACTCTTCTTTCATGAACTCACTCTTCTCAAGGTTTATGGTGAGTTTCTCCTCTTGCAACTTCTTCAACACTAACTCCAAGTGCTTCATATGATCCTCTTTGGTTTTACTAAATATAAGGATTTCATCTAAATAGACAACTACAAAAACTCCAATATAGTCCTTCAAGACTTCATTCATCACCCTCATAAAGGTGCTTGGTGCATTGGTAAGCCCAAAGGGCATAACTAACCATTCATACAACCTCTCTATAGTCTTAAATGCAGACTTCCACTCATCACCCTCTTTTATCCTAATTTGATAGTACCCACTCTTTAAATCAATTTTAGAGAAGTACTTAGTCTAGACGTCTAAAATCGTCCTTATATTAATTTAATTAATATTCCCTTAACATTATAATTAATTTTAATTAATTAATTATATTTGTTATATTCTTCTATTTATTTAATTAAATTTATTAAATTAAATGTAATTCACTTCCTTAGTATTTAAATTTAATTTAAATACTACCCCCTTTGATGTATTAAATTTTATTTAAATACACTCCCCTTCATTAGGCCCCTTTAAATAAATTTTTAATTTATTTATTCCTCCACATGACTTAAATTATACTAAACTATAATTAATCTAAATTTTAAATTTGGATTAAGCTAATTTGAACCTAAATCCTACCCTACCTCACATCACTCTCACCAAATAAACCTACTCACTAATTAACTAAGGTTAATTAGGCTAATTTCTTGATTCCTACAACAATTAGTCCTAATTATTTGCTCACACGTGTGTGAGCAAATTTTCAAAAATTGCCTTTTCCAAATAATTCTTATTTGGTTCCAACAAGGTTTCTTACACCCATGATGACACCTTATTACACTTTCTAAAACTATTTCATTGGCCCAAATCTCTTACACCTCTTACAAGATCCTTAAGATGTGTACTTTAAGTACACTTTGACCCATCACATCCAAAGTTGCTCACACATGTGTGAGCAAAGTGGGCCTCTTTCATGGCTTATGTGTGCCTCATGTGGCACCTATGTGGATGCCACATGAGCTCCACCTCATCCAAGCCCTCTCTCTCCTCTAAACAATCTATAAATAGAGGCCATTGTCAAGAGAAAATCATCTCCCTTTTGTTCATTGTTATCATGTTAAAATAGCTCTAGAATTTCATTAGTTCATGTTTTTCAATCTTAGTTCATAGTTGAATCTAGAAATCACATGTTAGGATAATGAAAAGTTAATCTAGTTCTATCATGTCATGCATATAATTCTAGTTTAGTTGTTTACATTTGCATTTCATCAATGGTGAATAGCTTGAGACAAGTTCTTCATACTTGTTCTTGAGTTCTTCACTCTCTCAGCTTGAATTTTTATCATAGTGAGATTAAGTTATTGTGTTGGGAGAGCACACCCACAATAATCTCTAAGAGAAAATCAATAAGGCTTGGGTGCACTTTTTTGGCTCATTGGAGGTTGTGGTGAAACGTTCTTATTTTTAGATTTCACTTATTATATGCTAACATGTTGAATGTTGTTTCTAATAGTTAATCTTAATGTTTGCATGTTTTATTATTTTTCTTAGCAGGTATACTTTTATCATATACACTTAGCACCCCCAAGCAATTCATCAAGTCTTCTATTCTAAGAATTGGAAATCTATACATGACAGTTATTATATTTATTGCCCTAGAATCAGTACACATCCTCCACTTACCTCCCTTCTTAGGAGCCAACACCACTGGGACAACACAAGTGTTGATGCTTTTCCTAATCAATCCTTGATCCAACAACTCTTTCACCTACCTGGATATCTCCTTGTTTTTCTCTGGCATCATCTTGTATGCAGCTTTGTTTGGCAAGGATGCTCCTGATATGAAGTCAATCTGATGACTTATCTCCCTCTTTGGTGGTAGTGAAGCTGGTGTACCCTCACAAATTATGTATTTGAACTAATGCAATAGTTCTCTCACCAATTTTGGCATAGGTTCTTTCTTACGAGTCTCCTCCTCCTTTGGATTTAACAAGATTGCATAGCCAACTTCTTCATCTTTAAAATCCCTTAGGAATTCTTTTCCATTCATCAACATGGCACTGGATTCTACCTTCTCCATTATGTCCTCTTCTATCAAAGACTAGATTTTGAAAGTTACCCCATTTTTCTTGAAGGAGTACTTGTTATCCTTCCCATTATGGACAAATTCTCTATCATACTGCCATGGTTTGCTAAGAAATAGATGGAAAACATCCATTGGCAACACATCACATAGTATCCTATCCTGATACTTCCCAATGGAAAAATCTACCCACACTTGTTCATTCACCAAGATGTTTTGACCCTTATTCAACCATGTAACTTTATAGGGACACACATGTGGGATTTTGGTGAGTTTTAACTTCTCTACTGCCTCCTCAGATATAACATTATCTATTGACCTTGAATTAATGATCACCTTGCATACTTTCCCCAATATATTGCACTTCACTCTGAAAAGAGCCCTCCTCTACTTGTGCTCATCTTTGGTGGGTGTCTTCATTAGGATCCTTCTCAACATGAGGTGTTCTCCTTTCTCTGAATCTAGACTCACCTCTGATTTTTTAGAGCAATCTTTTTCTTGGACATAAGCTATCTTCTTCTCCCCTTGCAAGGATGTTGGTTTATCTGGACACCTATATGAAGGATGCCCCATCTGTCCACAATTGTAACATTTCATGGAAGAAAAGTGAGAGCTTCTCCCAAAACCTCCTGATCTTCCTCTGACACTATTATAAGAACTTCTTCCTCTGTTATTGTATCCACCTCTACTACTTGTTTCTTTTCCTTGCTCTGAATATCTGGAGTCACTTTGTCCTCTACTGTCACTACCTCTTCCACTTGAACCTCCTCTATGGCCACCTCTGTTGTCTCTACCCCTTCCTCTATTTCTAGAACTAGAATCTTGTTTCCTTTTTAGTTTCTCTTCCACTTTCAAAGCCATCTGGAAACATATATGAATGGAAGTCAGAGTAAAGAGACTAAGTTCTTCTTGAATGTTCCACCTTAATCCTATAAGGTATCTTGCAACTTTGATGCTCTCTGTCTCATGGATTCTTGATCTAAGACAAAGTTTTTGGAATTCCTCGGTATAGGCTAGCACATCTAGGTCTTTTTTCCTAAGGTTCAACCTCTGCTTATGCATTTGAATGTCATAGTCTTGTGGAAGGTAATTCTCCTTCACCTTTTCAACCATTGTCTTCCAATTGATATGGGCTTCTTTCCCTCTTTCTCTCTTTCTTCCTGCAAGAACTTCCACCATGTAAGTGCTTTCCCTCTTAGCCTTGATTTGGCTATCTTCACCTTTTGTGCTTCTGTAATTCCATCACACTCGAAGTGATTCTCCATCCCTTCAAGCCATTCCATAACCATTTCAGTGTCCATCTTACTAGATAATACTGATATTCCTTCTAGATCCTTCCCACTCAATGCCTTGAGTGCTTTGAGGAATGGTTCCTTAGGTAGAAGAGGATCAGGATCAAGGTCTGGTTCTACTTCCTCTTCTACTGGTTTCTTTCCTTTATCTTTTCTTTCATACATTTCTTTTCTCAACTTGTTGGCTGTCTCTGCAACCTCTGCCATCTTGATCTTCATTTCCTCCATTGATTCTTTAAGAAGCTTGTTCTTGATTTGTTGCACTGACAAATCCTTGGCCAACTCTGCATTGGTCACCGTGATGTTATCACCTATGGATTCACTCCACTTTGTCATGCACTAATTCCACTCCCAAGCCTTTCAATGTCTTTGATACCAATTTGATGGGGAGCTCCTCTCCTAGAGCCTTCTATCTCTCTCCAAGACCTTCACTTGGTATTTCTTAGGGTCTCTTTATCTACCCTAACTAGAGGATTCTTTCCTAATCCCCTAACTCCCTAGGAACTTCCCACCAAATTCAAACTCCTCTCTATTCTCTCCTCCATAGCTTTCTTGCATCCATGGCTTCACTAGCCTTCTGCCACTCCAATGGTGTCAACCTCTCAAATATTGATTTCCCAAATCCCCTTAGGTCTAATCCACCCTTTTTGGGTTCAATTTTGTTAGCTCTTCAATCATTTTCCAAATGAGTTTCAAAATCAAGTCTTCTAGGCCTTGTAGCCTTTATAGGCCTATTAGCCCTCCTAATCACTAAAAATGTGATTTTCATCCTAAAACCCCTTAAAAAACCTAGAAACAAAGTTCATATTCTTTGTGGGTTTTTTCTTCCCATTTAAGATTTTCTAGGTCTCTGGGCTCAACTCTGTTCGTACATTGGACTTCTACCAAAACCCTAAAAGCAAGGGTTTCTAGGGCATGAAGATTGGTATGGTTTCTTAATCTTCTTCCACTAATATAATGAGCTCCTTAGAACTCGTCCTTCCATCAAAAGGTCTACACCTCATTCCACTACACTCCACTATCATCGATTGGCACATACCAATAAACTTGCAACCTCCATTATTGCTGTACTGTTCAGTCACCCTAGCTAGAATAGCTAGTACTCACCTAGGGCCTGATTGTTTTCAAGGTTCCCCTACACATACACACTCCAAAATCCATATCTAAAAATTATATACAAGGCTCTAATGGATTCCAAGAGGTCATGGAGTTTGAACCACGGGAACACCAAACAAACCCATTCTTTACATGACTGGACCAAAACTGGCCAGTGAACTCATAAAATGCAAGAAATTAAATAAAACTTAACCAAAAAAAAAAAAATCAATATAATTCCACAAATATCCTAGGAATTACATTTCAAACACTATCTATGCTTTCATTTAGTCCATTCAATCCAATAAAGTGATGGATGATGGCTCTGCAACTTAATTACACTGTAAATTGCTCCTTCACAAACACCAGTCCATACACAATCCAATCTAACTACCAGATTAGGGTTGGAAACACATTATATACCTCTATACAATGTGTTTATACCTCCTAGTCTGGATTTGGGCACCACAAGTGCCGATTCCTAAAAACTGGGAAATGTTGTCATGACAACTTTGACAACTTTTTTGTCAAAATGACAATTTTCTCATTTTGAGAGTCCTAATTGGTTCCAAACCTTACCAATAGACCTTAAATGACTATACAACAATAAAACCTTAAAAATATTCTCACTTTGGGACTTTGGTCATCCCTTTGACTTTTGAGTTGACTTCTAGGTTCTAGACCCTTAGAATAAACTAGACTTAACAACATCAAACCCTAACCTGTCCTAACACTAACCACACTTCAAAACACACTAGGTACTTTATAGATTAGTCATTATTAATGGATGCTTGGACAAACCAAACTACAAGCCAAAACTGATTAAAGATCTTACAAAACACCGTAGGGTGCTCCTGCACCAGTTCCCTAGTGGGGCATTACACTACAAAGATGCCAAATCCTATTCTCCCTATATATCTGATGGTTAGTATGAATGCAGAGCCAATATAATCCCAATTTGAAGGAGCCAAGGGAGATACAAAGTGCATGTGACTAGTGGTGAGAGAGGTAAGAGGGATAGAAAATGATCCCAACCCATATCTTAAGAAAGTGAGCCACATAGAAATCCATTCTTGGGTGAAGAACCCCACGAGGATTTAACCAATTAGTGAGTATATACTACTTGAAAATGTCCATAATGATGTGTATATTCAGCACCTACTAAGACAAATTGAAGAAGATTGGGTTTGTTGGTCCCTTCAAGTGTTTCCTTTGGAACAAGGAAAAGATGTTGGATCACCTAGATTACTCAATTGTGATTTTTCTCAGGAGTATTGGAAGTTTGTTTTGAATCATCCTGGATAGTATTGGCCCCTCTTAGAGAATTTGAAAGATTTAGCAAAAAGATGGTTTCTCCCAAGAAGTAAGTCAACATTCTCATGCATATGGAAGATTTTCCCTTCATCGGTTGTATGGGAAATTTGGAAAGAGTTCAATACAAGGATCTTGCAAGAAAAAAGTGAAAACATGAAGAGATTCTTGGTTCAGTTAGAAAGAGAAATCTCATAATTAGTGAGTAATTCAACATAAAGGGTAAACATCGACAAAATGCATTTCAGATAAGAAGATTCAACAATCGAATTGAGTTGTCCCTTGATTAAATTTAGGCTTGTTAATGGGCCCTTAAGGGCTAAATATCCTTCCAAGAAGGTAAAAGAGGTGTCTTGGATCCCTCTGGACATAGGATAGATACAAATCAATTTTGATGGAGCCTCAAAGGGAAATCTATGGCCTTCGGGTGCTAGATATGTGGTGAGAGACTGGAAAGACAATATATTGATATTAGGAGCCAAAATACTTGTGGAAGGAACTAATAATGAGGCTGAGGTCCTGTAGTGCCTCTCCCATTTTCTTCCTGCATGAAATCCTGATGCATGTGGCTTTGAAATTATATTGGGTTAGTGCCTCTATGCAGTTGCATGAAGTTTCTTGTGATGCCTTGTTCTGGCTCTGGATGCTTCTTTTTGGCCTTACATGATTTTTTTATATAGCTTATGATGTGATTCGATGGTTTCACTAATTTATGTGCTAGTGGTTAGCAAATACTGCTTGTTTTTTTTGATCATGTTGGACTTGTGAGAGGTTGTTTCCTTTGGGGGTGATCTAATTATGTCATTGCATCAACAAGTTTCTTATGCCCGGTTGTGAGAACCATTATGTCGTGGCTTGTTGCATACCTGATTTAGGGTGCTAGATCTTCTGAGGATTTGATTGTGAGCTATGTGGACTCATTGTGCTCTTGGTCAATTTGATATGAGCTTGACTCATTTATGATTCTTCCTGGCTATTCTCCTGTTTTGACTTTATATTGATATTATGAGATGAATTTGATTATAGTTCATTTTGTGTTTATTTCTGATATCGCTGTTGTTGTCATGATGATACTGAGTTTATTTTATATATGAGGATATACTGATTATCACAATGTTATTAGTATTTCTATAGGATATTGTGTCTTACCATGCTAATGGTTATTTTATTGAATTTTAGTGGTATTATGCTTTATCAAGTAGATGAATATCTTATTTTGAGATTTTACTATTATATGCTCACATTTCCATAATGAGTATTTAATGTTTTAAATTTAAATGAAATTTATAATAAGAATTAAATATGGAATGACCAGTGTTGTGACATTCTAATACATACCATTGACCAGCTCACTAGAGTATCCATGTTCCATTAGGCATATTTTATTATTATATGCATGTGATATATATATATATATATAATGTGTGTGATTGCACTTGATGTGTGTATGTTTTAGTGAATAGGTACTAGACATCATTCTGCCTAAGCTATAGGTTTGAGTGCATTTATCCATGAAAATGGTATAGGAGATATCACATTGGCCATTTTGCATAATTTAGCCAATATCATGATGCAGGAGCATCTTGGGTTCTTTGAAATCCTGATCAACCAAAAATATGTTTTCTTTGGTTTAGTAGCTTGTTGGAGGCTGCTCAGTAACTGATTTTGTTTGCTTAGTTGAAGACTTGTTGTTCTCCACTCAAGATCAGTTACTTGTTTATGTTTTTCTTTATCGATGGGTATTAGTAGATGTTTTGATACTCGGTGGGTTTTCATCGACTGGTTTTTGTGCTCGGTTGGCTTTCTTACCAAGTTGTGTATTTTGATGGTGGATCTTTTGGCTGACTTCTGCATTTAATTTCCATGGTGTAGTTAATGTTTGGATGTCTCATTGGGATGTGTGTGGACCTAAATCTGGGTCTTTTTTGTTCCTATGATGGATCTGAGTGCTAACCTCTTTTGTGGACGCTTGCATATATTTGGTTTTCTATTCTTAGATTAAGGCATCAGTTTTTGGCTAGTAGCATTGGTAGAAGATTTAGACCGTAGATCTGTGATCTCACATGTATGAATATTATCTTGTAAAGATATAAATGTATATGGATGAAACTGAGAAGGCCTCATAGTCTAAAATGTAATATATTTGATGAAATAATATAAATGTTATGTTGTTCCTTCTCTCTCTTTCTGTGTTGTTGCTTCTGAGTTCTTCTGCGAGGAGGTTTGGATAGTTGGGAGTGCCTTGGGCCCTGGTGCTCCTTACCCTCCTTACATCAAGTGATATCAAACTGAAGGTTAGATTTAGTTTCCTTCTTGTTAGCCCTAACCCTAGTTGGTTGATATTGTTGTGGGGTACCAAATTGCAATCTGACCTACAATTGCAGAGGGTTTCAAGATGGTTTGTGGGAGAAGAAATGAAGATCTAGCTCTAGCTGATATTCTAAGACAAATTGCTGCAAGATTGGAAGCTGTTGAGACATCCCGACAGAGAGGAAGGCATCTTGAAGATGTTAGTGATGATGAAGTTGAAGAAGTGGAAGGAGAAGATGCACATGCACCTGTGATGGATTAGGAATAAGAGAGATTCCTATGAGAATTGACAAGTTTGAAGTCCACACCTCAGTTTAATCCTCTCAAGTATAGTGGAAAGTTGGATTTTGATGAATTGATAGACTACATAACCAACATGGAAAAATAATTTGAGTATGAAAATGTATCAGAGGAGAAGACAATGAAGATTGCAAGTATAAAGATGAAAGGTCATGCATCCTTATGGTGGGAGCATCTGCAATTGGATTGAAAGAAGAAAGGAAAAGAAAAGATCAATGTATGGGATAAGATAAAAAAATTGAAAGGAAATTTTCTACCTTGTGATTACCAGATTAACTTAGTTAGGAGAATGCAAAGTTTGAAGCAAAAAGATAGCTCAGTGAAATATTATAATGAATAATTTTACAGATTAGACATCAGATCTGGACATGCTAAAGATGAAGTGGAAAGAATAGAAATATATCTGAATGGATTAAGAATTTCTATACAAAATGAGATCAGCTTGGTAAAGATGGAGAGTATTAAGGAGGCATATCAATTTTCCCTAAAAGTTGAGGAGAAATTGAACAAAAGATATGAACAAAGGAAAAGAGGAAGAGGTGGTAGATTCCCTAGAGGAAGAGGTAGATCCCATGGTAAAAAAAAAAAGATCTGAACTAGACAAGACAACTCTAGACACATATCAAGACAAAGGAAAAACCAAATGGAAAGGTGGAAGTTCATTATGAGGAAGAGGAAATTACTCCCGAGGTGGTTAAAGTAGAAGAGGGTTCCAAAGAACTTGTTACAATTATGGTGAAGAAGGAAATAGGTCCTTTGAGTTTACACATGAAAGAAAGAAAGTTGATAGTAGAAGAAATGCTTTGGTGCAAGAATAATCACCAAATGAACTTGAGAAGGAAGGAAATCTAATAATCAAAAGGATACTATGGAGTGGGAAAGATAAGCAAGTTTGTGTGAGAAAACTTTTGTTCAAGACCAGATGTAGAGTTGCAGACAAAGTGTGAAAGTAATTGTTGATAGTGGAAGCTTAGAGAAACTGGCATTAGAGGAAATGGTCACCAAGTTGTAGTTGGAAAGAATGAAGCACCTGAAGCCCTATCAGATTTCATGGATCAAGGATGAGCATACATTAATGGTGAGTGAACAATGTTTTATGAATCTAAAGATTGGAAAGTATTATGATAAGGTGTGTGATATTATGCCAATAGATTGTTATATTATTTTGGGCAGACCTTGGAAATATGATAGACATGCTATACATAATGGAAGGGTGAAAAAATATAATATTTGGGTTTATGGTAAGAAGAAAATATTGTTACCTTTGGTTGAAGAATCTGTTGGTGAGATATGTACATCTGTGAAATTTTGTTTGATAGGAGGTAGAAAATTTGTTAAGGATTTGAAAAGAAATGATATTTTCTATGCTTTGATTCCTAACAAACTGAGTAAGAATACAAAAGATGAAGTTCCTGTAGAAGTTGAGAAATTACTTACCAAGTATAAATAAATCATTTTAGATAATGTATTTGATGGTTTTCCACTGATGAGAGATATTAGTCACTATATGGATCTAATTCCTAAAGCTAGTTTGCCAAACAAGGCACCACGATGATTGACACTGATTGAAAATGAGGAACTCAACTGAAAAATTCATGAGTTGTTGAATAAGGGTTTGATCAAAGAAAGTTTGAGTTCATGTGCAGTACCATCTATATTGGCATGTAAGAATAATGGAGAATGTGAACTGATTCAAGAGAAATCAACAAGATAATAGTTAAGTATAGGTTTCCTATACCAAGGATGGATGATATAATGGATTGTTTGAGTGGAGTGAAATATTTTAAAAAGATTGATTTGAAAAGAGGATATCATCAAATAAAAATCAGAGAAGGTGATGAATGAAAGACTACTTTCAAGACAAAAGAAGGTTTTTATTAGTGGTTGGTTATGCCTTTGGTTTAACTATTGCACCGAGTACTTTTATGAGATTGATGAATGAAGTTTTGAAGAAATTCTTGAATAAATGTGTGATTTTATACTTGGATGATATTAGTAAGAATAGAGAAGATAATTTGATGCATATCAAACAAGTATTGTAAAGATTGAAAGAAGAAAAGTTGATGATAAATTTGAAAAGGTGTTCCTTCATGAAAGAAGAAAACTTGATGATTATTTTGAAAAGGTGTTCCTTCATGAAAGAAGAACTTGTGTATTTAGGTTTTATGATTTTAGCTAATGATTTGAAGATGGATCCTAAGAAAGTTGAATCTATACTTAGTTGGCCTACACCTAAGAATGTCAGTGAGGTAAGATCATTTCATGGATTGACAAGTTTTTACAGGAAGTTTATCAGAAATTTTAGTTTTATTTTTAATGCTATGACTAAGACAATGAGGGGAGATAAAAGAGAATTCAAATGGACACATGAAGCTGATAAGAGTTTTGAGACTTTGAAACAAAATGTTGTTGAATTGCTTGTGTTATCCTTTCCTAATTTCAATAACATATTTCAAGTTGAATGTGATGCAAGTGGAAGTGCAATAGTAGCTATGTTGACTCAAGAAAGTAAACTTGTTGCTTTCTTTAGTGAAAATTTGAATGATGCTAAAAGGAAATATTGTGTTTATGATCAAGAATTCTATGCTATATTTGTTCAAGCTCTAAAGAAATGGAGACATTATTTGATGCCAAGTGAATTTGTGTTATATACTGATCATAAGGCTTTACAATATTTGGGTAGTCAAAATAAGTTGAATCAGAGACATGTATGAAATGGGTAGAGTATTTGTAGAGTTTCACATTTGTGATCAAGCATAAGAGTGGATTTTTTAACCGAGTTGCTGATGTATTGAGTAGAAGAAGATATTTATTGATAGAAAGGAGAATTGAGGTTCTTGGTTTTGATGATATGAAGCATTTGTATGAAAATGAGCCTAATTTTTATGAGCAGTGGAGAGTGTGCAGAGAACCTATTCCCAATCAATCGAGTAAGTATGAAGACAATTTCATTCATGAAGATATTTTTTTCAAAGGTATTCAGTTGTGTATACCGAGAGGATCAATGAGAAATAATTTGATAAAGGAAAAACATAGTAGTGGTTTGGCTAGACATTTTGGAATTGATAAGACATTGAGTTTTCTTAAGGAAAGGTATTTTTGGCCTCAGTTGTATAAAGATGTTCAATTTTTTTTGAAAAGTTGTGGAGTTTGTCAAGTTGCAAAAGTAGTAAGTTAAAATACTAGATTGTATACACCGATCACTAATATTGAGAAACCTTGGAGTGATATCAACATGGATTTTGTTCTTGGCTTACCGAGGACAACAAGAGGTAATGATTCCATATTTGTTGTTGTGGATATATTTTCAATGATGACACATTTCATTCCATGTAAGAAAACATCAGATGTAGTACATATAGCATATCTTTTCTTTGAGGAGATTGTCTGATTGCATGGCTTACTGAAGAGTATCATCTCTGACCGAGACAATAGGTTTGTTAGCTATTTTTGGAAAACACTTTGGAAGAAGCTGGACATCAAGTTGAGGTATAGTTCTACATTTCACCCAAAGAATGATGGAAAAACAAAGGTTGTGAACCAAGGTTTGGGTAACTTGTTGAGATATTTAGTTGGAGACGCACCGAGTAATTGGGATTTAATGTTAGCACAAGCAGAGTTTGCATACAATAGTTCAGTGAATAGAAGCACTGGAAAGAAAACTTTTAAGATTGTTCCTAGAACACAACCAAGAGGTATATTAGACTTGAGAGACATTACTAGAGAAGAGAAAACAAGTTTTGAAGCAGAAAAGTTTGTTGATTTTACGAAGACATTGCATGAGGATGTAAAACAAAAGTCAAGAAACAAAGTAATCATAAATACAAGGATAGTGCACATAGATCAATAAGACATAAAACTTTTGAAGTTGCTGATGTAGTTATGGTTAATTTGAAGAACGAAATATTTACTACTGGAATATATGGTAAGTTGAAGATGAAGAAATTTGGTCCCTGCAAGATATTGAGAAGATTTGATAGTGGAAATGCATATAAAGTGGAACTACTGGAGGAAATGGATATATCACATATATTAAATATGTTAGACTTGTATGAGTATCATGAATCTGATGAAGAAGTGACAATATTGAATGATTATCATAAGAAACAAATAGAAGAAGTTGAACAGATTTTGAAACACATAGTTGGAAGAAGTACAAGAGGAAAGAATTACATGGAGTATATGATAAAATGGAAGAACATACCGATTGAGGACTCATCTTGGATTTCTCAATCTGAGTTAGATTCAACTTAGGTCAAACTTGACACATGATTCAGAGAATCATTTATTTTAACCCCAGGTGTCTGATGTTGGAGCATCTTGGGTTCTTTGGATATCCCAATCAACCAAAAATATGTTTTCTTTGGTTTAGTATCTTTTTGGAGGCTACTCGGTAAAGTGCTCAGTAACTTCTTTTGTTTTCTTAGTTGAAGACTTGTTATTCTCCACTCTGTCTCAGTTACTGGTTTTTATTTTTCTTTATCAACGGGTCTCGATAGATGTTTGGATGCTTGGTGGGTTTTCACAGACTGGTTTTTGTGCTCAGTTAACTTTCTTACCGAGTTGTGTATTTTGATGTTGGATCTTCTGGCCTACTTCTGCATTTAATTTCTGTGGCATAGTTAATGTTTGGATCTCTCATTGGGATGTGTGTACACCTAAATCTGGGTCTTTGTTATTTCCTATGTTGGATCTTTAGGATCTGAGTGCCAACCTCTTTGGCTGACTCTTGTATATATTTGGTTTTTTATTCTTAGATTAAGGCATTAGTTTTTGGGTAGTAGCATTGGTAGCAGATTTAGGTCACATGTCTCTAACCTCGCATGTATGAAGATTATCTTGTAAATATCTAAATGTATATGGCCGAAATTGGGAAGGCCTCATAGCCCAGCATGTAATATGTTTGGTGAAATAATATAAATATTCTGCCGTTCCTTCTCTCCCTTTCTGTTTTGTTGCTTCCGAGTTGTTCAGCAAGGAGGTTTGGATAGTTGGGAGTACCTTGGGCCCTAGCACTCCTTTCCTTCCTTGGGTAATATCATTTCTAGATGGAACAATGTATCAGATTTGCATTATTACCTTCTAGCTACCATGTAGGCAAGAACTTGGATTTCATTGCATATTGTTTAGACCATTAATTTTGTATGCATTTTAGGTATTATATAGTGGTTTCAATTATATTATATTTGAATATAATCTAATTGATATATTTTAATGTTAATTAATTAAATCGCCGACAATTGTGCTTTGGGCGTAGTCTATTGTGAGAATTTAATTAATTAATTCCTTGAGCTTTTGAGCATTTCTATTTTGAGTTAAGTGATTTAATATTTTATTTTCTTTATTTATTCTGGGAAATGACTTTTTGGGAAAATACCTTTTTATGTTTTAAAAGTGAAGTTTTTTTTCACTTTTTCATTATGGAGTTTTGAGAATTTGCTCCAACCCTCTTGTGGAGAAATTTGACTTTTGCTCATTGGTGGCATCTCGGGTGTCAAATTTTTGTGGGTAGCGGCTTGTTGGATTTATGCCACAATTGATCCCTCTTGTTTGGATTCATTTTGGTTTTTGTGGAGTATCGATTTATTTCTCTCCATTTTGGTTTTGTGCGTGTTTGAGAGGTAGGGCTTTTCATATTTAATTCATTCTCCCTCTTTTTAGTTGTTTCTTGCTTGTAATGTAATGACATGATGTATATCCATGTTTTTCATGCTTTTATGATTGCATTTGATGTCTGTTTGAGCTTGTATGAGAATGTGGGTCTTCCATTCTAAAATTTTCATCGTTAGACTATCTCGTTTATTACACGATGTAAGATTTGGAATTTTATTACAATTGTGGCTATTGAGATTATGAGAACCAATGGGTTTAAATTTTATCGCAAGATTTTGAGTTTCATTTTGGGTAATTTTGTGTGCACCCCGTTTTGCATGGTCTCCTATTTAAGATTGTCTCCATCTTGGAATTTTTTGTAAATTGGTCTTTGATGTATCCTGAGATTGTAGTTGCAATAATTGGTAAAAACTAATAGAGGACATTCTATTTACTTAATACCGTGATCTGAACCTTGAGTTTTAGATTGATTTTCGAGTTAGTGTGCTTAGCCAATTATTGCTAGAAATGGTTGCCTTTTTGGTTAATTTAACCCTTTTTGAGATTTATGGTTATTTTTGGATTGTGAGGAACACTGTAGAACATCTAGGGATTTGTGCTCTTGGAAACTGTGCCAATAGAGTGTACTTTTGTTATGCGTAATACTCATTTTCTTGGCTTATACTTGTGGCCATTACTTCAACATTGTTTATTGATTCTCTTTATGATGAGTTGAGACCACATCTAATAGTATGGTAGAGATTTTTCTATGAAATATTATGAGTGACCCATGCTCTTGGTTGGAAATCAATTAATATTACCTTATTTTGTCTTATGTTTTATGGCCTTGAGCCCTTTTTGATGCTTATGCTTCTCTAGTGTACATTTATTTCATGGACATCTTTCCTCGTGTTCTAGAAAGATACTTGATGGATTTCATTAAAATCCATGCTCTTGGAAAATTGGCCAATTGAGCAAATTTTTGTGATCGCCTGTGTGATTGTTTATCTGGTTTATGACTTGTGTGTTTTGGGAGTTGAGTTATCCTCCAGATATTACTTTGATTTCTTATTGGTACTTTGTTATCTATGTGATTGGTGTGGACCAAACAGATATATTTTAACTACATCCTTGGTGTAGACCAAGTGGATGGTCCTTGTATTCATTTCCTTGATGTAGGATGAGTGGACAAACTATTGTTTATTATGTCCTTGGTGTAGACCAAGTGGACACAACCTTTTTATTCATGTCCTTGGTGTAGACCAAGTGAATGGAGTATTTTGTTGATATCCTCTGTGTAGAACGAGTTGACAAGATTATTTTTTTTGTGTCCTCTTGATGTTGATGCACAAATCTAGGTGCATTGAGTAGGCATGTGGAGTATCTCCTTATGTGGACCAATGAAAACTTTAGTGGTGATTATTTTCCATTTGGTGAATGTCGCATGTCGGCAACCTGAGAATTGGCGAATATTTTTCATATATTGGATCAAACCTATCACCCAAATTTTATTAATATTGGTTCAAAATCTCGAGCCCATCACCCATCGGTTTATTTAATTTTTCCATTTCTTACATTATTTCCAATGGAATATAAATTTTGATCCCCGTAAATTTAAAAAATTTGGCTATAATTTCTAAGCGACCCCAAATCGATGGCCTGTATTTTCCAATTTTTTTATACATATATATTTATAGGTAGCCCCAAATTTGCCTAGTATTTTACGGACATGCGTCTCTAACTGACATAATTTCACCAACTTTATTAATCATGCGAAGGTATTGGACGACCCATAATCACCTCAAAAATAATAAAAGACATGTTATAATTATGCAGACTTCACTAAATATTTGTATACCTAATACCTCCTGCTGAATTTGCCAAATAAGGGCTAGTATAAAAAAATTTGATCGATAGCGAAGTTTCAGGCTGTTGAGTGTAACTCCATACTACATTGGCGAGTCACAACTGCAATTTAATTTGAGGCAAATGTAAGTGATACTTATTCTGTGACTCTGTAGTTTTGAGTTCATTATTATTTAGTGGTAACCAGTTAGTGAACAGTGGTGACCAGGAGACCTCAGACATGATTTTAGGGCCAATGAATCTACAATCATATTTATATATATTATAGTCAATTGTCAATTCTTCAAAAATTTAACATTTTTTTTTGCACTAGAAGTTGTTGGAGAATGGAGATGTCGAACAAGAATAAGGGTAAGGCTCCAACAAGTGGGGAAAGCCAAGAGAGGACACAAAAACACAGAACCTTATCATCGTACTTTAGTCATGGTGTTGGAAATGTTTCTGTCCAAAATTAGGAAGCTGCTTCATCACAAGTAGATTTTGAAGATTCACAACCTAAAACTACATGACATATTAAAGAAGTAGACGAACCTAATATCTCATATCATGATGAAATTGAAGAAGATTTTAAGTTAAATACTTAGAGTAGCCATAATGATATAATAAACTTGGATAAGACTGAGAATGTTAGAGATAATGATGGTGCAGGGAAAAAGAAAAGAAAAAAACAATTCAAAGAAGGATAGGGAATCAAAAAATGATTGGAAGTGGGAGTTGTTGAGAAATTTTCAAATAGAATGGGTCCATTCATTAAACTAGTGGACAATCCAATTGAAGGTCAGCCTTCGGTAGAATGCAGATGTAAGATTTACACCAAGATAAATAAGAAGGAAAAGAGGTTGTATTTAAAAATTGACACCATAGAGAAGTATATGGGTAAAGTTTATGAAAAGAAAACCATAGATGGAGTTGAAAAATCAGTGATAAGATGGAAAAAGGATGAATCTATGTGTGTTAGGAATGCAGAATTATATGAATTTCAGCATAACATACAATTGAAGCCTGCTCAAGTTAAAGACTCTATTGAAGCTTGTTTTAGAAAAGCATTGGAAGTAGAACTAATGGGAAAATATGTTCAGTTAAGTGTTGTCTTTAATATTTTGAGAAGAGGGAATCCTATGATAGAGTACCCATCATTGAGTGCTTTATTACACTTTCTAAAAGTTCATAACTATCCTAACAATCACTGGTCAGTAAATAGTGGATGCGAATGGGAAAGTTGTCTTGCCGATGTTGAAAAAGAGGATCTAAAGGAAAATATTAAAGAGTCAAATTTTATTGCATTGTATTTAGAAGAGGTTAGAGTAGTAGATAATACTTCATGGGTATGCATGCATGTTTATTCTGTACACAATTTTGTCCGCCATCCTCATCTACTAACTTTTGCTAAAATGAAGGATAATGCGACAACTGAAAATTTATTTGTACCAGTAAAGAGTTCTCTAATTGAATATGGAGGTACAAATGACATGATGATTGCCAATAAGTTGGTGTGCATTATGCTATGCTTAGATCCTAAATTAGTTCTTCATTATTTTCCATTGAAACCTGGTATCAATCCAATCAAGCAAAAATTAATAAAAATGCAACCTCTGATAGACCTTTTAGTGAAAGAAGAATTGAAAAATTACAGGGTGTTGGTTTTATCAGACCAATTGAATATGTAGATTGGATCTACAACTTATTCCATGTGAGAAAGCATAATGGGGGCATCATAATATGTACAAAATTTCCTCACCTTAACAAAGCATGCCCCAAGGATGATTTCCCCTTGCCAAATATTGATATCATAGTAGATATGACATCTGGATATGAGATGTTATCACTAATGGATGGCTTCTCTGGTTATAATTAAATTAGAATTGCACCTAAAGATCAACCTAAAATAGCTTTCACATGTTCTTGGGGAACCTATTTTTGGAATGTGATGCCCTTCGGTCTTAAGAATGCCAGAACCACCTATCATAGGACTATATGCAATGAAAATACTTGCAGCTACACAACAATCCAAAACATGCAAATACAAGAAATACAAAAGAATCAAAGCATGTTAACAAACTTGAACTACAACTATATTTTCACTACAACCTACGATGAGCTAAAACAAGTGCCCCCAAGACTTGTTTGATTTTCTCTTAGAGATTTTGTGGGTGTGCTCTGCCAACACAATGGAATAAATCCCACTATGATGCAAGCTAGAAGATGGTAAAGGGATTGAGAACAAGTATGAGAAACTTTCCCCAAGCTTCACATGATGAAGATTGAGAATGCACTAGAAAATATAGGATGAAGATGCAAGATGAACTAAACTAAGATTGATTTCAGCCATTACCTAACATGTAATATCTAGATGATCTAATGCTAAAAGAAACTAAATAGAATAAAGACTAGGAAATTCTCAAGAAAAATACTCTAAAATGCAATCACTAGATAGTTGTAAAATGAGGAGTGGGGGCTCCTTTTATGGTTTTGCTTATGAGAATAGAGGGCTAGGATTAAGAGGTGTAAAATGAGTGGCTGAGATTAAAGGTTAGGTAGGGTTTTGGTGGGAGTGAAGGAGATTAAGGCGAAAAAGGAATGAGTGGCTAAGATTACGTGGTTAAAGAGAGGGGGTTGACTTTTCAAGTGGAGGGAATAAGAATTTAAGAACAAGTCACATGTGTGTGCAAATGATTAAGGCTAAAAGGGTTTTTTAATTACCTTTTAAGTGTAATTAGAGTGAATTTAGCCAAAAGAAAGGAGAAGTGATATTTAAATTAAATTAAATTTAAATGGGGTGTAGAAGAATTTTAGAGAAAATGGAGGGATTAAATAAATATAATTTATTTAAAAAGAAATATGGAGGAAACATACATTAAAATAAATTTTTTTTATATTAGGAATAGTATTTAAATTGATTTTAAATACAAGGTGTTGAATTTATTTAATAAAATTAAATAAATAGTCAAATATAATAAATATAGCTAATTTATAAAAATTAACTATATTATTAGAGACAATATTAATGAAATTAATATAGAAATGAAGAGGGACAATTTAGGGTGTCTACAAGGACAATGACCACTATCTTCCATGATTTCATGACTTTACTTATGAAATATTGTGTATATCATCAATTATGCAAATCACCCACAAGGAAAGATCATTTTAGCATTCTTGAATTAATCTTTGAAAGGATGCAAAATTACAAGCTATGGCCCTACCCAAAGAAGTGTATTTTTGGAGTTGTTTCAGGGAAACTCCTAGGTTATACTATTTTACACAGAGGTATTGAAGTGGATCTTGAGAAAGTAAAAGAAATATTAGACATGCCTCCTCCAACCAATCTGAAACAACTAAGAAGTCTTCAGGAAAACTTGTAGTCTATCCGTATATTTGTTGCACAATTTGATGACAAATGTCACTCTTTCTAGTATTTATTGCATAAAGGTGCCACTTTCAAAAAGAACAAACAATGTGAGAAGTCCTTCCAAAAATTAAAAAATTATTTAATTAATCCACCAATTCTAATGCCTCCTATTATAGGTAAGCCATTCATCCTTTATATATTTGCTATCGAAACAATGTTAAGAGCTCTTTTGGCACACCATGATAAACATAGAAGATAAAAAAGCATCTATTACATTAGTAGAACTCTTGTGGGATATGAATTTTATTATATACTCATTCAACATGCCTTCCTTTCTGAAGTCTTTGCAGCTAAAAAATTTGTTGGAAGTACAATAATGGGAAAAATAAGATATTGAGAGGGGAGGGTGAATCAGATCTTAAAACTTAACCACTTAAATCAAATTGATTCACATTCATACATATATGAATTTAACCTAACATCAAATAGCATCTATAACATGAAATGTATAACTCATAACACAAAGTTTTGGTAACCTAGAAACCCAAATAGGTAAAACTGGGGTGGGGATGACACCCACAAAATCTTCACTACTATAGCAATAAAGTGTGCCTGTTAGGGCTACAAGAGTTTGATTGTAATATGCAATCTACCTAGTTAAAGGTCTATCTGGTTAAGAACTAAAGATCATTACAATCTACCTTGTTAAAGGATTTGAACTTACAGTAAAGTAAGCACTCTACTAAGAGATTAAAAATGGTCTACTAGAACCACTCTGTTAAGAGATTTCACCTGATACACCTGTTAGAATGTTCCAAGTAATGATCCTTCATTATGCACTTAGATGCTGATGATGGCTCTGCTCTATCCAATACCTTCTGTGATCTTTCAATCTGATATGTCTTTACTCTGCTTTTCACTTCTCTATCATTCTGCTTGATCTAGGCTTCCTCACAAAATAACTTACTGTTCATCACTCATGAACACACAACCCTTCTCTATATATCTCTTGCTCACACTTTTTCTAGGGTTAGAAGCAATCTTATTATATCTTTTCAGATCTAGCAATGAGATCTAGATCAACGATCAAGATCTATTGTTTATGCTTCCAATGCATACTGATTTCCTGATTGGCTCCATGTCATGCATAGTATAAAACAATTAAATGAGAAATTAACTTAGTAGAAAAATATTAAATGCGTACAAATTTCAGCCCAAATATCATACAAGTTAGCCTAGACTGTTTACATAAAAGTTTGAATCAATCCTGACATGTATGCAAAAACTATTCTGCTCGGCACTAAACACCTTTGTCGCTTGGCACTTAATATTCTACTTGACTCGACATGATCTAACTTGGAAACTTGAAACTTACTTGGCAATGTTTCTCAGCCTTGAATGTTTAGCTTGGCCACAGTGATAACCAACTAAAAATTGCCTAAGTAAATGACTAAGTGTGGGTCACTAATCATCAAAAAAACTTAGGGATTAATAATCTCCCCCTTTGATATTAGTGGCAAAAATACACTTATCATTACAATTAGTTCCATCTAAAATGTTGCCTAAGTACATACTGTACTCCCCCTAGGAATGTACATCATACTACATACAAAAATTTACATAGTATACATGCCTTAAAAAAAATATTTACATGGATACCTGTACTGATCTCCTTATGCTGTATCCTTGTTAGTCCTGTCAGATTCCCCCTTGTTCTTGTCACTGATTGCAGGTGGGGTCAATTTATACTTGTACAAAAACTATTTATGAAGTTGTAAGGTGGATGCAAATGCAGAGTCCCAACTATCCTTGACAAACTTCATAACTTCTATTTTCACTTCTAGCTCGGCAGCTAGACTTACCAAGATTTCTGTAGTGGAGAGATGAGAATCTCTCTTAACCAATTCATTTGCAGATGAAATTTATTTCTGAATGACCTCCATATGAGGTATCAAACTTGTCTGAATAGTAATTAATTTATTCCTAATCCAACCATCTTCATCCATGAGCTCGGCTATCCTCCTTTGTGCATAAGTCAATCTGTTAAAATGTAAGGAGCTAGTGCTAGCTTCCATAATCAGTGAACTTCCAGTTGAATTTAGGTCTAGTTGCAATTTCTCTAAAGCCTATAGATTATCCTTTGTGAATAATTCAACATCAGATAACCTCTTATACAAAGAATAAACATTTGTTGCAACTCCCTCTAAAATTTTTACTAGAGAAGAAAGTTCAACCTATTTTACCGCAATCTCTCCTGAGATTTTTGCTAGTACCTTATTCTTGAATTTCCTCTCAGACCATTGCAACAACTTCTCATTGGCTTCAATATTGTCATCATTTACCTTTTGCACAATATGAACTAACTGTTCAATAATAGGGGCTTGAGGGTTCTCATCTTCCATGTCAAAAGCCTTTACAAATATATCTTTTATGCCATGTAGCACTTGCTTTTGATTTTTCTCCTTTCTCAGTTCCTCTTGTCTTTTCTTCCTCTTAAGTAGCTCTTGAAGAGTCTCAATCTATTCATAAGACAAAACAATGGGATCCCAAGGTGGAATCACAATAAATTCATCTAATGTGACATAAATAATCAGAGACTTCTTCGTCATAACTTTCCTCTTCTTAAATTCAGGTGAACTACTACTCGGCTTTGTTTCTACAATACTTTTTCCAGTTTCAGTAGTAGTCAGCATTGCATCTTTGTGAGGCCTCACCCTGACCCATCATAGCTTTACTGCTCGATCACACTTTGACACTTTATGTTTGATACATTGATACGCTTTTTGTTATCCTGATCGAGATTTGTGATATTATGTTATGATGATGATTATATTGTGTGGATTACATTTTGACATGGATTAGACCTAGAATAAGTGGTTGATTTTGATTATATATGTTTTGATCAGGGAATTGATGAGAAGACCGAATCATGATTAGACTTGACTATTTTATGGATGTTATGTCATGGTGATTAAGGAATTCTTATGTTTTAAACATTTATGTATGGAAATTTCAATTAGAGGCTTAATTCTGCTTATAGATTAATGTTTCAAATTATAAAGTGAAAATATATATTGCATGTAATTTTATTATCTTGGACTACTGATGCTCGAATTTTAGTGTGTAGGAATGGGAACCATGAAATTTTTTAGAGAATCAGGGCTAAATACATGTGAATTGAGTAAGCCAAGGTTTAATCCAATAAAGGGTTGAAACCTCATTGTAATGTGACCCTTGTTGTAAATGTAATTTGAATGTGTGTTAATAGTTTAAATTTATGTTATTGTTTGGACAT
>MU223730.1:169725-188559 GCA_018584345.1 Thuja plicata | reverse complement strand
CAGTAGATCTTGACTTACAACTTTATTGCTGATAAGATCCTTTGAATACTGATCACCTTCTGTGATAGATATGGCAATTCTGCTCCTTTGCGAAAATGCTCTGCTCTGCTGCCTTATTGCAGTCTCTACTGATTACTCTTATTTTGCACTTTCACTTTTTACACTTCAAATGGTATAATACATTACATATATATACCGTTCCCATAATTACAATTTACAAGGTCGGCCAAATACAAATGAATAAAATAAGATAAACTTATTCCTGAGTCGGCCTTTCATAAGTAAACAAAATATTACTGAGTCGGTAGAAGCTCGGGTTCCTCAAGCTGGCTCGGTGATCTTCTGATACTCGACATCCACTACAATACTCGGCATCGTCATGCTCTTGGTAAGAGTAGAAGCTCGGTCCTTACTAGTCCCGAAGTGTAGCTTGGAACTCAGTAGCCATTGGTGACTCGGTAGATATAGTGTCACTCGGTAACCTCTGGTGACTCGGTAGTAACTGACTTCTCGGTTGGCTTCAACTGATGGCTCGGTAGTTATGGTGAAGCTCGGTGACTACCGTCTTCTCGATACATGTTGCTCTTCTCGGTAACCATTGCAGAACTGTTCATATGCTCGGTGACTATTGTTCTGCTCGGTTTGAATTGTTTACCGCTGAGCTTTACAAAGTGATTGCTGAATGCTCCGTATAAGCTGTGGACTGAGTGATGAGCTCGGTAAGCATTCATAATCGAATAAGTGTTTTCACTGATGACAAATATAACATAATTCCAACAATGTTTTAGGGGGTTATGCTCGATTGTAATTAAAATTAAATTTAAATGTTAAATTAGGATATTTTTCTAATGTCTAATAAAAAGGTTAATTTAAGTTGTATGTTAGAAATTGATGGAGTGGGAATACATGCATTTTTTTTTATCATAGGAGAATAATTTTATTAATGATGCTAGTAGGATAGGAAATCAGATTTGATTTTAGCTTTTGGATTTTAATTAATAGTTGTTGATATAGTGAAATTATTATTCAATCTTAATCTTGTCCAATGTTAAATGTTTCATGTGTGATTGGGAGTAGAATATTAATTTGACTAGGTTTGAGCTAGTACTTAATGCTAACTAGATCTAGACTTGAACAACTTAAGTTGTAATATAGGTTAAAATTTAAGTAAGCATTAGGGCAGCCTAGATCAACATATGTTCATAACCACTAACTACCATCATGATTCTAAACTTGGAATCAGAGTTAGATAAACCTGAGTTGAGTATTCTCTTAACCCGTGGAACAAGTTGATACCCAATGTTGCATCTGTAGGTGGCATGACCCTTTTCAGTCTGCGCATATACCTTGAAATTTGAAGGCTAACTCTACCTTTCTTTTACCCTTCCCACTCAACCATTGTTATATGTGCGTACTTATGGGTTTAAAAAAATAAATTTGTGTGTGTTTTGCCCTAGTTTTGGGGATGACAATCTTTCAGTTTAGTCAAAATTGCATGCTGATCAGACATGCTTCCTGTCTTAGTTCCAGTGGAAGTTGATGATACAGAGTGTGGTAGATCAACCAACACTTGCAATGCCTCTTGCTATTTAGGCTCATTGTTAGTATCTCTTATCTCCTCACTACTATCTAGAACTGATTTTACAACCTCCAAAATAGGTGAATGTTGTAGAATTACCTCTTGTTCAATTGTTTTCTCCTTTTCTGCTTCTTCTTGAGCATCCTTATCCTTAGATTCCTTTTGAGTTCTCTCTTCATCTTCCTCTATACTCTTCTCTTCTTTAGCCTTAGTTTCCTTAATAGGTGATTCTATATTTAAGCCTCTCAGCTCATCCTAACCCTCAACATCCAGATTGCTAGAGTCATCAATTGTCACATCAATTGACCTATCAATAATCAGATCAATAGTGTTAGCTGTCTCTGTTTATTCTTGTGCTTCTATTCTAGTCTTCTCAAGCTCAGTAGAAATGTGAAGTATTGATTTCTGTTGTATAGGGGTGGATTCAATGTCTTTATCCTTTGGCTCAGATGTTCCTTCATCAGTTTTCTTCTCTTTTGGAGCAATCAATCCAAAAATTTCCTTCCAAATCCTAGTACTCTACTGTACTATCCCTTCAATATCATTCTTCAAGACAACATAACCTCTCTTTTTAGGTATAAATTTATGCTTATACTCTTCAACAAATTGTGCTCTCTATTTCTTGGCTAGCTCAGGAATGACTTGAGCTAATGTGCCTTCTCTTATCTATCTTCAGTTGTGAGTGCAAATTCCCATTTTCCAGATAGAAAATTATATAACTCACTCAGCACATTGTTTCCTATTGCTATAGGAGTTAACTTGAAGTTACACATCATGTCTAGAAGAGCTTATTGAACCTTATGCTTGTCTTCTACCTTCAATTTTTCATACCTGATAAACTTAAAACCAGATAACCCTGCAGAATTTCTCAAGTTCTCACATACCTCATTAATATATGTGGGTTTCTTGAATGGTGTTGTTGGTATGTTGTTGGGTTCATCAGTTTCTATCTTATCTTCATCACTTTCTGGATCCAAATGTAGTTTCCTTCTTGGTCTCTTAACTTGTAGGCTTGACACAACCTTTGTTACAAATTTTATCTTCGATCCAGAACTAATTTCTCCAATCTTCTTTACATAAACTTTTGTTTTCTCTACTAGTGATGTGACAGTAGATTCCCTTGTCCTTGGATGATTTGCAATGAGAGGGGTAACTCTAGGTTTTGTTTTACTCGGCTTGGTTACCTTGGCTACTACTAGTCTCTTTCCTTTTGCCTTAACAGTAATCTCTTCTTCAGATTCACTGAATTCTACTTCTTGTTCCTCAGATACATCTTCTCCTTGTCTAGTAGAAATGTCTAGAGGTGTATCCTCTAGCTCCTCATCACTCAGCAAGCCAACCATCTTTTTTAGATCTTTCACAATCTTTTTCCTCTTTCTTTCCATGGTTCTTGCCTTAAGATTCATTGAAATATTTGCCTTTGCTTCATCATAATTTCCAAATCTTTTAGCTTTTGTATCAATCTCCTCTACTAGGAGTGTTGTGATAGCTTCTGATGCTTCATCAATATTAATTTCATAGGGAAATGGCTCCAGCCATGATACCCTAGATGTCACAGCCTGAATATAGGTATAATCTATATCAACTAAGAAACATATCTCTTCATAGTGCTTCTCCACATGTGAATTGGGAATTCTGGTCCTCAACCTCATTCTCTTTTTAAATTTCACAAAATAACTTCCCATAATACTATTGAAATTATTACCTAATTGCTTAATACATTCACTAATTTGTAAAGTGATGGGTCTGTCCTTCTTCCAGACAATATTTCCTAGTGTAGGAAATGACTTACGTACATAGAAGAATATAAACATTAACAAAGAGCCAAACTTACATCATGAGATTTTGGCTTTCCTGATTGATAGTAAGTTCTCGGATAGTTGTGTGAACTGTAGCTCGGCAAGGTCGTAGGTGTGATTCTTTTTAACTATCTTCCATGCCTAGTCCATGGCTGTACATGGAACACTATCTAGTCAGCTCGACTGATAGAAATTGTGTGCAATCACTCTCACTCCAAATTCAAGTTCTAATTCTTCAATTGTAGAGATGGTCATACCTCTATTGTTCCAGACTGCTCCAGTGTTAGCTGCTATCTCTTCTTTCTTCTGATCTCTCATGGTCCACTTACCAATGATAATAGGATATCTAGTAAATCGATGAATAATATCTTTTGTGATCTTTACTGGTCCATTGTCCAACCACATATGCATATTATGAACTTGGCTTAGGAAAACCTTAATCCATTCATCCTTGAATTTTATTGGAAAATCTAGGGAACGAGTTAACCCTTTGTCGGCTAAATGTTTAAATTTGTCTTTCAAAATTCCATTTTCACATAACTTGTCATAGGATTTTATCAATTCATTATCACCCACTTTTCCAATTTTAACCATGTAACAAGATCTAACATCATGAATCATAAGTAACTTTGGTGGGATCGATGAGAGGGCTCCGTTAAGATCACTTAGAATTGTGCTTTTGGGAATGACACAAAAGTTTGGTGGTGCGCATGCATCACTCCTTACTAACTTAATTTGATTCAGATCCTCCTCCATTCCTTTGACTGGTGTGGAAGAACTTGTAGCCATAATCTCTTGAAGTTAGGGTTTGAGAATGAAGAATAGAGTACCTCGGCAAGCAATCACTTCACACTGTTCAACTTAGGGTTGCCGATGACACACTGACAAAATTATCAAAACAAAATTTGCTAAGATCAAATTCTGCAACTTCTTTGATCACTCTGTGAATGCTGAAAATTGCAAGGTAAAATGAAGAATAGACCGTTCATCCTTATATAGACTTGAAAGGTCAAGATAGGTAAGCAATAAATATTTTTCCTGTTAGGTTAGTGTAAGCCAGCTGTTATTGGCCGACTAACACAACTTGCATACGACTAAACTTACCACACTTGGACACAAATTACTTGGCCAACCAACTCGACACCTATAGTGCAGATACCTCTTCTCGGCACTTGCCACAAACATGTCCTGGTACATCTTAACATATGCAGATATGGACTTTGGCACATTTACATATTAGGAACTAATGTAATATTTGAAATTTAAACGTAGTTCCTTACATACCTCTACTGCTTAGTTAGGGATGGTGTGATCACCTGATCCATTGGATTGGGTGACCTCGGCTTTGGTGGATTCATTGCTTCTCAGCTCTATTTTCCTTATCCATGTCTGGTTCATTTGTGCTCTTATTTCTTCAACAGTAGGAGCATGAACTCTTGTCCTACACTCTCTCTTAGTGTGACCTATATTCAAACAACTGAAACATACTAAGCTTCCATTCATCCAACTCTTAGATTTCCCTTTGACATGTGTCTTTAAGAAATCTTTAGGTGCATGTCCATATTCTTCACAGAAATGACAACTCTTCCTTGTATTATAATCCCAGTTGTAAGTGTTGTCTTTCTTAGATGAATTTTTTTGTGTCTTTGATGTCCATTGCTGTTTAGCATTAGATCTACAGTCTTGTGCCTTATGACCATGTTTTTGACACTTGTAACAATAACCATTAAATCTTGGTTTGGGGGGTGCATCACTTGCTTCAGCCCAACATTCATGTGCTTTATGTCCAAATTTATTGCAATTAGAATTAACCATTAAACTTAGGTTTAGGATTGGACTTACCTTTCTTGCTTCAAAAAATGTTTTCTGTATGACTTGGTTTTCCACAGTGGTGGCAAACAGGCTTGTTGTGCTTTGTCTTTGCATTCCTCCTTTCACCATTATTAGATGATTCTCCTTTCTCAGTAGATGTCTTTGGTTTAGTGTGACCTAATCCAGAAGAATCTTTTGACCTTCTTGATGCTTCTATCAGATTATCAAAATGAGTCAAAGCTTCATTAGGCTTATTCAATCTTTCATTAAGTTCCTTCTTAGATCTCAAATCATCTTTCAATTGATTTTTCTCAGATCTCAAATTTATCATTTCCATATCTTTCCTACTAATCTTCTGATTTGCAAGTAGCATTTGATTTTCCATGTCAACCTGATTAATTGTCATCATCTACACATCATGTGTCCTTTCATCAAGTCTGACAGTTATCACTCTTTTGTCTTCTTCTACCATAGCTTTGTCATATTTAGCTTTCTTCTTTTGTTCCACTACTTCACATAGTCTCACTGTCTGCATTTCTTGTTCTCTTTTCAAGTTTCTGACTTCTTCACACAATGCATTGTTCTTTTCCAATAGATCTCCAATTGATGCATTGTTCTTAGTTGAATCTCCATTCTAAAATAGATTTGCAGTGTCATCTTCCTGGGAATGAGTATCATTCATTTGTTTGGCCAAATCTTTCCTAGTTGTTAATGATTTATTCAATTCTTGTCTTACTATCTCAAGCTGATGTAATGCTAGCTAGATCTCAATCTTCTGATTTTCAATGACTTTACCCAACTTGTAAACCTCCATCTTAAGATCTATTCTCACAAGCTGATTAAAAGCTTTTGTAGGTGAACTGTGCTCTGATACCAATTGTTGGAAGTACAATAATGAGAAAAGTAAGATATTGAGAGGGGGGTGAATCAGATCTTAAAAATTAACCACTTAAATCAAATTGATTCAAATTCATACATATATGAATTTAACCTAACATTAGATAGCATCTATAACATGAAATGTATAACTCATAACACAAAATTTTGGTAACCCAGAAACCCAAATAGGTAAAACTAGGGTGGGGATAACACCCACAAAATCTTCACTACTACAGCAATAAAGTGTGCCTATTAGGGCTACAAGAGTTTGATTGCAATATGAAATATACTTGGTTAAAGGTCTGTCTGGTTAAGAACTAAAGATCATTACAATATACCTTGTTAAAGGATTTCAACTTACAGTAAAGTAAGCACTCTGTTAAGAGATTAAAAATGGTATGCTAGAACCAATATGTTAAGAGATTTCACCTGATACACTTGTTATAATATTCCAAGTAATGATCCTTCATTATGCACTCAAATGCTGATGATGGATCTGCTCTATCCAATACCTTCTGTGATCTCTCAATCTGATATGTCTTTACTCTACTTTTCACTACTCTATCATTCTGCTTGATCTAGGCTTCTTCTCAAAATAACTTACTGTTCATCACTCATGAACACACAACCCTTCTCTATATATCTGTTGCTCACACTTTTTCTAGGGTTAGAAGCAATCTTATTATATCTTTTTGGATCTGGCAGTGAGATCTATATCAACAATCAAGATCTATTGTTTATGCCTCCAATGCATACTGATTTCCTGATTGGCTCCATGCCATGCATAGTATAAAACAATTAAATGAGAAATTAACTCAGTAGACAAATATTAAATGCGTACAAATGTCAGCCCAAATCTCATACAAGTCAGCCTAAACCGTTTACATCAAAGTTTGAATCAATCCTGACTTGTATGCAAAAACTATTTGGCTTGACACTAAACATCTTTGTCGCTTGACACTTAATATTCTACTCATCTTGGCATGATGTAACTCGACAACCTGAAACTTGCTCGGCAATGTTGCTCGACCTTGAATGTTTAGCTCGACCATAGTGATAACCAACTAAAAATTGCCCAAGTAAATGACTAAGTGTGGGTCACTAATCATCAACAAAACTTAGGGATTAACAAAATTGAGGCATTATGTGCTCCATTATAAAATAATGCTTATATCCTTAATTGACCCATTGAAATACCTTTTGAGCGAAGTTGTACTCATATGGAAAGTGACCAAGTGGGCTATGATCCTAAGTGAATTTGACATTGAATGTGGATTGTACAACAATAAAAGGCTAGGTTATAGATGATCAATTAACAAAAGCACTAGTATAGGATGATCACCCTCTACTATCATATTTTGCTAGTGAAGCTATCTTTTACTTGGTTATATCTAATGAATGACAATTATACTTTGATGGCTCACACACTAGGAATGGATCAGGGGCAAGCATTTTTTTTGTCACCCTGCAAGGCGATGTGATACCCAAATAATAGAGGATAGCATTTGAGTGTACTAATAATATTTTTGAATATGAGGCTTTAGTTACTAGACTCAAGTTACCAATATAATGGAAAATTCAAAATTTGAAAGTGTATGGAGATTCACAGTTAGTCATCAAAAAAGTTAATGATGACTATGACACCAAAGATGATAAATTGGTACGCTACAAGCAGTTGATAGAATTTTTGAAATCTAAATTTGTCACAATCAAGTTTCACCAATTTCTTAGAGTGTAGAAAAAAGGGTTGATGCCATGGTGACCATTGCTTACATGATTAAAATGCAACAAAATGAAGAAAGGTGCAAGCTCTTAGTATAGAAGATTTTAATTCTTGCATTTGAGATCCCACAGTTTGAGCTCATGGGTGAAATTGTTGGTCCTGATTCTCCTTGGTACTAAGATATTTATGACTACCTTCATGATCAGATCTTACCCTATGACCTATCCAAAAAAAAAGTTGAGCATTTATCCGAAAAGCCTCCCAATACATCATCATCAAAGATACCTTTATAAAAGATCCTTTGACTAAACCATCCTTAGATGTCTTGATTCAAGAGAGGCATAAAATGCTTTACATGAGGTACACAATGGTATATGTAGAGGCTATTTCAATGGCTTAAGTCTATCCAAGAAGTTGGTAAGAGTTGGATACTATTGCCCGACTATAGAACAAGATGCACATAATTTTTTGAAAAAACATTATAAATGTCAGATACATGGGAACCTGATTCACACACCAACACAAGATCTTCAACTAGTCATTTCTCCATGGCCCTTTTCACAAAGGGCATTTGACCTCCTAGGTAAATTACTCCACTTTTTTCTAATGACCATAAGTACATTATCACTGCTAAAAAATATTTTACCAAATGGGCTGAAGCCATCCCTATGACTTATATAATTGGTAAACAAATTGCAAACATTATCCTAAATTATATCATATGTTTCTATGGAGTTCCATTGGCTATTGTCACTCATCATGGTAGCCCATTTCAGAATAAATATGTGGATGAGCTCTATGAAAAATTCAAGATTTTGCATAATATTCCAACATTTATTATCCATAAGGAAACAGTCAATATGAGACATAAAAAAAAACTATAATTTAAATACTTTAAAATATTGTCAATGAAGCTGGCCGAGATTGGCACTTGCAACTAAATCTAGTTATTTGGGTTTATAGAACAAACATCCATACCCCTATGGGTGCCACTCCATATTCTCTTATCTATGCTGCTGAGGCTATTTTACCCTCAGAGGTTGAAATTACATCACTAAGGGTATCATTTTATGACATTATTGGTGATAAAAATGATAGTTTCTAGGCTTCACGAGCTTGAAATTCTAGATGAGCGAAGACAAGATGCCTTAGCCCATTTGGAAGAATATCAAAATCATCTCTGAAGAATCTATAATAAGAAATTCAGAGGTCTCCATTTTGAAGTTGGATACTTGGTCCTTAGAAAGAACCCAAAGAATCAACAACAAAGAGAAAAACCTAGAAATTTTGAACCGAATTGGATGGGACTTTATGTAGTTACTGCAACATATGGGTCTGGGGTTTACAAGTTTGCAATGTTGGAGGGAGAACCATTGTCAAAAGTAATGAACAACATGAACCATGCCAAATATTATACATAAGATCCTGAAAAAAGAACAAAAATTTTGAAAAAGATTTCAAAAAAAGTTTCCTTGATGAAAACCTGGCAAACAGGCGTCTTAGAAATGCAAAAGAGAAACAAAGAGAAAAGTTTTGTCTAAAAGTGAAAAGCTGGCAAATAGGCACTACATGTAATGAGTTGTTGCTCCATTAGCTATCTCAAATCCATCTAATACATATACACACTTCCTAATACATTGTTCATCAAGTCCCAATCGTAGTGCCCTTTTATGCCCTATAACTGGTTGATGTTTCGTCCCATTCCCCCTTTTTGACCAATTTGTACATACCTTGTCTATGACCTTTTATATATAGTATAGTCTCCGACTGGGGGGAAATTCCTAACATTCCACAAATTTAAATTTGAAATGGGAGAAAGTCCCAAAACATGGTTGACCAATGAAGTTCCTTGCTTTATTAGATTGGAGACAACAAAATGTAAATACTATTGTCATGAAAAATTTAAAAAAATCAAATATGATCTTGAAAAAATCCTAAGAAATTAATATGATCTTGAAAAAATCCTTCAAAATCCTAAAAAGTCCTGAAAAAATCCTAAAAAGCACAAAAGATCTTTAAAAAAATAAAAAATATTAAAAACCCTAAAAGTTAAAAAATTCTTCAAAAAATTGTAATAAATTTCCTTCTTGTTTTCAATAACACAGGTCCTTTTTCTACAAGACAAACATTGATGTAGACACAGACTGAAGAATGATAAACATGGTACCTAAAAAAAACTATATCTTCATAGAAAATCTACCCAATTGACCCAATATTCAGAATGGTCAGACTTGTTCAAAATTTTCAGCCTTAGCCATATCAGTATTAGACCTTAAAAGTATTCATACGATGTGCGAAACTAGATACCATTAGTCTTAGATGAGATACTTCATTCCTGAAACTAGACACTATCATAATCACTTTATTAAACACACACAAAGAACTAAATAATGACAATAAGATCAAGATGATTGTTTGTTTGGTTAGTCAGTCTCATATTTTTATTGATTTACTTTTCTCAATCATGTTCCTATGCTACTCGATGATATTACTGACTTATGAGAGTGGTCAGGATGGTTCATGATCCTTTCTTTTTTTTTTTTTTTGTGGAATGTTCTCATGAAGTTTTAGGGCATGTATGCCATATGCTTTGGGATGGACAAGATCATTCCTTTGTTTGTTATATGTATATTTTTTAATGCAAAAGGGTTGCATTGTTTCTCTGGCCTACTATGCCATGATGTGTCACAACCATTTTTGCAATATCAAAATAAAGCTCCACTTGACATACAATGCACTTAACTTTTCCTCATCTAATTTCCACCTTTGTTAACACTTCTTTAGTCAGTCCTTGTAGTCCCCTTGGTCTGATACTCTCGTACGCAAAAATAAGTGCATCCTGCATTCATATCATAATTGCGTAATCATGGCATCCATAAAGAAAAAAAAATGCAAAAACATATTGCATCCATTTTTTTAATGTATTTCATTCATCACATATAAAAAATAACATCATCATGTAATACAACAAAGAACATTCATAGTAAAGTAATTATGTATATATATGCATATCCATTTCATGTCAAAGCAAGTAAATAGTTGCATATCATATATATCATAAAAAATCATATCAAAGTACAAAATCAAGGTGTGTGTATACACTAGGGCCCACAGGCTCAATATGATCTATCAAGTATGTCTATAAAAAATGCCCCTCTTCATAGAGAGAGTCTCTTGTCAACCTATGCTCTCTCTATCCTCTTGATCTTTGTCTTGTCTGGAGGAAGTAGCCCCCATATCTACAATCCTATTTGTACTACTCTAGGTGGCCCCCTTAGTCCCAACACTCCCTCGCTACTCTGTGTCCTCCGAGAGTGTTTCCTTCTCAAAGAAGTCCTATAGTTTGGTGCCCATTGATCCTATGTGCATTGAAATCTGTAATACTGTTGATAAATTCCCATAACTCATCCTCTGGTCTCTGTGCTCTAGATAAAGTTGTATCTCTAGAGGCTATCGCTATATCCCTCTCTACTGTCAACCTGTCCATCTCTATCATGAGCATTGTGTGTTGTATGTGTTAGGAATAAGTAATAATGAGAGGGGGGGGGGGGTGAATCATTATTACAACACTTTAAACATGAACTTAATAATTTCCAACTTAACCATATAATTACTGAAATGAAAAGAATATAAGAACACAACACATAACTCATAACACCATGAATTGTTGTCAAGGAAACCCTGGCCAAGGGAAAACCCTAGTTATGATGGTACCCACAAATATATATTAAAATTGTAGTGCCCCTATTAGGATACCTAGACCCGTTAGGAGTTCAATATTACATTAGCACATTTCTCTATAAGGGGAATACAAAACCCTGTTAAAGGTATACTGAGCAAACTATTCTTACAATCATAAATAGTTCTGTTACAATCAAAATTAGTAATGAAAAATACAAGCATAAACTTATTCCTAGATAGTTCAAGTTTTAGCTTGCATCAACATCTTCCTGACATCACAATGCATTTTTTCCATCTATTTGTCATACCATCTTATTCATTCATCAATATCCATACTTCTCTTTACAAAAAGCTCTTCATATATATGTGTGTGTGTGTGTGTGTGTGTGTATTACATTATCCAGTCAGCTCTCAAATACATTACAAAATAGAATTAATACTTATGCAAAGAGTAAATACAAAGTTGGTGACCTTATACTACCAAAGCATAGGTTATCCACAATCCCAATCCAACTTAGCACGTATGGATTCCATGTCATACTCCCTTAATCATCTCAGTTGTTCATCTACCCTGTATCTCAGTGACTCTGTCTTTGCATGTCTTTAACTATTTGTAACTCACTATGATAGAAACTAAAAATCAAGAGACCTTACCTAAAGGTCATACATACCCCAAAAATTCTTCCTCTAAGCTCGCACATCACCATTCATCATATACTATCGTCGTTGTCCAAAACTATACTTCTATACTTTGTATTTTTATTCATTGTACTTAGTCATTTTGCAATTTGCATCTCCAAAACTGTAAACAACTCCAAGTGATCATCATACTAGATGTGTTTCCATAAATGAAAACCCTGAAGTGTCCCATATCACTCCAAAAATGCATCACTTGACAACACTATTTCCCAAGCTACCCACTCTATATCCTAGGTTATCTTCTATGTATCCCAGGTTTTTCTCTTTGCATGGTGTCTCTCTATCTACCTCATTAGATTTATGATGTGTTGCCTCTAATATTTGACTATCCCTCTTAGATTTATCTCATACATAATGTCCTCCTCCACATCACGTACAACTATATCCTACATAAGGATATCCTCAAGAGCTAGTATATACTAATCACATAATGGATCCCTTTTGTCCTCCTCTACCTACATAGGCATGACATCATCATCATCATCATCATCATCACTACTCCACTCTATGTCATCCTTGTTATCCTCCTCTACCTCTATACTAATATCATCTTCATTATCATCCTCACTACTTGTATCATCCTTGTCTTCTCTGACCTGTTGTGGTGCTACTCTCAGAATTGATATATCTAGATCTCTTAATGGAACTTTCCTATGTCTAGCAAACCACCTGTCATACTCTTGTTTGGTCCCTACATATTCTACTCTCAATCTTACTCCCCTATGTCTTGGTTGTAACTTCTCAAACTCAGAATACACCACCTATAATCTAATGATTGGTCCCCATGTCCTAAGATCATCTCTTAAGAGGGAAAATAGTGACATACTTGTCAGCACATCACGTCTCTCCCTGAACTATCTATGCATCCTCTCTGGTAGCTGAGCCTTAATAACCACATGAAAATTAATCATACACCCAATTAGATACTTCTCATGTCATAAATAAGGAAAGTGATCTCCATCATCATCCCAACTTGGGAAATCTCTATATGGTCTCCATGTGAAATCCCCGAGAGTGTCAATCTTGTGTCTCCAATATCATGTATGTCCCAATGGTCCCTGTGATAGTGCTCTAGTGTAACAATACACATATGGCCTATCTAGTATGACTATCCTATCAACAATAGGGTAAATAAAAACTATGTGCTCAAATTCCCACACCTGCAATAATGTAATTCCACTACTAATTGTCAATCTACCTCTACAAGTTGCTTGATGCAGGTGGTAGTATGTCATAGAAAACATGCACGGTCCCCATGCAAATACTGTACCCTCCATCACCATGCACTCTAATTCTCTACCCCATCCAATATGGAATCCATGTCCATGTCTATCTAGTACCTATAATCCCATGATCACCATGCAGGTCACAACTACTAGCCTCTCATGATGACCTTCCAAAGTCTCCCATCTAATCTCATAATATTTGATCTCTAATACTGCCTCATCACAATCAAATAACTTGCATAAATTTTCTATCCTAGTGGATGGCTCATATACTACTAGCTCTCTATGAATCAAAATACTAAGGATACGCCAAACATCCTCTAGCATGATAGTGGCCTCCCCAATAGGTAGATGAAATGAAATCATCTCAAAATGCCATCTCTCTACTAGCATGGTGATCAATCCCCTATTTACCCTAATCTTAGAAATATATGTTATGTACTATAAACCTAGCACTGATAATATGTCCCTCTCATAGGCTCTCAATCCATGCCATAGATTTAAACATGTCAACCTTCTCTCGCACATCTGCAATAGGGGAAACTCCTCCTATAGGTACTAAGAGATACATGTCAACTATTTGTTACCCACTCTTGATCTTGACCATTTTTTATCAAGTTTGACATATTATTGACCTATTTTGTGGCTTTGACCAAGTTTTGACCTAATCTAGAGCCTTTCTAAGCCTTTTGACCAACTATTAGCCATTTTTGACCAAATACGCAACTCTGTGACCAAGTGCCCTCCAAGGCACACTTGAGAAGGGTTGTTGTGCAGTTGGGTCCCTAATTGGCCTCCCAAGATACATTTGGGTGTGTTGTTTTTGCACTTGGGCCTAGTTTGACATCCTGAATCTGGCCCTAGCTACCTAGAAAAGCATGAAAAAAATACACAATCACTGAGAGGATCTGATGTACATACCTCATGTCCTAGTCCCTCTTCTCTTTGATAGCTTCTAATGCACTCACCATGATGATCTTGCATTGGTACTCACTACATTCCTCCTATGTCTAGAGCTCAAAATCTTCCAAATGAGAGAGTGAAAATGACCTCAAATCCTCTTTCCAAGCCCCTTTATAGACCTTATTTTTCCTAGATGGACACGAAATCTTTGAGTTCTGTATTTTTTGCATTGATTTTTCCTCTCTAGGCTTCATAACTTTCACATATGACCTCTAATTTTTGAATTGTTCATAGCTGTGGATTTGTCTTGTCATCATCGACAAATTGACCTATCATTCGTATTGTTTGGTCAATTTTTTGAGGGGTCATCCTACCTCCATCCTATTATTACCGAAGCATATTTTTAATGCAATATTTTCTTGCTTTTGACTTTTTTGTTTGACACAATGCTCATAATCACATTGTATCAAAGAGGAGCAAAATATAGACACTAAAAAATGGTTCATGTCTAAGATCCTATGTGTTAACATTTCTGCATTACGATTGAAACAACATTATTTTCATTCTAATTATTCCTCTATGTTGCACATATGGTCTTCATAATAATTTGGCATTGTTTCTTTCATCAATAATTGAACATTGAAAATTGTTCAACTAATTACTAACTTTTCTCTGATTTTTGCATCCTAACCCTAATCAGTTGACCAATTTTATCATATTCAAAATCAATATAAATTCTTTTAAAATCATTTCAAAACCTATCAAATCCTTCCAAAACCTTTTCAAAAAATTCAAAATCAATTCAAAACATTTCAAATCTTTGAAATCATTTTATCATCCTGATTAGTGACACCAAAATCAGTTTGCAGTTATCTAGAATTTGTTCAAGTAATTTTTATCATTATCAAACCTCTTTTCAAAATCATCAAAACTCTTTATCAAGAACTGGTTCAATTTCGTATCAACATTATCAATTCGATAAAAAAATCCAATTTTTTTTCCTTTTAGAGATAAATGACCCATGATTTATCCATAATCCTAAGTCTTGATGAATAAATAATTACTTTATTCATTCCCTTTCCTAAGTATATACAATTAATTAATTTCTATTAATGAATTGGATAATTGTCTATTATGGGATTTTAAAATTCCATAATTCCCCTTTTCAAATTTTTGGGAATAAATGGGTTTTCAAATTCATAATTCCCTCCTTTTTTTCATGGGAATCAATACCTACTAATTATCTTCCCTCTCCTATTAAGTTTTTACCACCTACCCTTCACATTTCTCCTCTAATTTGGCTTCACCTTTCCCTTCCCACATTCCCTTAATTTGTGCATTGATTTAAGCATTCTAATTTGTGCAACCAATTTATCATAATTATGACAATCTTCTGTTTGTGCATCAATTTATCTATTTTGCATTTTGGTCTTCATCTCCTATAAATTGAGTTCATTTTCTCATTCAAGGGTAACCATCATCTTTCGATTCCTCTCACTATTATTTTCATTTTTCTTTCATTGAGTGCATATATTCACCATGGGAGCTACATCAATTTGTTTTTAGAGAGAAAGAAAGGACATCAGAATCAAAATGAGGGAGTTTTGATTTTGTTGTTTTCATTTGTTTGTACTCTCTCATTTATTCTAATTTTAAGATAGGATTGTTTATGCATGCTTTTGGGGTTTTTATGGTTGCCTTAGTGTGCATGTTTTCTCCTATTCATGTCTTATATTATGTAGCTTCGATGTTTTTTAATCCAAAGCAAGTGATGTTCCAACAAAACATCCCCCAAGGATACGTTAAGGTTATTTTTATCTGATCCTTAAGAGAAATTTTAATCTGATTGTATCTTGATAAACCATCCATGAGGGATAACATCTCATGACCTACTGTCAAATCCATTGTTATGTCAATATTTGGAAGTGGGAAGCCGTCTTTAGGAAAAGATTTGTTTAAGGCTCTAAAAGATGTGCAGATACAAACACTCCCATCAGGTTTTGAAATTGACAATAGATTTGAAATTCACTTAGCATAGTTAACAAGCCTTATAAATATGGCATCCAAAAACTTTTGCAATTATACCTTTACCAATAAAGACACATGTAGGTGCATTTTTCTCAATTTTTGTTTGATAGGTTTTTCCCCTAGTGGTAAAGACAAATGATACATGACTAAATCAGGATCAAATCTTGCCATATCTACATAGGACTAAGTGAAATTGATTTTTCTTTCCTTGAAAAAATGTATAAATACCACTTTTTATTCAAATGCTAATGATTCAACTAGATGCATAATTTTGGATTTTTCTTCTATTCCAAGATTTGTTTCCACTCTTTTATCCACCAATATGGATGATTTTTCATGATAATATTGTTAGGGAAGTGTGTTAATATTTCCATCCTCAAGCACCTCAGAGACCTTTTCATCTTCGGATAGTGATTTTCACTAGAAGACCTATTTATATTTTCTACAATTTTGTGACTGAAAGTCTTGGAACCCTGATGTAAAGGCTTGTGGATCTTTGCATCAAACCCTCTCCTAAGTAAGCCACACTACTAATTTCAATACAAAATCCAACTCTATATTCCCCGAGCGGTATTTCATTTCATGCTCTAAGAAAGTTTACTATAACTTCATCATTTTTAAAGGTATCTAATGGTGGTGGTCCTTGTTGATCCCAATAAATAAGTTTAGGATGGCAAGGGGTAAATGATCATGAATCAGCTCAAGGTTAAAATAGGTTCAAGGGTAAATAGTTCTAGTTTTCATGAATTTTAATGAAATCATCAAGGTAAGAAATGGAACCTTCCTCTTCTCATCATGTTTCATTAGAGGAATCCCCTACCTTATTCAAATTTCCCTTAGTACATGAGATCTTATCTTTCTACATGTCATTGTTGAGCGCACTCTGAAATCTAAGAGAGGGGATGAATCAACATTAAACCAAATCCTTACTTCAATAAATGAGAATCAAAGTTATTGACCATACATCTTATAAAGATAATGATAAAATAAAATAGAAACACAACAAAACCAAGGTTTTTGTACATGAAAAACCCAAAATGGGATAAGCCATGATGATTATTTAACCATAAAGATGAATCATATATAGTTTGATTACAATGGTAGAAGGATCTTACTCCTCGAGAAAGGCTTACCGCCTATACAACACCAAAATAGATGAAAGATCATCTCTCCGAACTTGCATAGAGAGTCTCACCACAAATGTAGCAAGATAAAAAATTAATTTTGGCATCCAAGACATAATTCCCAAGGTACAATGAACTCTCTATAGAAGGTAAAGAGTAATTATCCTAATAATGCAGTTGATCTGCACAAAATTATCAACCTCGACAACACACTACTACTTATTTTTCTTCTCTGCCATATCCACAAAATAGAAGCCTTACAAACTAAACTTTGTTCTTCTGAAACTCTATTTATAGATCTTCACTTTGTCACACACTTTTCACTCTTACCTTTTCCAAACCACACATTTTACTTATATATAAGACATTTCATTAGAATTACAACAAATTTTTCCATGCAAAAATAAAATTACAATTAAGTTCCAAGTCGACCATGGAAACATAAAATTATAATAAGGTCCCATGCTAGGAGAATCCAGACCAAAACATAGATTATACTTAATATGGACCCAATCGAATAAGATAAAAATATTAAATACATAGGTCACACATAACACAAGCCCATATGGATCAAAGATAAATACCAAATGTATAACCTAGAACAAAATAAAGAATCATGATCCACTCCATGAGAGAGAGGGGACCACAAACACATTACTCATAGCCCAATATCAGATTTTTATTTATTGGATCAACATCCACAACATCTCAATCATGTAGCATCACACTGTCCAAAGAACCACATCTCTTTCCCCAACTATATATCGAACCCCACACACCATGGTGAGGTCCACATGCCATGTTATATGCTATATCACTTTGCCACTGCCTCTTATTCTGTTCTAAAGTTCTTTTCAAAATCTTCAAAAGGCTTTTATTACTAGACTCAGCTTGACCATTGGCCTATGGATGATATGGGGATGAATATGACATAGTGATCCCATACTGCTCACAGAAGTTTGTCATTTATTATGATCTAAAGCTCATAGCATTGTCCATTATCAATTTATTTGGCACACCAAATCTTGTCAAAATATTTTCCAGGAGGAATTTAGTAACCACCTTACTAGTTGCCTTCCTTGTGGGAATAGCCTCAATCCATTTTGTAAAGTAATCAGTGGCCACTAAAATCCAACTATGTCCTGCACTGGACTTCTCCTGAAATTCTCCAATAAAATCAATGCCCCAAACAACAAAAGGAGCCTCAGTACTTACCGGGTTAAGTAACAGAGCACCTGCAAATTTTAACTTATCGGAGAACCTTTGACATGGTTCACACTTTCTCACATGCATGTATGTGTCTTTAAACAAAGTAGGCCAATAGTATCCTGCCCTCAAAATTTTATGAGCAGTTGTCTTAGCAGAAAAGTGACCTCCACAT
>MU223730.1:147489-165282 GCA_018584345.1 Thuja plicata | reverse complement strand
GAGTACATGGCTCAAAGTTTAGAAATGTCAGTTCTGCAATTAATTTGATATGCCATGAAACGTTCAAAAACCTAGCCGTAGTTTCTCGAGGTGACAAGAAATCAAATTTAAATCATGAGTATTTTGGTGTAATCACAAAAATGGTTAAGACAGCTGACATGGCATTCTGTGATTCATTCTTTGTCATCAATCTCAGCTACCTTTTGTACACAGTAATCAAAAATTCTTTTATCTGCTTGGCCGCCGGCTTGATCTTCTCTGTCACGTCCTCCACTTGGCGCCGCTTTTATAGATTCTATTTACCTGGTGACCTCGCGACCTCATAAAGTCTCTTTTTCACAAGCACATCTCCTTAACCATGGTCTGATCATTAGATTTGGTGACCATGTAATTCCTTTCCTCTGGTAACCCAAGCATTTCCAGCGATTAGGCGACTATGTGAAAATCTTAGTCGCGCAGGGTTAATCTTAACTCAGCTATCATCTCCAGACTACGCGACAAACCGTTACATTTAACATTTCATGGTGATCGCCAAGTCGCTGGATGTTCATTTCTCTTTTCCAGATTTACACGACAAGCCTTTGGTCGCTGAGTCGGGTGATAGACTTTACTTAATCCTTTTCTGAAAGCACGTGCCTTTTTCTATTCACAGCGACCTCGCGACATACCTTAATCGCTTAGTCGGGGGTACTTTTTACCTGGGGCACTTTTATCATGAGACAATGCGACCACCGTTAGATCTCTTCATTACTTCATCAAACGGCAGTCTTTTAATCGCTTTACAATTTCACATCCCCTTAAAATATCACGAGACTTAGCGACCAAGGGTAACATGACTTAAGTCTCCTTATCGCTTGATCTTTTTTCTTTATCAAGAAATCACACGACAACCAATAGCATTCTGACAGATGTCATCTATTACTTCATCCACTTTATGCATTCTGGAAGTCTGACTCATCACCCCTGTTCTGGCGACATCCCGACTGAGTAAAATCACTTAACTTGAAACTGTTAGTCGTTGGGTCGGGACTGTTATCCACTAACCGCCAAATATCACGAGACCATGCGAATGAAGAGAAACCTTAACTGTTTGAATGTCCTGATCCAGCGATCACGCGACATGAAGGAAGCGCAAGGTCGGGAGACATTTCTTTGACCTGTTGACTCTTCACGCGATCACCCGACTGAAGGTGGGTCCCGTTCATTTTAAAGCTCAAAACATGATTATCAAGTGACAAGCTGACCAAAAGGAAATCGCTAAGTCTCGAGACACTTAGAGAATATTCTGTTTTTTAACAAGACTAAGCGACACAAAGCAAAATCAAAGTCGGGAGATGTTTTGGCATATTCGTTTCTGTTAACGCGATCAAGCGACTCAACTTAATCTTTTATAAAGCACATGCCTTTAGTGACTGAAAAAGGTAACGAAGGAAAAGAAGACATGGCCAAAGGGTTTCAAAATGCATCGTTTAACATTATGCCTTAGGGTTTTTTCAGGGTTTATCAGGATTTTGACAAGGAATTAGCATGAAAACCTGAAAATTTTCAGAGAACAAGGCAAGGAACAGGGAAAAACAGCAAAAACATGAAACACAACCAACAAGAACATCGTCCTCTCTAAAGCTAGAAAAATTAGTAGCCATATTTTCTCTCACACCTTAATAAGTTCTCATGGACACACACAAAAGATATCATTTAGCACTATTTTGTTCTGTTTTACATATTTTTTCCAACCCTTCTATAATAAAATATTAATCATAAAGAGGAGCATTAAGGAACATACCTCTAAAACTCTTCAATCCTCTAGACTAACTTAGCATAGTAAGGAATTTTTCAATTGACAGATTATCATAATTCGATGAGACATGAGAAGCATGACCCTATATATCAACACTTGCAATTTCTGTCAGTTTATCAAAATCTTCTCATTAATCATCTTCACTATCACTAGAAATAATTAACGAAGTGGAGGAGCACTCCAGATGCATTCTTCTTACTCTCTTTTCTCTAGTATACTAGAGGATGAAGCCTCTATTGACATCTTCCTTTTCCTTTTAACCTTACCTTTTCCTTCACCAGAAATAATATATTGTTCTACCATAGCCTCAACCCTTACAACATTATTTTCTTTTAGAAAATTGATTATTCTTTCAACGATGTCTATGAAATCATCCTCACTAACCTCATATAAAAAAGTATTTACCCAAATGGTTCTAGGTACAACCACTTCTATGTAGCAGAAATCCTTATCAACATAGAAGAAAACAACATCCTTATACCAATCAATAACCTTAGGAGGAATTTGTTTCCTTAAAAAAAGCTATCCATTAACTCATCAAATAATCTTCTATAATCAACAATACTATTATCTAGACTATCCAAGTACATCTTAATTTATGACCCAACAATAATATCCTTTCTCCAATCGATATTCTGAAACTTCAACATATATTTCAAAACATAGAAAATTAGACAAAAAATTAAGGAATCATACTAGAATGGATAATATTCATCCTTTTTCAAATAATTGTCTCCTCAATGTCTCAATAGGATCATAATCATTTAGTAAGCAACATGAAATTTGGTAGCCGCACATGAACCCTCTCTATTTTTGTAATAGATTTTGTATGATACTCCCATTATAGAATATTAGATCCCCAGACCCATAATAACATCAATTCTTGGGGCCCTACCATCAGACACAATACTAGTAAATTTATTTACCTCTATATTAGTAACTAATTTTTAGCACTGACACATCACCAGTAGCGCAAAGTCATGTCACATCCCTTAGAGAAGACGTTATAATTTGATAAGGATTATCTAACTAGATATGTTCTCCTTGTAGACTACTTAATCCAATCTTTATAATGTAATCATCTTGAATCATTAGAAAATTACTCCATGCATCCAAACCCTTGTGCCCTAATGCAGAATAAATATTTTTAAATTGCAAACCCTCAACTAAATGATTTTCTTTGCATTTCCTTAGTTTTCCATGATCATACTCTTCCAAATTAACATGAGTATATCAGAAAACATCTTCCTTGTAAACAACCCTTTTGTCAATATTAGAAAAAGCACCAAATGAATCCTTACTAGATAGAACAAATAAATTCTTATTATGAATAGGTTTGGCTACATCACTTACATTTACCAGCTTTCCCATCTCCATCTCACAATCTCTTTTGTACTCCTTTTCTCTAGTATTTCACTCTTGAAATCTCCAAATCACAATGGAGAAAATGACTATAAATGACCAAATACATATTATTTCTAACAACACCAAAAATATGATATATTGTTTACTGAACCAAATAGTCACCTTTCTAGACCACAAAATAATAATATTTCCTCTAGAAAATCCTTCAAGACTTACTTTCATGCTGAGGAGAAACTCAAAGTCCAACCTAGAGGGGGGAAACCAATTTCTTGAAAATTTCCCCTTAGACCTTGCAGTCTGATTCGTTTATTAGAAGAGAGAAAAATGCTCGAAATGGATGTCAAAACACCTTCAGAAGCATATTTTATGTCCTTAAAAATGTTCTATTTCTTTCTTCTAACTTTTTTTAGCCATTGGACAATCATCCTTTTGTCATATTTTTTTGCAAAATTTTGTAGTATGTATGTCTTATTGTAGTTATAGCAAACTGGACCATTCTTAGTCATTCTTTCAATTCCATTCTTTCTAACATTATTATATAACTTGCATTCAACCATTCTATGACCATATCTATTACAACCATAATAATGTCCATTGAAGTTCTTAGCAATTATATTCATATTTATTCTAATTTTGTATTGAAAGGCCTTATGTCCAAACTTATTGCAATGATAACATCTTCCATTAAAAATATGGATCCTTTTGTAACTTCTACATTCATTAGCTTTGTGCCCTACTTTATTGCAAGAAAAAAACACTCCCTTAAAAGATGAAGACCAAGAATGAATAGGATAAGGCCTCTTATCCATTAGGTTCTTTCTATCTTATGCCTACATTTTCTCTTCCAAATCCTTTTTTTCTTCTACTAGTTTTATTTATTTATTCTTTATTTCTTCAGAGTTCTTCAATAATGTAGATTCCACATTGTCCTTCTTACCTTTTAACCATCTGAGTTCCATTTTGAGTTTCTCAACTTTAATTTGCAGAAGTGTACATTCCCCATTATTCTCATCAATCTCTGTGTTAAGTAATTAATATTCATTTTCCATTCATGGATTCTTTTATTTCCATTTTCAATCTGGATCATTCATTAGTCTTGCAGTTCAACTTTTCATCAAGATCTTCTATTTCCATCTTTGCATTATCCATAAGTGGTCTTTGAAACACAATATTATTTTTATCCTTCATCAAATTCAATCTGTTTCTATTAAAATCAGCCAAAGAAGTCTTCAATTTACAATCCATTTTGACATCTTCATCCCAATCACTTTGTTCAACTAGATCTCCTTTGAGCATGGTGTTCAAGACTTCGTATAAAACTCAAGTGGTAAATATTTTTCAAGATGAACCTAGTTCTAATATCAAATTTTTAACACACTCTAGATGCTAAGAGGAGGGGTGAATCAACATTAAACCAAAACCTTACTTCAATAAATAATTATCAAATTTATTCACCATACATATTATTAAGAAAATGATAAATTAAAATAACAACACAACACCAAGATTTTTGTACATGGAAAACCCATAGCGAGCACTTGCCCACAAAGATGAATCACTAATTTATGTAGTCTGATGACAATGAAAGAAGGAGCTCACTTCCCTAAAAAGGCTCACTACCTACACCAAAATAGATGAGAGATCATTGCTTTGGACTTGCATACAAAGACTCACTGCCAAAGTAGCAAGATACAAAATGAGCTTGTGCACTCGAATCTCATTGTCCAAAGTATAATGAACTCTCCATAGAAGGTAAACAATAATTCTCTTGATAATGTAGCTAATTTACACAACATTGCCAAACTCACAAAAACACTACTAATTCCTTTTCTTCTCTTTCGCACTCACAAAATATAAGCCTTATAAACTTAACTGTGTTCTTCTAAAACTCTATTTATAGATCTTTACTTTGTTGCACACTTCTCACTCTTACCTTTTCCAAACCACATGTACTTATATACAAGATATCTCATTGGAATTACAAAAAATTCATCCATTCCAAGAGAAAATTATAATTAAGTTACAAGTCAGTCATGGAAACATCAAATTACAATAAGGTCCCATGCAAGAAGCATCTAGACCAAAACATAGATTATACTTAACATAGGCCCAAAAAGATAAGAGAAAGAAAAAAACATAGGTCACACATAGCATGAACCCATCCAGATCAAAGCTTAACATCAAATGTATAACTTGGACCAAAATCAAGAAGCATGATCCACTCTAGGAGAGAGAGGGGACCACAAACATGTTACACATAACTCAATAATAGATCTATAATTACTAGATCAACATCTACAATATCTTGAATATGTAGCATCACCATATCCAAAGAACCACATTACTTTATAGCTATAGCCAAATCCCCAAATTCCATGGCAAGATCCACATGTCACATCATATTCCATATCACTAACAAAAATTCTATGTCATAAGCCATCATAATGCATTATTGGACCATAAAAATGACTAACCATAACTGCAACACTTGGTAGTACTATTTTTGGATCACCAGGAACTATTTTTGGAACACTAAGAATTATTACAACTGACCAAGACCTGACAACATTATAAATTATATCTTCATATCTTCAACCTTTATTTCCATAACAGAAACCTTATAGAAAGAAAAATTGTAAGCATAATTATACTACTATCATCTACAAATGTAAAAATGTTATCTACAACTATATATCTATGTCCTTATAACAAAGACATCTAGTCCATACTAACTTCTGAACATAATAATATAATACTGAAGCACAAATAAATATCCCCTTCTCATGATTATAGATATACCAGAGCATGTCTTCAATAAAAACCTCCAAATAAAAATGTTAGAGAAAATACTTCCAATATCTCAAGACCACAATGTTTGACATAAATGACAACTAGACAATAAAATGATAAACATATATTTCCAACGGTCATAACCATGTCTACCATTAGGTTGTATCATTTCAAGGATTCTTTTCTTTTTTAATCCTAGAGGACTATGACAATCATATCCACATTGTTCTATTATTTTAAGTCCATTTCTGTATTGTGCAGCTGGTGTCTTAACCTTTGGTTTTCTATTTATTCTTAAATTCTGTATTTTTTTTCTTTTTGTAACTAACCCACAAGATCTTCTTCCATTTCATCATAGTGTTCTCCCTATTATTTTTAAAATAGTTTGTTTCCAAACCATCCAATTGGTGTCTGATGCAGTTTCAGTCATTTTTGGTTTGATGTAAGATTAAGGATATAAAGATAAATTTTCAATGCAAAGTGCATGGCTCATGGAATACTCTCCCACTCCGTGTTCTTTCACTTTTATTTTAACTTAAGTCTCATTAGATTTATAAGTGGGTTCTTTTAATGATTCAAGATCAACATATTCTTGAGGAGAAGGTGCTTCATGATTACTTGGGATTATGGATCCAGTCTTGGGATTTAAATTATCAAAGTACATAAAAGGATTTGGATCTCCTAGTATGGTCATCTCAATACCATTGTGAGGGAAATTAATGTATTGGTGGTATGTAGATGGAATTTATTGCATTGCATGAATCCATGATCTTCCAAGGAGTATATTATAAGTTAAAGATAGGTATACGACTTGGAAAACCACATCCTTTACCATAGGTCCAATTCTAATTGGAAATGTGATAGATTATTTAGATGAATATCCCATTTCTTCATATGCTTTTATGGTGATTTTATTTTTTAGATCTACTGCATTCTTACAAAATCATAATTATATGACCAATTTCAAGGTATAAATATTGAGACCTTCTCCTCTGTCTATCAAGACCCATTGGATATTTTTGAACAAAAACATCAATCTGTAAATGTGTGTTATGGGGTTGTTGTGCAGATGAGTCTTTGTGTTATTTTAATTTTAGGGTATGAGGGGAGGTAATATGTCCAACCATAGCTTGGAATGGATCCACATGAAGATCAACAGGTATAGTAGCATCAAAAAGCACTTTGTCAAGGATAGCTTTATGTTCAAGAGATAAGCATAAAAGCTCAAGTATAGATATTTGTGTGGGCTTCTTCTCTAAATACTCTATAAGGTTATATTATGAAGTTAGGGAAGTGGATTTATAATTAGGACCATGAAGGCTAGCTATGCACCTACATGTAGTAACAATGCATTTAGGATCTGTAACTTTTATGATGAAGGTATCCACATAATTAACAACTTCATTGATATGGTTTATGTAATATTCATATTTATCATTAATATAATGTACACCATCATAAGATATATTGACTTTTCCTTTATCTTTTTCATGCTTAGGGAAAGGATATTTGAACACTCCATGATCAGAGTTACCAAAAGGAGTATGTCCATCGATTTATATTTTCCCATCATTAATAAGTTCTTGTATTGTATTTAAAAGTAAATTGCACCTATTATTCTTGTGACCCTTGTATCGATGGTAATCAAAAAATTGATCTTGGTTCCACAATGGAGGTTTAACTTGTGATTTTATTCTCTTAGTTCTAGTAGTTGTATAAGATTATGTTCAAGAATTTCCTTTAATGTTGACTCAAGGGATTGTCCCAATGGTGTGAAATTGCATCTAGGAAAACTCTTTTGAGGTACTTTTCCTTTATTTGAAGATGATACTTTGAGATTGTAAATGGATTATGAATTTTTATTCATTTTTGCATGAACAACTCCATCATTAACCACATTCTTGTTTCTAGCTGAAAAGGGGCTTTTGTTTTTGTTTGAACTCATTTAATCTTTATCATTGTGTATCCTAATAGTTCTATCATTAATAAGAGTTTTTTTCACTTTTGAATCCCATCTCTACCACTTTCTCAAAGTCATCCAAATATTTAAGATGAAGTTGTTTGGACATATCTTTGGTTAGATTATGATAACATATATAAATTAGCATGTGGTTTGGAATGTTGTAAGGTGTTCTTTTGGTTACATGTCACCATATTTGTAAAAATTGAATAAAGGATTCTCCTTGTTTCTGTTTGTTATTGAATAAGTCATCTTGGTTTCATGTTCAAAATTGTAGGCATAATGTACAAAAACCTTGTCAACCAATTATTGAATGGATTTTATAGTAGGAGGTAGTCATGAAGATTGTTCCATGGCACTTTATAAACTATTGTGCTAGAAAAGTCTCATAAAATATGTTTCCTCATGTGCAAATTCTATGGTAATAGTGAAAAATTATCTTAAGTGATCTTTATGGTCTTCATTTCCTTTGTATTTATCAATTTTTTGTAATTCCAAATTATTAGGAAAAGGTGGCATTGGTATACTAGGATAAACAAAATAGTGAAAAATATCTTTAAGAGAAAATTTGTGAGATTATTACTTATTATTCTTAAGGTTGTCTAGTTATTGTCTTAGGGATCATAATTCATACAAGATAGAATCATTTTTTTGTGTTGGCTTTGATATCTTTGTAGATATTTTGTATCCTAGTTATAAGTAAAATGGTCTATGATCCTTTAGTTTATCCCCACTATATTCCTTGACATGTTTAGATCCACTAGATGTAGCTTTTTCATCTAATATAAGTAAAGATTCATCAATATCAGAAGGTATTTTGATTTCCTCGTCAACTATAGCTTTAAAATATTGTTGGTTTCTTGTTTCACAACTTCTTCAAATAGTTTGAGGAATCTAGGATCATGAAGTTCTTCTTCTATGTGTTCTTGGGTTACCTCTTCAAATTTCATTGTTTTGTTCTTTTTCTTGATCAAGATATTCATAATTGACACTAATAAATTATTTCTCATCAAGGGGTTCATAATATTTCTCTTTCTCTTGATTCATTCTCATTTTATATCTTGTTTTAGGGGGAATGTGTGATAGTTTTGATCTTTGACCTTGGGTAAAGGACATGCCAAATGATATGTGGTTCAATGATAGGATATGGAACTAGGGTATTATATGATATGATATACAAAATCTAGGATATAAAGTCCACTAGGGTATATGATATGAAACTAGGATATGAAAACCATTAGGATATGTGATAAGAAAAATAAAAATCACTAGGGTATGTACTATGAAACTAGGGTATATAATATGAAACTAGGATATGATATGCAAGTAAACTCCAAACAGGTGTGATGCCAACACAAAAGGTTTGATATGATTATTAAGATAAATTTAGGTTCAAAGAGTAAAAATGTAGGAAATTATTACATGTGCTATGATGGATAGACACACAGACAATGATCAAAGAAGGGTGTTCCCAACTAGGAGATGATGAAATCCAAAGCAAGTCACCCAAAAGTGATAAAGGAATAATAATGTTAGCCAATAGTGTGATTTAGACCAAGGTAACCCAAGGATAAACATGTGATTAAAATATGTATGATATGATATGGTATCTTATAGATAGAGGAAAATGTATGATGCTACTAATTAAGGAAGGTCATGATGGATAAAAAATCAAACTGAAAAGCCTTCTTCTCACAAGATCTCATTGATTGTTTTTCTCCTATTCTTATTGAAAGTTTTGTGATGCAAGTGTCAAGGGTAGTCTTGATCCAAAGACTAAATTTATTAACTCTATATGTAGAGTATCATGTCCTGACTCTTACACCTTTACAAGTTGTTACAAAACACAATGACCACACTATGACGACCCCCCAAGTTGCAAACAAGAAGGAATGATCCAAACATGGTGAGAATATCCAAGATTCAAGACCCAAAGTTTAAGACATAATTGGTTATAAAGCACATAAACCATTACAAAGACTAGTGGTGGTCTTGTGTATGAAGTAAGGGTCAAGGTGAACTTATTCCATGCACTCAAATAGCCTGGTTTTAGAGCTAGAGTATATTTTATTTACTAGCCTTTCAAAATGCTAGTAGCCCTATTTTGACTGAAAAAACAACATAACTCTACAAAGTCCCAAATGACTTGAAGAGTTAATCACAGAAACAAATAAATTTTTTGGAGATAAGTTAAAAATCAAATCACCAAGGTATGAAGGGTTAAACCAAATAGAAAGGTTGATGATTAAGTTTAGGGCTAGAGGGCTAATTAGGCCTCCAAATATGAAGGAAGTACCAATTGTTGAGGGATTATCCACCTAAGACCAATTGAACATAAAAAGGGAGTTAAAAAAAGTCAAATCCATGATTTGAGCCCTTGGTACTTATTTCTTTGGAAGGTACACACTACTATGTATGTTCAGGAGTGGTGCATACACGAAGATATACACCTAGGGCTTGGTCATTCTCCCATCTCCCTATAGAACCACACAAAACACTTGTAGAATCTCAAACGGAATATAAAAAGGAAGAATTACACTGAAGGTTGTCAAATTCCCATGGTGGAAATGCTTGGAAATGAGAAAACAATGGAAACCTTGGTTAGGGAGTCAAAACCAGAGTGATAGACACAAAAATAACAATAACTTGAGTTATATGAAAGATATTTTCACCAGATCAAGTGCATTTGGAAGCTAAGACATATATGAATTCTATTATATATTTTTTATGCAAATAAAAATTTGTACATGTCTGCACAGTTCCCTGTAATAGAAAAAGTGCAAGAAAACATTTTTTCTTTATTGATTCAAAAGCCAAATTACAAAATCTCACCTTCCACTCACCTGGTAGGGCTATGAAGGCCATCCAAAATGGTTTAAAATAGTTTTTCAAACCTCCTAGCCATTGGGGAAAGGTTACATTCAACTTTTGAAAAGTTGTCAAACTATAAGAAAAGTTGTTAAGAAACATTTGCAATTTTTGCTTCTAATGAGCAACATTGCTCATTTGAATGTCTAAGTCCCTTATAGGAACCAATTTATTATAAAAGCATGTAAGAAAATAAAATATCCTAGAATCAAACACTGATTAGATCCCTTGAACATAGTTGACCAAGTGGCTTAAAGGTGCCAAACTTGGAACTAGGTCTCACAATTGGATCCCAAACACATACTACCTCTAAAGTCCTAAACCCCAATGTCTTGGACCTTTGAGATCCCAGGGTGTAGGAAAGTCTTCATTAGATGTAGAAAATATTCAATTGAGAGGGGGTTCTTGTGCACCATACTCCCCTTGAGATGTAGAGCTCAAGTTACCACTTGAGTTGAGGAGATCCAAAGTGGAAACATGTTGTTTAATCTGATCCATTGCCATCCAAGTGGCATCTATGTCTAGAATTCCCTTCCACTTCACCAAATACTGCACATAGGTTTGATTTCTAGTCTTCTTCAGCACCTTGTATGCAAGGATCTTGTCCAACTGAATAGGTAGGCTATGTGGAAAAGTAGTAACATAGGTGTCATCCATGTGGTTATCACCATTGTCTTGCATCTCAGATGTACTTGCATCACATTTAACAAGAGTAAGGTCTGCAACGGTAAATATAGGAGAAATAAGGAGTGTAGGAGGAAGAAAAATATCATAGGAATTTTCACCCATTTTGTGCAAGATGGTACATGGTCCTACTTTCTTAATATTAAGTTTAGTATATCTACCCTTGGGAAATCTCTCTGGTCTGAGATAAGCCCATACTCTATCCCCAATTTCAAAATGAACCTCTCTCATTTTCTTATCTTCATGTGCCTTGTACTTGAGAGTGGTGTGTTCTAGCTTTTTTTTAACTTCTTTTTGTACTTGTGAGATATGATTTGAGCAAAATCCTCTCCTTGAGCACTAACTTTGAAATCTAAAGGTAGATCAAAAAGATCTAATGGGCCTTTAGGATGCAACCCATAGACTATTTGGAAAGGGATTTTTCCAATAGATCTATCGATTGAATCATTAAATGAAAATTATACTTGGGGTAAGATGACATCCAAAACTTGTGAATGTTGCTTCATAAGACATCTTAAGAGATTCCCCAATGATCTATTCACCACTTCTATTTGGCCATCGGTTTGGGAGTGATATGTTGAACTGTATGTCAGGTTTGTACCCAATTTATTGTGGAGTGTCCTCCAAAAGTGCCCTTTAAACTTAACATCCTAATCTGAAACTATTGTCTTTGGTAGCCCATGAAGTCTAACAACTTCCTTGAAGAAGATTTGTGCAATATGAAAAGCATCATTAGTGCTCTTGCAAGGGACAAAGTGTGCCATTTTGATAAACCTGTCTACTATGGAAAAAATACTATCCAACCCTTGCTTAGTTCTTGGAAAAACCATAACAAAATCCATTGATATTGACTCCCATGGTCTAGAAGTTATTGGTAAGGGTTGATACAGTCCTTGATTTGTGGTGACACCCTTTTCTTTTTGGCAGATTGTACAAGATTGAACAAACTTCTTGACATCATTAATCATCTTAGGCCAATGATAACTCCTTTTCACTAAGTCTAGAATCTTGTCTATATAAAAAAGACCACCCATACCTCCACAATGTTTCTCCTTTATAATTTTTGTCCTCATAGATAATTTTGGAATGCAAAGTTGGGCACATTTAAACTAAAGTCCATCTTGAATCCGATATTATGTAAAATCAGTATGATACTTGTCAGCAAGTTTTGTAAAAACCTTGTAGGATTTGCCAAAGTCTGGATCATCTGTATAGAGGTTCTTTAAGGAGTCAATCCCCATGCTTGAAAATTGAATTTCTTCCAGTAAACCCACTCTTTTGTTGAGGGCATCTGCAACTTTGTTTTCTTGTCCTTTCTTATGCTTTATTGTGAACGTATAGGACTACAATTGTTCCATCTATTTGATATGTTTTACACTAAGATTCTCTTGAGAATTTAGAAAGATTAAGGAATGGTTGTCAGTGTAGAAAAAAAATTCCTTAGGGGGGAGGTTGTGCCTCCATTTCTTGAGAGCATGCACTACTGCATATAATTCAAGGTCATAAATAGAATATCTTTTCTTAGAATCATTTAAATATTTTGAGAAGAAGGCTATTGGTTTCCCTTCTTAGCTTAAGACAACACCAATTTCCAAGTTACTTGCAATAATTAGCAGGTGTAAAGTTTGATTCCTAGATCATGGATAGAAAAGGAATTTCTAATAAGGCTTTAGAGGTAAGGTATGTTTACTATTTGGCACATAAACCATTTACCAAATAGAGCACGTGAAGTGTTTGAATAAATGATAAAGGAATATTAAATGTTTGGTAGAATGTCCTCAAACCTAACATAGGAAAAACATGTAACCTATTTGATAGAATACTATTCTAGTGTAAACAAAGCACATGTGAATTATTTGAAAGAATGCTTTAATAAACAACATTTTATGTAACCCAATCATTACATGTTATAAATGAAGTCAAAGTATCTTCTAAACCTACACATGAGCTTTGGAATGTCCTTCAAAGCATATAAGTAAAGAGATATTTTGTCCAATACTTAGTTGCAAATGATCTCACAAACATTCAAAGAAGATGCAGATCATAACATAGTGAATCCAAAATTTTTAGCAAAATAATTTGAAAAGAAATGTAATCTCACGAATTGCAATGATTGCAAGACATTCATAGAACCAACCTATTAAAACAAAATAGTATCACTTGAATTGTTTGACAAAATACACATATAATATGTGAATTAAAAGATGCCAACAAATAGAATGTATACTTATATGTAATTTCCAAGTGAATGTTTAAAGTCCCAGACATGTATTTGACTGTGTATAAACAAGGTATTTAAATTGTGCAACAAAGTGCCAAACCTACAAACCAAGCATTAAAAAATTTAAATAAACACCATTGTTGACTGGAAATAAGGCATTAGAAACTTTCAAACAAATCCAATTTCTACGAAAGAAAACAATCAAGAAAAAACCAAATCAATAAAAGGACAATAGATGTTGCACTAGGCATGCCAGAGGTATACCGCTGGAAATGGAGGACTTAATCAAAGATTCATATTTTTCCCAACATCACAACAATGGATTTTCAAAAGTAAATAATATATCCACCAAAAAAAGTTACATTTACTAAAATACTATTCTATTGCCCTCCTATGAACAAAATCTTGTGTTTAAAGTATGTTTTCTCTTAGAGCACTTTGCACAAAAGGTTATGAAGAATGGAGGGTTTTAAGAGACGGATGTAAAAACCAAATTGAAATTATGCAAATATATATTTGATTTTGATGCAAAAAGACTCTAATGATGCAAAAGGATATTGAAAATGTAAGTGTGATTGAAAATGCAAGTGCAAGAAAAAAAAATATGCAAAGAGTGAAAAAAGATACAAGATACAAGAGGCCTTAGAATGCAAGAGGATAATGTATTTATAACTATCCCTTGTGTGGAAGAAAAGGTAGAATCATAAATGTGGGATTATGGAAGGCGGTGGGAAATAGTTTGGAGTCACTTTATTCCATATTTCATATGTAAATGCAAATGATGGAGGTGAAAGAGTTATAAATAGAGGGGTTTATCATATGGTATAGGTTAGAGATAGGATGGGTTTAGGGATTCAGTAAATAAATAGATTAATATATAAATTAATTTAATGAATCATATGAATAATGCTATGATTAAATGAATAAATAGATAAAAAATCCATGAAGTAATTAAATAGATAAAATTTTTCATTTTCTCAATAGAAGAAATATGATTATTATTAACAAGGAAATTTTTATATGCCTACACAAGTAAATATTCCACCAATAATGTCTCAACATTACATTAGTTACTTGCAAGCACCTTTGTCTTCGTTTGTGGAAAATCGTGCATATCAACCGTCAGGTAGCATTGCTTATAATCCCCCATCTTATAATCCACAAATAAACATGTATCATCATACCTATGTAAGGGGAAATTATCTTGGTGGTGTAACACATGAAATAATCCAACCTCAAAATATCTCATATTAGCAACATTTAAATGGTCTATCTCATAATGTTTTTATCACCAACAGTCGCCCATAACTCAACAAGGTGTGTCCACCTATCAACAACCTTCACTCATCCAAAAACATGCATCCAATTATAAACAACCCCCCTTTATTCATCAAAACACCTTGGAATAAGTTCATCCACAACAAAAACCTACTTACATCCATCCACATCAAATCACGTATCAAACACCTCATTATCCATCAATCACACCATAACCAACTCTCAACACGATGGGGATGCAAACACCCAAATTTCCAGTCAATACTGAATGGGAAGAAATGAAGGTATCTCACAAGGATCTTCAAGACAATAATTTGGATAAATTTTTCAAATTTGAATATTTTTCCCCATATCCCTTTGATAAGCCTATCACAACATTGCCTTTCCCCAAATATTTTGCAACTCCAAAATTCGACAAACATAGGGGAAAGACTGACCCTCATATTTACGTCAAGAAATTTTATATGTCTTGTCAAGAGGTGGCCTATTGTGATTATCTCTTATGATTATTCCCTAAGAGTCTTAGTGGTTGTTCCTTGGAGTGGCTCTCTAAGATACCATTTGGTTTGGTCACTACTTTCATTAACTTATGAAAGTAATTTTTCACTCATTTTTACCATAACATTGAACACGAGATATCCATGCTTGATATTTTCCATGCTAAAAAAAGGGAGGTGAAATCCTCCTTTAATAAACTTAATGATGGATAGCCCTTGTAGGTCATCTCCCACGTAAGCTCTGGAATTCTCAATTTGTCCCAATTTTCATTATTAGCCTCTATTCACAAATTTCATATTACATACAACTTAATTGTGCAAGCACATTCAAGGAAATATTATCTAGGGGACTATCTATTGATCAAGCATTGATTGATAATGGAATCATCAAGTTATACAAGGATCATTCTAATTTCCCTAAAACCAATCATGTTGTCAAAATAGGAACAAGAATGTCATTGGGGATGGTGTTACATATTCCAAAACTATCTAAATGATTGTGGTTTCTATGCCACCCCTACCTCAAAAATAGGTCAATCCTCAACACAAGGCATATCATAATCTTCAAGTGCAACCACATCATGCGCAAACAATTTTAACTAACACTATTTTCTCTCTCTTGTGCAACCTAAATAAAGGTGTCAATATAATTCACAAAAATAGTTCACTTCCTTGGGAAAATCTTTAGATGTGATCTTCAAACAAATATAATTGCATAAAATGGTCATCTATCCACAAACACAACCTTTTTATGATTCCAAACCAAATCTTTATTGGTACAAAGGAAATGAATTCTATGATTACCATCATATTAAGGTTCATACCACAAAAAAGTGCATGAAGCTCAAGCATTTGGTGCATGAAGATTAATGTTGATGATACTACTAGGAAATCCCCTAATGCTCATCTTGGTATATAATGTAATCAACTAAAATTGGTCTAGTCTAATCAAGGCCTAAATCTAAATTGAGTTTCCCTAGATTCTATTCAAGAATCAAATAAAATCTCAATCCTGATTATGTTAGTGAAATTAATTTTATTACATAATTCAATTGGAAATCAGTCATCAAATGATCAAATATCTAAGATCCAACATTAAGAAAGAATTAATTTATTAATTAATCCTAGCTTAATTAATCAAATAAAAATAAAAATACACATGACTAGAGTTATTAATTAAATGGGATTAATAAATTAATTTAATTATTCCTCAACATGGCTTAAAAGTCAACTCACCCACCAATCAAATGAAAGGACATGGATTGCTCAAGTTTGAATGTCAACCACATTGTTGGAAAGTGACAATGCAAGCAATTGTTATTTTGTCATTGATGTCAAACCTTAATTGGTGAGACTATTGCTATCTATTTGAGTACCATATCTATTGTTGATGAAGAAGATTTAACAAGAAGACCAAGTGAATGGTTGGTTTAAGGTAATTCAAAGGGTATTTGATTAGTTGGCACTCTGGCCAAGTAATTAGTTGTTTATCTTTCAAAGACAGTTTTTCTGGCTGTTCTGTGCCGAGCAAAGTTTGGCTTGTGCCGAGTAAAGTTGCTTATGATGAGAAAAGTTTCTTGTGCCTAGTAAAGTTGCTTGTGACAAGTAAAACGTTGCTCGATGCCAAGCACCATTGAAATTGCCGAGTGAAAACAGTGATGAAGGCCGACTTACAGAAGTTTGATTATTGATGAGATTTGAGATCTCTAGCCGACTTAGTTGATTTTATTGGGATATGTAATGTTAATTAAAGATTGATCCAAGTCATTTAATGTATGGGTAACTGTAATTAATGCATGGTTTCAAGATTTAATTAGAGACTACTTTGGAGAAGTAAATGTTATGAAAAGATGGAATGATCCGTTGGATCTGACCTAACCTAAGATCTACGATCTTGCCTTAGCAGAAAAAGATTTATCTAACCTAGATAGAGAGGTATATGATAACCTCAGGGGTTATTCACAGAGTATGCAAGTGGATGAATGAATGTGTATGCAAAAGGTTTGCATAGTTGAATTACTGTTTAGCATGATCTAGCAGAGAAGGCAAAAGGCAGAAGCAGAAAGTTGCATGTGTGATTGCGTGACAGATTTTCAAGTAGATCAGAAGGTTGAAATGGCAATGTAGGCTATCTAGTAAGTTAACATCAGAGTTGTAATTGGATTTGAATTGAAAATTAAGTTGTATGTACCAGATCACAAACTACTGATTACTTTCTTACCATTGTATCAGTTAAATCCTTTAACAAGGTTGACTTAACAGTCATTTGTATAAATCCTCTAAAAAGGTGACATTCAGATTGGAATGTTCTAAGTCCTCTAACAAGGCCACT
>MU223730.1:98227-134812 GCA_018584345.1 Thuja plicata | reverse complement strand
ATTTTGCTGAGGTGTTCTAGGGGCACTCAACTATCTTTTTATTCCATGTTCTTCACAGTAGTCATAAAACTGGTCAGAGGTGAATTCTCCTCCTCTATCTAATCTTAAGCATTTCAGTTTTAGTCCAGATTCATTATCAACCTTAGCTTTGAATATTTTTAACTTCTCAAAGGATTTTGACTTCTCCTTTAAGAACGCAACCCACATCATCCTAGAAAAATCATCAAAAAACAAAATAAAGTACCTTTCACCATAGTATGATATTGTTTGAGTAGGACTGCATAAATCTGTATGCACTAAGTCCAACTTGTTTTTAGCTGAGGTCTGCTTGCTTCTGAAGGAACTCCTTACATGTTTACCCATAACACATTCCCTGCAAATTGTGTCAACTAGTCTTGCAATGCTTGGTAGGTCTCTAACTGCCTTGACATTATTGATCTTTACTATATTGTCAAAATTGATATGACATAGTCTCTTGTGCCATAACCAATTGTCATCTACTTTTGCAACAAAACAACTTGCATCAGAATTGAGCTGAAAAACATTACCTTTTGTTTTAGAGCCTGATGCAATCATGTCTCCATCCTTGTTGCTAATAATGCACTTGTTGTCCTTGAACTCCAGATGATATCCTTTATCAAGTAGCTATCCAACACTTAGTAAATTATGATGCAAACCATCAACATATAGAACATCATCTGTCTTGTTCTTTCCATCCAAGGTGATGGATACTTTGCCTATGATAGGTTTAGGAGTGTTATCTCCAAATCTAACCATACCACATTTGTATTTGTATAGATGAACAAATCTATCTTTGTCACCTGTCATGTGATGTGAGCATCCACTGTCAATGATCCAATCAATTCTGATATCTTCTTTGGAAATTAAGGCTAATTCATGATCATCTTCTTTATTTGTAATTTCCATATCTTCAAGAAACCTTTCCATGTATTTAAGGGCAACGAATCCAATTTAATCTTCTCCTGAATCTTCATCAGTTACACCTTCTTCAACATGGTAACATTCCTTCCTATATTTAGGTTTGTAATCAGATCTAAACTTCTTGACTCTTGTGGGACACTTACATGCAAAGTGACCAATCTTATTGCATGAAAAACACTTGAATGGAAGCTGTCCATCATACTTTCCTTTTCCTTTCTTTTCTCTCTTAGCAATCATGGCAATTATCTCTTCTAGCTCTTCATCAGTTTCTTCATTCTCATTATAACTAGATATGTGTGAGGATTTCTTACCATGGATTGAAGCTATGAAGGCTGTTTCATTCTTAGGTTCAGTCTTCAATCTTGATATCTCAAATGTAGAGATTTTTCTGATTTGAGTCTCTCTCTTGAAGTTTTGTGAGAATTGCATAGTTTCTTCTAGAATACTAATCTTGTTTTCATAGTCTGATGTCAAAGTCGTTAACAACTTATCCATTATATCTTCTTCTGATATTTCACCACCATTGTTCCTAATTTCAGATACTGCTTCATTTATCCTTTGATTGTAAGCTCTAATGTTTTCTTCAGGAAACATCTCAAGGTTGTTGAATTTCTTCTTCCATGTCTTCCTACGTGAATTCTTTGCTTGAACATCTCCTTCAAACGTGTCTTCTAAATACTTCCATATGGTATATGATTTGTCAATCTTCTTGATTTCCAAAAATTCACTGTCAGATATGGCGCTGATTAGGTATTCTTTGGAAATAGCATTATTGGTAAATGTTTCCTTTTGTCTATTAGTAGCATCATCCTTTGCAAGGTCTTTTAAAGATGGAATATCAACTTCTTGTGTAGCAATCTCAAAGATCTCAAAGCCAACACATTGTAGATGTGTTATCATTTTGTTCTTCCAATCCAGATAGTTCTCTCCATCAAACTTAGGACTCTCTTTTCTGAAGTATGCCATCTAATCTACCTTAAGCTATTAGGCTTTCTCTCCAAGGCACTTGGCTCTGATACCAATTGTTAGAATACTTCAGGGGGGTGAATCAGTTATCAACAACTTTAAATCTTTTTCTTATACTTATTAATCTAAATTAATACAAAGTAAATGAACATTCAGATAACACATTACACAACACACAATTTGATTACGGGGAAACCAAATGGTAAAAACCCCGGTGGGAATTAGCACCCACAAAGAACTATACTGTTTATAGCAATCCCTATTAAAATATCTTTCAACCCTATTAGGAGTTGTTCATTACAATGCAGTAGTATAGTGACTTAGTTAAGGGTCAGACCCTGTTAGGAGTCTTTTACAATAACCCTGTTAGGGGTGGCAGACTCACTGTCCAAGTGGTGAAGGCTACAAGTTTCTGGATATTTGATACACACTGTATCAACAAGATGAACTGTTACTTGTGACACTGCTTGTCTGATCAGTTCCTTTTGTGCACCAATGATTTAACCTCTTATAAAGCACTACATCAATCTTGTCTATATTCTGAGAGCTTCTACTTCAATATCTATATTATCAACATATGATAAATATAGCTCTGCTGCTTTAACACTTTGCTTTGCTTTTCTTATCTCTGGCTTTCGCAACTCTTCTTATCACAAATGACCTTCTATAAGTACATACACCAAGTATGAGATCATGGGACCTATTAGAAAACTCTTCATAACATCCTTGTCAGCTCTACTAAGTGCGCAATCATAATTACAACCATGCAAGTACTAACTGAATAGACACGTCGGCTTCACCAATTTAACCATAACTTTGCAATCTTCTTGAAATATGTTTGGCGCCTTTAGATTAATATAAAAAACTCATAACTCATCATGAATATACACATGCATATCTTGAAGATAGGTGTAACTCTAGAAACACATTACATACGTTGGCCTTAAACCGTTATTCCTCCAGAACTATAACTGTCAATAACCAAATTACATATCTTTACTGAAACATCATATCTAGGTCTGTGTGTATGAACATAGCATAATAAACATGTCAAAAACATGTATCTATCCATGCAAGTCTTCATGTCATCATATGGATAAGTACAGACAGAAGTATTGCTGTGTATTATATGTTGTCATCAATGACAAACCTACAATCAATCAACTGTTCAGAATCAAATCTCCAAAAAGTATGACATGATAATTAGAAAAATAATGATACTAATGATATATATATGATGCCAAATTTTTTGAAACACTATGGGGGTTGATCGGTATAGCCATGATGATTCGTTGATCAAATCATCATTCATATAGATTTTTCGTTGATGACGAATGTGACAAACATCCAAATAGTGACGACATGTTTTTTAAAAAATATAATAAATTTTAATAGGTTTCTCTATTGAACTAATAATATGCTGGAGTAATTTGCCAATGTAGAGCAAAGTTGAGCTTGGAATGTAGAGAAGAGTTGAGCCAGAATTAAATTATTCCCAAAGAGGCCAACTTGGTCTTACAAAATTCAACAAGGTATTTATGCCAAGAGATCGACCTTGGGCCCTCAAATATTTCATTCAAGCATATATATATATATATATATATATATATTGGTTTCAATGATCAATAATAAATATTTCTAATATTTATTATTATTATTTATACTTATTGATTTATTGTCTAAGCTATAAGATATTTTTCATAAAGGCCATAATATCGACACTCCCTCTTGGACTTGAAGAAAAGATCTACCCTTAGATCCTTCATCACAACACATAACCAAAATGGATTCATTATCCAATGATGCCATAGATCTCTCATCTATGATAGTAGATCTGTATCTACTAGATACAATATCTGATCCACAAGATATCAAGTCCATGATATTCTCCAATTCATAAGAATAACTTAGCCATGAGTATAAGTATATCCAAATGAATAATCATAACCAAATAAATCTCATAAACAAAATATTATCTTATGAATCCATATAATTATAAGAGTAACAACTATGATCATGTCTCAAAAAAAATATTATCCACATAAGAATAACAACTATGATCATAAGAATCATAATGTGTTCACACATAGAACCAAATATAATCTCAGCTATATGAAAGAAAGTATGATCCATTCATACACAATAAGCCAATAAAGTATGCTTCATCCATCCATGCTAAAGTATACAATAGGCCAATAAGGTATTCTCCATACATAAATGCTAAAGTATACAATAATCCAATAAAGTATGTTGCAATAACCAATGTACTCAAATGTAGTTCTCTCATAGAACAAGAATAAATCATCATATTAAATTAAATAATATAAAACATTACACAAATAGCTAGTATAATGTATATGTTGTGACAACTCTAACTAAGTCCAATAAAGAAATATGTCAATGCATATAGAAGAAAACTCCCTCTCAATATGCAATAGACTCAGCTTACAAAGGAAAGTAAGTTCCCTCATACATATAAAATTATATCATTGTTCAATTCCAATGCAAAGGAAAAGACAAACTAATGCTGTCAATGTACCAAAGTACTTCCTTCACATTCATCAACAATCAATGACAATTAATTGGTTATGTATGTCTCCATATATGCATAAAAAATTCATGAATCAATTATCCACCTATACCAAAAACAATATAGTCTCAAATATATGTCACAAATATAGACTCATCCATAAAAATGAAGAAGGGTATGCTAACATAAGACAAGTGTTATGTAAAAGAGATGTGCTCACACATAAATGACATATAGAAGTATGAAAAATACCAATACTCATGAATCAGCCAATATGTCAATGAACCATATGTCAATGCCAATACCAATGAACTAGCCAAGTACATGAACCAAATCATGAGCCAGTCTATCAATGAAAATGATAATGACCCAGCCAAAAATAATATGCCAATGTAGAATATGTTAATGAATCAGTCAATCATTGTAACATTTGCCAATGCTAATGAGTCAATGAACCAACCAATGATCTAATAATATGCCATATGATATTAAGCTAAGCCATGCCAATAAGGGATGATCTTACACATGTAAGAGGAAGAGGTAAGTGAGTCTGAGAAGAATACATACAATTGAAAATCCCAGTGAAATTGTGCCACTAAGCTTGATCATTTTCCCATGAACTTAAATGTATTCTTCATATGTCTGAATGAGAAAAGGAAGCGTGAATAAATGATAAGACAAATGAAAAGTACAATTAGTAGTTTTCTAATCTTCAAAATACCTATTAATAACCAAGAAATATTTGAGAGAACAAATTAAATACAAGAATTTTGGGCAAAACAATATATAGCTTTGTAGAATTCATAATATATATTGCATTAGATTAAATAATAAATTTAGGCACAAAATGTCTAAATATGGGATTTGTTTCATATGCATCATTGTAATGACGGAAATTGCACACATTGCATTGCAATTTGTTCCAATAATAAATTAATAATGATGAACAAAAATTAACTTCCTTGCATGGCATGAACAAAAAACTTTTGGAATGGAAGAGTCCAAACTAGTGAGTACCAGTTGTGATCTAAAAGAAGAATCAATCCCTTGTGGATTATAGTTATCATAATTTGACATTTCAAATGCAGTGAGTCTACCTATCAGATTTTCCAGATTCAAATTATTGTTAGGAGTACATCTCAATTCTTGAATTGTAGAAACTCTAATAGCATATACAGGAAGTAAAGGTCTCAGTACCTTTCTCATAATAGTGTTCTCATGAATTGTTCCATTAGCTCCTCTAATGGAATTTACAACTTCTTTTGCTCTACCATAGTACTGAATAACATTTTCACCTTCTTGCATTTTCATCTCATCAAACTTACCTCTTAGACAATCTGATTTAGCTCTCAGCACATTTGTGTCTCCACCATAGACAGTTGCAAGTTTTTCCCAAATTTTCTTTGCATTTGTGCAACTCTTTATATAATCAAACTCTGAATAGCTCAATGAGGAGGTGATCTCCAACATTGCTTAATTGTGCTCTTGCTTTTATTTTAGTTGTGCAGCTGTGAGAGGAGTAGTAGGTGGTACATAGGCATTTTCAATAAGTCACTTAGCATCATCTCCAATACTAACCAGATGCAGTTTCATCAGACTCTGCCATGCAGGGAAGTTATCTTTGTTTAGCTTAGGAAAATCCTTCTTATATATCTTGATCTTTTCACTCCAAGTACCTTCAAAATATTTTCAGGAGACCAAAGCTCTGATACCAATTGTTATAATGAATTTAGAATAACTGAGAGGGGAGGTGTGAATCAATTATCCTCAGGTCTAGATGTAGAAAATAAAAAAATTTGTATTTCAGATCCACTCGGCAGCAGTAGCATAAGTCAACATCTTTAATCATGCAGTTTACTATCAATTGAAATTAGCTTGTAGAAACATAACAGTAAAGCAAACCATAAGCATTCACACAATTTGACACAAGTATTTAATGTGGAAACCTAATATGGGAAAAACCACCAGTAACATGCTACAAAGTTTTCACTCTTCTGAAGTGATGCCTTGTGAGGAGCCAACCCTGTTAAAGGTTACAATAACACACTGCTAGGTGTGACCTGGTTAAAGGATTTAATCACCCTATCAGGAGTGGCCTTGTTAGAGGACTTAGAACATTCCACTTGAATGTCACCTTGTTAGAGGATTTATACAAATGAATTTTAGGTCAACCTTGTTAAAGGATTTAACTGATACAATGGTTAGAAAGTAATCAACAATTGTGATCTGATACATACAACTTACTTTGCAAATTCAAATCCAATTATATCTCTGATGTTAACTCACTGGATAGCCTACATTTTCATTTCAACCTTCTGATCTGCTTGGAAATCTGTCAAGCAATCACACATGTAACTCTCTGCTTCTGTATTCAGCCTTCTCTGCTAGATCATGCTAAACAGTACAACCCTTTTGCATACTTCACATTCAGCAATATACTTCAGCATACTAAATGAATAACCCCTTGAGGTTATCATATACCTCTATGTCTAGGTCAGATAAATCTTTTGCCGCTTATACAAGGTCGTAGATATTAGGTTAGGTCAGATCCAATGGATCATTCCATCTTTGCATTACATTTACTTCTCCAAAGTAGTCTCTAATTACATCTTGAAACCATGCATTAATTATGGTTACCCATACATTAAATGACATGGATCAATCTTTAATTAACATTACATATCCCAATAAAAATAACTAAGTCGGCTAGAGATCTCAAATCTCATTATTAATTCAATTACTGTAAGTTAGCCAACATCACTGTTTGCACTCGACAATTTCAATGGTGCTCGGCATTAAACAACTTTTTCTCATCACACGCAACTTTTCTCGGCACAAGCAACTTTTATCGGCACAAGCAACTTTGCTCACCATAAGCAACTTTGCTCGGCACAAGCCAAACTTGCTCGGCACAGAACAACCAGAAAAATTATCTTTGAAAGATAAACAACTAATTACTTTGCCAGAGTGCCAACTAATCAAGTACCCTTTTAATTTCCTTAACTCAACCATTCACTTGGTCTTCTTGTTAAATCTTCTTCATCAACAGTAATAGTGTCACCAATAAAGGTTTGATAGCAATGCCAAAGTAATAGTTGCTTGCATTGTCACTTCCCAACAAGCAAAACATGAAAATGCAACCAAAGAAGAAAATAAGAATTTCATCACCAATACATCCTCAAATGTACTATAATTTATTTTCAATAAATAGGAATTCTCACATTTCATTTATGTTATTCAAAGAAGAAGACAAACTGAAACAGTGCATAAATTTGGTTCCAATTAGAGTTAAAAAGGAGTATCATAGAAGACAGAGCATAAAAGGGATTAAAATTCCAACTGGGTTGTAATGTAATTTTAATGGGAAATAATCATAAAATTAAGTCTTAGATTCCAATCTCCCTCATCGCAATACAATGGCACATCGACTGAGGAAAAATATTGCAAGGTTGTTTATGGAAGATTGTGACATGACTAACATGGGGTATAAGCACATACGACCAATAAAAAAATATTAAGATAGCTTCTTATAGTTAATGTTGATAAAGGTGGGACACAACATCACCTAATATTTTCATTAAGAAAAACTCAAGGAGTCAAAAAGTAAATATGATAAAAGGAAGTTTGACACAAAGAAGTCTACTTCGTAGTTTCTCCAAGCCCAGTTAATGCTCATATTATGGAAGCAAAAATATAATAGAATAAAAACAAGAAGATAAAAATCATAGGAGAGATTACACTCATTCTCTATGGTGTGCAAAAGCCCACTTGAGAGGTGATTTGAATTCCTGCTAATATTCAGATAGAAAATGTATCCAGTCAACTGATTATTCAGTGAGCTACAAGCCAAAAGAGTTTTCTAGTACATGAGGAAAGTTATGAATACTAAGTGAAAAGCATAATAGCTAAGGGAGCTAATATCCACCTACTTTTAGATCATGAAAATAAGTACACACACTGAAGTACAAGCTAATTCTATAATTCCACTCAATCTCATAAGAACAAGTAAAAAAAATTAAGTATTCAGCTGTATTATTCCAATAAAAAATAAGATCAATAAATTACCAAAGAGTTGTCTTCATGTCACTTATGCTATATTACTTTTGCCACCAGGGACCAATTACCTAAATATTATAGGAAGTCATTATATGCATTGGCATTTGACATAAGTGACTAAAAATGCAAGAACATTTATTTAGATTCTACCTTTGCAATATATATGAGGTGAATAAAAATTGGAAGTTATACCTTCTCAAATCTGTTATGCCCTGCATACCCATCCCTACATTTTGTGGGAAAAATGTTGGGTCCCACTTTTTTTGCTTTTGCCTTGTTTCTCTTCCTTTTGTTTTCCTTTGGTCTTTGCTTCTGCGGGGTTGGTGTTTTCTTTTTCCTCTTGGTTTCTCTTCCTCCGGGACCCGGTCTCGGAGAATTTTTGTCTTCTTTGTTCCAGCCGGATTATGGACTCTGGGATTCTCTATCACCATTTCCTCTTTTTTTAGAGGGTGTGGTTGCATGGTATCCTCAGGCCTAGAGTTTGGAGGTTTTCCTTTCTTGGGATTTGAGAAAAGAGAGTGGGATGTTTTTTTTACCCTAAGGGTATAAATAAAGTTTCACTAGTCATTGTTACATTTACCGCGAACAAATTACCCCGGAGTGATTTGAAGTGATTAAGGCAATTTAGCACTGACTAAGCACATTTTGTCCCAAAGCTTGAATATTGCTTAACAGTGGTTGGAAGTTGTGTGTTCATGTTCATTTGAGGTTGATCAATTGTAGAGCACCTCCCATGCTTGTTCTCCCACATTCCTCATTCCCAAGGAAGGCCCTTCTGGTTCTCCTATTCTCTATTTTCTAGTTTTGGTTTTGGTTTTCCTTCGTTTCTGCTTTCTACCTCAGGTTTTTTGTTCCTTTCTTGGTTGTCACCTCTTTTTGGTGGGATGGCTCTACCAGAGGGTTGTCCACCCTTAGTGCAGTTGTAAAATAATGTGTTTCTTGTATATTTCCTATAAATATTGTAAGTTATTTGTAAATAGGTGTAATTAGTTTGTTTCTGGGTTTGTCTGCAAATTGTGCCTCGACCTTCTATGCATAGGTGTTTGTGGCCTGTGTTCGCATGTGAACCTTGTCGATTATTGTATATTCCTTTCCCTTCTAGTGGCGAGCTCACCGTGCCCCTCTACATTCAATCAAATTGTCAAGCTCGCCCACTTGGTGTCTGTAAATTCAAACTTGGCACCTCGCCTGGTCGAGTTTGCATGTTTTCTCTCTCCCCCATCATTTCCTCTTTAATGGCAGGTTTAATTCTCCCACACATGAGCATTCAAAACCAGCCCAAGTTGAATCAATTCCCTTGTGTGTTTGGACAGCTGTCACCATTATTACCATTACTTCATTTATTTCTTGACCACATGACGTCGCATGTCAGCCCAATACAGCTAATTGCTAGTCATGTCAATAATGGTTAGTTTTCTGTACTCTAGGTCCCAAGTTCCCCTTTGAACTTCACTTCATTCATTACATGAGCCCAAATCTTGAGAAACCTTAAGCATAGATCAAATTCCCAAGTAAGTCATTTTGTTTAAAATATATTTTTTGGTTTTGATGCAAACTAACACCTTTTACAATAGATGCAAGGCGGTGATGAAATCTCTAGAATCCAAAAATCTATTTTATTTTATCTATGTTGACAGTTGTCCGGTCTTGCAGGTTGCCGATAAATTCACATATCAATCATGTTTGAAGCATCTTCTCCACTTGGGAGCCAAAAACTCCCTACTAATTTGACAAGGGCAGCCACCAGGACAAAGACCAAGAAGGCCTTAGAGAAGCTCCCACTGACCATGAAATATCTGAAGGGAGAAGCTATTCTGGGATCCAAGGTTGATTCCAAGCTACAATTGATCACCGAAACAAGAGTCAGAGCATGGGACGAAATGCAGGCCTTGGTGAAAATAATGTTCATTCAGCACAAGGCCAAAGATCTGATGGCACTTAATGTGGTCACCTCTGGAATCCTACAACACTTTGGTAGAACACTACAACACAACCATCTAGGTTGTCATGCTTGCCGCTCCTCTTTTGTCAGGTTACCCAATGCCCATTGTGTCTCTGGACTCTTCAAAATTTTCTTCAGGGCTAGGGATCCCCTAGTTCACCAATACTGCTATTATCACCCAGGCCCTGGCATTAAACAAATTTGAGAAGCTCCCACATATTTCTCGATAATAAATCAACTCCAACTGGCTTAAGACCTTGAGAAAAGACTACAAAAATATGAAGTTGGAGTTCCCCCGAATAGAGTTCAAAGAAAGCATACAAATGGGGATCATCGCCTTGTGCAGGGTCTTTGGAGAACCCAATGCCCATGAGTTCTTGACATGGATGTATTACTTCTTGTTCGACATCGCCTCTACCAATCAGACTTTTGACTGGGCCACTATCATTGCTAATCATGTAGATGCCTAGCTCGTCAGGGTCACCCTGTCCTCCAAATTTTACATGACTTCATATGTCTTGTGGGCACTGACGCAACAATGACCCATAACCAGGGGATTACTCACTTTCGGTGTGCTCAAGACTGACAAGGGCCAGAATTCTCCATGGGACTATTTCCCACAAATACAATGGGAGGTCAGTTTCCCTAGTTTCTACAGATTAAATGATGCCTTCCTTTACAACAATATTCTTACACCCACTCAGGCTGCTGGTTACCGGCTTTCAAAAGAGGCAATGAATTTGGTCAGCAATTATGGCCATTTCTACATCCAATTTTAGCAACACTCCTACATTCGAGTGACTGACTTCTCTGGGAAACCCTACCTATTGCCCAAGCATTGTGGGGATAGGATCATTCTTTTGGAGTATTGCAGGAAGATCCTAGAGCTTCATGCATTCTTTGCATTGAAGAAGGTCACCAATATTCTATTCCCAATCACCTGTGGGAACTACACTTACAGCCTTGCAGTGACAAAAGAGGTCAATGGCGAACTAAAGTGTCTGGGGCTGGCAGAATTTTACTTGGACCGGAAGGATTTTGACCCGCTGGATAAGATAGTGTTGGCACTATCCCGGGTGTCGAACACCCACAAGCCTCACATGGAAGATTTATAGGCAAACTGCCAGGATGATTTTGAAGTCTAGAATTGACATTTTTTTAGAATAACACAAGGTATGATGAAGCCTCTCCAGCTTTGAACCTTTCCTAAGGACTTTTTAGATACCGAGTGCACAAAAGACACACAATACAAGGCTAAGCGAGTAGAAAAAATGGCTCTCCCTTTAGTGGATTGGGACACCCCAGAAAGCCCAACAATTGAGGACATCACCCATGATGTGATTGAATGCAGCCATGTGTATTTTCAAAAGGTACATCCGAAGAGTACTTAAAGAGCTGGCTCGTTCTTGCAAGGATCCACTTTTGAGGTCGGAACCTCTGCACAAGGCGAGGATAGAGGGAAAAGAAAGATTGGTACCCTACCCTAGAGTCCATCTACAACTCCCATTATGGAACAAGTGCACCTTCAGCTGGTAGCATTACACCAGATGAAGGAAGTGATAAGTGTCTATCTTGGCATCCCAGTTACTATGGCAGAGACTGCCCTACCTTCCGACTCCCCCTCACTTGTAGAACTTATGGTCCAGGTAGCGAGGATAGGAGGCAAAGATGAATGTGAAACTATTTTGGATGTCAAGCCTCCATTGGTGACAAGGAGGAAGAAACAAAAGACAAATGTTCCTTAGCCAAGGGTGGATACAGATCTTGGGATGCCTAACATCCCCTAGGTAGAGATAATCATGGACACCCCTGAACCAGAGAATCCCCTGAAGACCTCCCCTCCACATGATGACTTCGACAACATGTTTGGGATGGATGAACTTGTAAATTTACAAGGGGATATAGGGAAGGAGGTAGAGGAGATCACCACCCAAGAAAAAATAATCCCCATTGAAGGGGAGATACTAGAAAAGGAAGTTTCCATGGAGTAGAAAGTCCGTACAAAAAGAGAGAAAGAGCCAGAATAGGTGGACATACCAGATGTTCAAGAGATCACAGTCTCGGAGACCAAAACAAGAGAAAGGAGGAAAGTGCAAGATGAGTAGACAGCTTCACCTGAGGGAACCAGACCTATGGGAAAAAGTGTAACCTTAGCCGCCATGCTCCAGATGCCTCTACCCAACTAGGGAAGTGTGGCATTCAGCAAGGTGATCCTGGTAATACTATAGTTAGATCTAGTTCAGACACCTTTGCCACCTTCGAAAGATAAGCCAATGGAGGAGAATGTCCTGACAGTTGATGCTAGAGAAGAAGAGTAGCAACAACAATAGGATGAGGGGGAGAACCCCAAAGATACAAATTTTGATTCCACCAATGTTGCTAAGGATGGGAGAAACGAGGTAGAGGATATTGATGCTACAAAGGTGGATAGTGCAAGTGGCCCTAAGAACATAGAAAAAGAGTCTAATGAGACTATAAACATAGGGGTGAGCATCAGAATCTCAGAGGAGATTAAAATGATCAAGCCCTAAAAGAAAGGTCACCCCCACCACCACAATGGTTGGTGGAGTCAAAGAAGAGAAAGGCCCCAATGGTGGAAAAATCCCATCTCTCCCTAGTTGAGATGATGGCACAAATTGAAAGAATGTCCAAGCCAAAGAAGGTCCGGACCCTCCAATCCATTCATACTAGTATGGGCAGGGATACAGTCATGGTCATTGTGACACCTCCCATAGACAAAGAGGAAGCAGAGGCCAGTTTTGCAGAATACATAGTCACATAGGTACCTCTAGGGAAGAGGGATAAGCAGGGTGAACTGGACCTTCTAAAAGAGGCCAGCCAGGCAATTGAGGTCCTCTACAACAAGCAAGTCTAGAGACTTTAAGAAGAAAAAGAAAAGATTCTGAGTCTTGTCAGGTTACTAATAGAGCTGGTGCAACCATTGGCTGCAATCCATCCAAAAGCTTCTATGTCTGGAACACCACTTCCATAGGGTGATGTCAAAGCGCTAAGGAACATGAAAAAGAAAGTGTAGGTGATCGACGAATGGGTGGCCAAGCAGGTAGGAAATGTCTAACATTTCCTAGTGACAACACTCTTAGACTTTCACACGGCTCACAACATCTTGTATGATGCCAAAAATACCATTTCTATATGGGAGGTAGAGACCAAGAAATACAAGGCATGGAGGAGCGAGCTACGAGAGGTTGTGAACCTCGGGGAGGAACCCGTCGTGGAAATGATAATTTGGGGGAGGAGTATTTTGATTTTATCTGGGTCCAACACTCCATAATTGATCTCAAATTGGAGATTAGCAAGGAACTAGTAGGGGCCCTGAGGGATGAAGTCCCTGGAGTAGAGTATTCTTTAAATTTATACAAGGCATTTGTTACAAGGGTTTCAGGAGTCAATCCCTTTAGTATAGATATGTGTACTCTGGTAGATCATGTAGTCGGGAAGTTTGATGAATTAATGGAGTCACGTTACCAATCCCTGGGAGATTTTGATGGAGAAAAAATGTCACGTTTATCCTGCATGATGCTCTGGGCCATGATGTAGCAAAGATGGCCACATAATTTAAAGGGAATGCCCTAGATTTGGGTGAGCAATTGGAGGCGGCCAAGTACCACTAGGCGTGGATCAAGGGCATCGATGAAGAGGGATTTCCATAGATTTTGGAAGATTTCAAAACATATATGGCACAATAAAGTTCCCCAGACTCCTGAGATTTTCACCAACAGGGTGCATTTTTGTAAAATTCTTTATTCTTTGAGCATAATTTCACAGTGACCTGTGTCTAGGTTCCATGGAGCTGATCGATTATTGTCAAGTAGTTAATAAGAGGGTCAGCAGGTAGGTGATCCTGGTAAGGCATGTCAAATAGAGAGATGGCTTTGATAGGTGATTTTCCCAAGGTGCCACTCTAGCATTAACTACCTGGTGCATCAAATACAGTGAGCTGCATTTTTCATTGATGAGGCATGTTGCCTCAAACTCTGGGAAGATTGAATTTCTTCTAATTTTACCCTGACACTCTTCTCTATGCCAATTCTTCCAACTTCTCTTCTTGTCTTCTTCCTCTATCTTGTCTTACCTCTACTCTTTTTGAGGTAATTGTAAGTGGTGCAGGTAGTACCAGCCACCGGATAATATATTTTATATGCTGAGTGTATAGTTAGATTAGGTTAGTTTTAGGGAAAACTGTGTATAAATAAGAAGTCTGACCTCATAACAAGGGTCAACAAAATTGATGATTTTGCAGTCCAATACTATTAGCATTCCATTTTTAGTAGTTATAGGAGCTCAATGCTTATTTGTTCTCAATAGTTTAGAATGCTCCCTTGGAGCCATAGATGTATACACCAGTGATGATAGAACACTCTATTAATAAAGAAGGAAGAAAATTTATGAAAATGATGTTATTGATGTTCTGATCTCCAAGTTAGCGATATCTTTTTGTGCTGTATGTTTCTAATGTCCTTTTCTCTAATGTTTAGTTTAGATTAATGATCTCATTTCCCCTTGCTATTGAATATGTATGAATTGCTAGTTCTGTATGTGTTTAGTATTTAGTGTAGTTCTTTTGAGCATTGTTGATGTTGGAAATATGTTACATGACTATAAGTAGAAATAACAAACTCTAAACTCTGGCCTATCTTTTGTTCTTTATTTGGTAAACTTAACATGCTTGTAGGAAACCTTGACCCATCATTAAAATCCCCAAAGAAGATGAGTAAAACCAACTATCCCTCAGAACAAAGTAGTCACTTTCCCAACTTAGCTCCATGCATCGTCGAGACCTGACACTCAGGTGCTTGAAGGCCCAAAGAACTCATTCTCAAGAGAACCCTTACAAGCAAAGTTGGCTGGTACCCTGGTATCTGGTGTTAACTTATCACTATTGATAGGACCGGTCACAAAGTCTCGTCAATAGAAAATGGTGCTAAAAGGAGGCATGAGCTCATCCCCTTTGGAAGATTTCAATTTTACACTGCCCAAGGGTTCCCCAAGCCATAGTTTTAGGAACCAAGCTTTTATTGGGATAGGGTCTTTTTCACCCTTACATTTTGAAAGAATCCTTCGATCAGCCCTTAATCCCAGAAAGTTTGTTGAACTTGAGCCTCCTGCACGAAAGAAAAGGACCACGCAAATCAAATAGCTAGCCAACCTTATCTAGGGATTTGCTACACCTCAGAATACCCAATCTCCTCAGATAAACATGGAGATCAACACTCAACCTAGCCAAAATCTAGCAGCCCCGATGGAAAATTACTTTGGTAACACAGGGTCCCCAATGGGGCAGTTCCCTAGTGCTACCAATTATCTTACTCTGCATTTAGAGAAGATCTATCCTAGATATGAGAATCTAGGCCCATGAACCATAGAAGAAAATCTCTAGGCCTATAAGGATGCCATGAACTAACACCGGGTACAACATTAGGATGTTGTGACCTGGATGTTCCCTCTGTCCTTAGGAAAGAATGAGTTAAACTGGTACCTCAACTTGCCAGCCAACTCCATCAATAGTTGGCAGGATATGGAGGAGACCTTCTTGGCAGCCTTCCACATTCACATGGACCTAGCATGGTCCCACAACTAGTTTATCTCCATCAGGAAGGAACCGAACGAACCCCTTGCCACATTCAACCATCAGTTCCAATCTGCCTTGAAGTGGTGCACGAGCCCCTTCATCCCATCCACTGATGTAACCATCCAAACATACCTGAATGCTTTGGACCCTATTTTTTCCACTCTCCTTTAGAGGACCACCGCCACCAATGACTGGGATACTCTAGCAAAGGTTTACAACCTAGCCCTGGTGGTGTCCCGTGGTTTGAGAAAATCTCCCGGTGGGGTTGGACAGAGCCTATCATTCAACATGATACACGACATAACTTTTTATGCCAGGGGATACAATTCCAATCTAGCAATGGGTGCCCCAACAATGGCCATGTGCCCACTATCGATAGACTAGCAGGCCCGATACATTTATCCATCGCAAGTCCAGACAATACCAAGTCTAGAATATGTTCCCTAGAACCAGCCACAAAAAATACAACAACCCTTAACACATCCATATAGAGTATTTTTCTTCCAGTCACCCATGGCTGGGGGATTGCAGTCCCTGACTCCAAGAGCTACTACCACTTCCCCCGGGAACCTACCACAACAATTGTCATACTGTGACGTGACTACCTAGCTGTCAGCCAAGGTTGAATCCCTTTGGAGACTTGTGTCCTCTCTAATGACAGACACAAGACAGTTGAAGGTGGGGCCCTCTGTGCCTCACAACTCCAATTCCCAGAGAGGGAATATTTTCTCTGGACAACAAAATACCAATTCTAGAGGTCAAAACTACAACGGGCCTCAACCCAATCAACAGCAATGGAACAACAATACAAATACCAGAGGTCCTCCTCTAAACCAAAATGCCACACAGGTTGGTGTAGGACCAAGTCATTCTATACAGCTTGCAGAATTCCACCTCTAACTACGTGGTGTAGATTGCATGATAATGGCTCTCATTCTGAGGTGAATTATGCCACACTGGAGAAGATCATCATGATCTCCCAGTCAGACAGACAACAACCTATTGATCCTACTCCCCCAGAATCATCTACACAAGAGTCTCCTCACACTGCCTTCACATGTGAGGCCATTTTCTTCAGGACAGATGAAGAGGAAAAAGAAGAGCCTAAATTGCAGGGGTTCTTTGATGAATCTATCATGGCCTTTGCGGCCAACACCTTCACCAGCTTGCACACTTTGTAAAACACTCAAATTTAGGCTAGCAAAGGGCCAAATTACATGCCAACGCCTCCCAAGAATACCCCTCCCTAGGATAACACAACTAATCACTCCTTCTCGTCGAAAGGACCTCAATCTAACCAAGCCAAGGATCCATCTAAGGGAAGTCAACTTTACCCAGGGGGATGGTTTGAAATCACTAAGGCATTAGAGAAAACCACCACCTCCATGACCTTGATGGAGGTTTTGCTAAATTGTCCCGAGTAGAAGAAGTCCCTTCTGAAACTCTTGGGAAACCTAGAAGCTGTCAGTCGTCCACCAAAGATGGTCACATTTGACGATGCCAACTTGGCCATCTTCTGGGGAAACACAAAGGATCCTCCCTTCATACTAGGCTTGAATATTCAAGGGAAGAACCTATACAACTACCTGGTAGATTCTGGTGCTTAGAGCAATGTCATGCCCTTATCCATTTTCCAGAAGCTTAGAATCACTCCCACTCCATCCAAAGGTGTAGTAGTCCAATTGGACAAAACTACTGTAAAAATGGTGGGCAAGCTGAAAAACATCCTGATTTAGCTCATCTAAGACCCCTGAATATCGAGCATAATAGACATCCAATTTGTGGACATCCCTGAAACTTATGGGATGATATTAAGTCAAAATTGGTTTAAAGCCCTTAATGGGTATTTTTCCATGGACTTCTCCCACTTGTGGCTCCCCTGGAAGGGGAGATCAAATGAAATCTGGGTGGAGAGTGAACCAAGAATGAAACAGGCCCTCACTAAAGTTGAAAGGGTAAATGAAGCCCTTTTCTCTGAATCTTCCCCTAGGGTATACTGACCTCTAGAGATCCTAACATTTGATTTCACTCCTGGGGAAGATCCCATAGTTGCTCAGAGAATTCAAGACCTAGACGAGAAATTGAGGGATGAGGTAAAATCACAAGGTAATATGGAAACCCCCACCACACTCTTGTTTGACACTTAGTGCTGGGTACACTACTAGAAGCACTCTAAACTAGAGTGTGATCCTTGCATTGCCGCTACTACCTACCACATCAATGCCTTCCAGGAGAAAGAACATAAAGCCAGTTCACCTGGACCAAGTAATCCATCCAGTGGTACATCAAAGGTGTTTCTTGTCTAGGAACTCGAACCAGAGACTTATCCAAGGGAAAACCTCACCCATGAACCATCAGATCTGGAGGAATCACCTCCCAACCTTCCCAAAATCAATCCAAATTCCACTTAACCTTCCCAGTCCTAGAAAATGAACAACAACTTGTGGACCTTGAAGTTTGACAGATCCCACTCTAAAAAAGGTTGCGGGGCTAGAGTGGAACTGATCAACCTATAGGGGAAATATTTCTTTGCATCTTATAGGTTGTAGTTTAACTATACCAATAATGTCATGGAGTATGAGGCCCTGGTCCTCAGAATCCTTGCATTGAGAAAAGGGATCACCTGCCTCTGGGCGATGGGTGATTCAGAGTTGATTGTAAAATAGGTCCAGAGCCAATACACATGTCATGACAAAAGGTTGGCCACATACCACAACTAGGCATAGAGCCTTATAGAAGACTTTGATGCTTTCAGCATCGAGCCTATTTCCCAGAAATGTAACTATGTTCTGGATGCCCTTGCCCTATCTGCCAGCACCCTTGAGCCAATGGCTGGCTCCCAAATCTAGAATTTTTCTATTGAGATGGTCCCCACCTAATCCATCCTAGATAATATCACCCACTTTTAGGTTTTTTAGGATGACCAACATATCCTGGCCTTCATGGCCAATGTTGGCATCTTTGAAGATCAGATAGTATAAGAAATGGACCATGACGATACTAGGCAGGGTGAAGAAGATGATGGGAAGGACTTACCCACCAACACCATCCCAAAGGGGATGGTATCTCTTGAACGCATATTTGATTTAGACCCCCAGGGCTAAGATAAGGTATCATCCTCCTCTGAGGGAGGAAAATTTGAAATAGTCAACATCAGCAAGGCCAATGGAGAAAAATTTGTGCACACTAGTACCTCCTGCTCCCTAGAGGAGAAGGAGAAGATTCTCGTAGTTCTCTGAGAATACATTGACGTAATCGCCTGGGGGTATGAGGATCTAAAGACCTATGAGACATCCATGATGAATCATACTATCCCACTAAAACTAGATGCTAAGCCCTTCCACCAAAAGCAAAGGCTGGTAAACCCATTGATCGAACCTCTAATTCATCAGGAGGTTCAGAAACTACTATCAGCCCAGATTATCTTTCCTATCCAACACACAACATGGGTTGCCAACCTTGTCGCCATACGAAAGAAGAATGGTGAAATTCACCTATGTGTGGAATTTCACAATTTAAACAAGGCATCCAATAAGGACAATCACCCTCTCCCTTTGGTTGGATGAGGAATTACAAATTATTAATGGTTCCCAAATGATGTCCTTCCTAGATGGGTACTCCGGATATAACTACGATATGGTTAAATTCGAGGATAGAGATAAAATGGCATTTGTGCCACCAAGTGGGGAATGTTTGCATATTAGAGAATGCCCTTTGGCATCATCAATGCAGGGGCCACATTTCAAAAGGCTATGTACATTGCATTCAAGGGACTAGAAAAAAAATGCGTGATCATTCTGCCCACCTCGCCCAAATTTGTGATAGATGTTGCTAGTATGGTATTTCCCTCAACCCTAAGAAATGCATATTTGGGGTCACTAAAGGGAAGATGGTTGGGCATATAGTATCAGAAAAGGGGATATCTGTTGACCCTGAGAGAGTTGAAGCACTGCTAAATTTACAGATACCCAATAGTAAAAAGGAAATGAGGTCTTTCTTCGGAAAAATAAATTTTGTCTGACAGTTCATCACTGGATTCACTGAGATAGTCAAACCACTCAATGACATGATGAAGAAAGATACCAAGATTGAGTGTAGCCTTGAGGCAAAGTGAGCATTTTCCCAGATCAAGCAAACCATAGTGGAGGCACCAGTCTTGGCGAGTCTAGACTATTCCCTCCCATTCCAAATATAGTCCTTCGCTTCACCACATTCGATAGTGGCAGTCCTAACCCAGAAGGTTAAAGGGGAAGAATGACCCATTTCTTTCATGAGCTCCCCCTTCAAGAATGCCGAAGTCCGGTGTTCACCTTTGAAAAAGTAGGCTTTTTCTCTAGTCCGAGCCATGAAGAAATTCTGGCATTATATTCTTCGGAGAAAAGTGCATGCTATCATTCCAGACCAGGCAGTCAAATATTTACTATTACAGAGTGAACTGGGTGAATGCTAGGAGAAATGGATGGCCATCCTCCAAGAGTATTATCTAGAAATTCAACCAATGAAGATAGTCTAAAGCCAAGGACTATGTAGAGCGATGGTGGAAGCAACTCCAAGTGTTGAATGTCAAACCTATATAGTGGAGTCCGTCACTCAAGACCCATGGTATACCGACCTGGTATACTTGTTACTCAATAACCAATGCCCAGAGGGGCTTCCCCCAAACAAACATCGTGCCCTGCGGCTGAAAAGTGCACATTTCATGATAAAAAATAGAATGCATTTTTGCAAGAATTTTGAAGGGATTTACCTCTGGTGCATAGATAGGGACCAAGCTGCCAAAATGATAGAGGAATTTCATGGGCAGTTCAAAACCGGGCATGGCTCAGCTGACGCCACTACTCACCTGATTCTTTAGGCCAGATACTATTGCCCCTTCATCTTCAAAGACGTCTACACTCACATGAGGAAGTGGCACACTTTCCAAACCACAACCCATCATGAGTGAAACCGGGCCATGCCTTTGCAACTGGTCTTTGAATTTTGACCCTTCGCCCAATGGGCATTTGATTTTATTAGGGAAATAAACCCCAACATATCTACCAACCACTGATATATTATGGCTGCGACTGATTACTACAACCGGTGGTCCAAAGTGATTCCATGCAAAAATAACACAACGGATGTAGTTATCAAATTCTTGGAAGAAAACATAGTAACCAGATCCAGAATGCCTTTTGCTATAGTGTGTGATAATAGTCTGACATTTTCTTAAGTGTAGTTACTTGAATGGACCTACAAAAGGAAGATCACCTTAAAGTTCTCCAACAACTATTACCCCCAGGGTAATGGTGTGGCTGAATCTAACAATAAAAAATTGTTAGAGGTGATCAAACATTTGTTAGAATAGAACCCCCAAGACTGGCACCAAAAGCTTAGGTTCCCTCTTTGGGTGGACTGTATTAGAATCAAGGTAGCCCAAGGGACTTTCCCATTTCACCTGGTTTACAACCAGAATCCTGTGTTCCCTATCAACTTACAAATCCTAGTTTTACAGTTTATGCAATAATTTAACAATTGAGACAACATTGTGGAAGTTCAGCTCCTAAACCTAGTGAGAATGGAGGAACAAAGAGATGTTGCCCTCAAACATTTTGCACGTCATCAAGCAGTCACTAAGCAATGGTTTGACCAGAGAGACCAACAAAAAGACTTTCAGATTTTGGACCTAGTCCTTCTGTGGTACAAGGCCCAGGAGAAGAAAGGAAAGCACACCAAGTTTCAAAGCCTCTAGCTCAAACCATATCTGATTTCTGAGATCTATGGGGCTAATACTTATCACCTCAGTACTATGGCTGGAGAATCCATCCCATTTCTTGTCAATGGATAGTTTCTCAAACACTACTTTGAATGAGGCGAGTGGTTAGTTTTCCTGAAGTTGTATTATATGTAAATGTTTTCCCGCTTGTAAATATCATACTTTGTCCTTGTAAATAGTTTGTTGGCAGTCTCCTAGGACCGCCTTATTTCCTTTTTGATTTTTGTTTTTGGTTTCTTTTTGCTTTGCATCTTGTTTTCTAGGTTCTCAACGTGTTTCCTTCTTCTTATAGACAGGTATGCTTCGCATGACATCTAGTACTTGTAATGTTACCTTATGCATTTTGATTAATCTAAAATCTATCATTAGCATGGTGGAATTTATCCGCACTCCAGAGTTATTTTGTGCATATGGTAAAAGGTCATGGGTAATCTTCATCAGATTCATATCTTGAAAGTCTTGACATTGGTTAACAAAAAATCTAAGAAGCAAGTAAACACATGGTCCTTGAGAGTAGATTGGTAGTACTGGTTTTTGGCCAAATTGGAAAATCATAAAAATATCCTGGGTCTAGAATGTCTCTCCTATTTAGCAAACTAAAATGGATTTCAGGATGAAAGAAGTACCCACGTAAAAATTAGCTAAGCTTAAGGTTCACGGTGAAAGAAGTACTGCCCTTCCCATCTTCAAAAGAAAATAAAAGATAGAAAAAATGAAGAATAGAGAATTTTAGTATCCAAGGGATTGTGCGAGATATAATGATTTTGGTTTGATGTATTTAGTGCCTCCTCTCTGCTTCTCCCAGAAATCATCGACATGATTTTGTTTCAAAGCACACACTACATAAATGACAAAAGACACCTCGCACTGTACAAACAGATACTCCAGGTAAAGGTGAGTTCCATTTTTATTAACCAAATATTCTGTAGTTCTCAAATGTGCTAAGGCATTCATCCCAGTGAGTCACTATTTTTTATGCCCTACATACCCATCCCTACATTTTTTGGGAAAAATGTTGGGTCCCCCTTTTTTTTCTTTTGCCTTGTTTCTTTTCCTTTTATTTTCCTCTGGTCTTTGCTTCTTTGGGGTAGGTGTTTTCTTTTTACTCTTGGTATCTCTTCCTCTGGGACTCAGTCCTGGAGATTTTTTGTCTACTTTTTTCCAGCTAGATTCCAGACTCTGGGATTCTTTGTCACCATTTCCTCTTTTGTTAGATGGTACGGTTGCATGGGATCCCCAGGCCTAGAGTCTGGAGGTTTGCCTTTATTGGGATTTGTGGAAGGAGAGTAGGAGGTTTTTTTACCCTAAGGGTATAAATAGAGTTTCACTAGTCATTGTTATATTTATTGTGAACAAAATACCCCAGAGCAATTCAAAGTGATTAAGGCGATTTAGCAGCGACTAAGTGCGGTTTGTTCCAAAGCTTGAATAGTGCTTAGCAGTGGTTGGAATTTGTGCATTCATGGTCATTTGAGGTTGATCAGTTCTAGAGAAGCTCTTATTCTTGTTCTCCCGCATTCCTCATTCCCAAGGTAGGCCCTTCTGGTTCTCCTCTTCTATACTTTCTGGTTTTTGTTTTGGTTTTCCTGCATTTCTACTTCCTGCCTTTGGTTTCTATTCTATTCTTGGTTGTCACCTCCCGTTGGTGGGATGGCTCTACCAAAGGGTTGACCACCCTTGGTGCAGTTGTAAAATAGTGTGTTTCTTGTATATTTCTTGTAAATATTGTAAGTTGTCTGTAAATAGGTGTAATTATTTTGTTTCTGGGTTTGTCTGCAAATTGTGCCTCAGCCTTCTGTGCATAGGTTTTTGCAGAATGTGTTTGCATGTGAACCTTGTGGATTCCTACATAATCCCTTCCCATCTAGTGGCGAGCTCACTGTGCCCCTCTGCATTCAATCAAATTATCAATCTTTCCAACCTGGTGTCTGTAAATTTGAACTCGACACCTCACCTTGTCAAGTTTGTAGGTTTTCTCTCTCCCCCATCATTTCCACTTTAATGGTGGGTTTAATTCTCCCACACGCGAGCATTCAAAACCAGCCCAAGTGGCATTCATTCCCTCGCGTGTTCGGATAGCTTTCGCCATTATTACCATTACTCCCTTTATTGCTTGACCACGTGATGCCCCATGTCAGCCTAGTACAGCTAATTACTGGTCATTCAATAATGGTTATTTTTTTGCACTCCAGGTCCCAAGTCCCCCTTTGACCTTCACTTCATTCATCGCAAGAGCCAAAATCCTGGAAACCCCGGGCATAGATCAAATTCCCAAGTAAGTCATTTCGTTTAAAATAATTTTTTGGGGTTTGATGCAAACTAAAACCTTTTACGACAGATGTGAGGCAATGATGAAATCTCTAGAATCTGGAAATCTATTTTATTTTATCTATGCTGACGGTTGTCTGGTCTTGCAGGTTGTCGATAATTTCACATATCAATCATGTCTGAAGTATCTTCTCCACTTGGGATCCCGAAACTCCCTACTACTTTGACAAGGGAAGATGATAGGACAAAGGCCGAGAAGGCCTTAGAGAAGCTCCCATTGACCATGAAATATTTGAAGGGAGAAGCTATTCTAGGATCCAAGGTTGATTCCAAGCTATAAGTGATCAATGAAACAAGATTTAGAGCATGGGACGAAATGCATGCCTTGGTGAAAATAATGTTCATTTAGTGCAAGGCCAGAGATCTCATGGCACTTAATGTGGCCACCTCTAGAATCCTACAACACTTTGGCAACACACTACAACACATCCATTTGGGCTGTCATGCTTGCCGCTCCTATTGTGTTAGGTTACCCAATGCCCATGGTGTCTCTGGACTCTGCAAAATTTCCTTCGGGGCTAGGGATCCCCTAGTTCACCAATACTGCTATTATCACCCGGGCCCTAGCATTAAAAAAATTTGAGAAGCTCCTGCATATTTCTCAGCAATACCTCAACTCCAACTGGCTTAAGACCCCAAGAAAAGACTACAAAAAGATGAAGTTGGAGTTCCCCCAAACAAAGTTCAAAGAAAGCATACAAATAGGGATCATCACCTTGTGCAGGGTCTTTGGAGAACCCAATTCCAGTGAGTTCTCGACATGGATGTATTACTTCTTGTTCAACATCTCCTCTGCCAGACAAAATTTTGATTGGGCCACTATCATTGCCAATCATGTAGATGTCCAGCTTGTCTGGGTCACCCAGTCCTCAAAATTTTACATGACTTCATATGTCTTATGGGCACTGGCACAACAATGACCCATAACCAAGGGATTACTCACTATCGGCGTGCTTGGGACTGGCAAGGGTTAGAATGCTTTGTGGGAGTATTTCCCACAAATACAATGGGAGGCCAGTTTCCTCAATTTCTACAGAGTAAATGACGCCTTCCTTTACTACAATATTTTTACACCCACTCAGGATAACAGTTACCGGCTTTCAAAAGAGGCAATGACTTTGGTCAGCAATTATGGCCATTACTACATCCAATTTCAGCAACACTCCTACATTCAAGTGACCGGATTCTCTAACAAACCCTACCTATTTCCCAAGCATTGTGGGGATAGGATCATTCTTTTGGAGTATTGCATGCAGATCCTAGAGCTTCATGCAATCTTTGCATTGAACAAGGTCACCAGTATTATGTTCCCAATCACCTGCGGGAACTACAATTGCAGCCTTGCAATGACAAAAGAGGCTGATGGCAGACTAAAGTGTCTGGGGCTGGCAAAATTTTACTTTTACCAGAAGAATTTTGACCCACTGGATAAGATAGCATCAGTACTACCCTAGGCATCAGACCCTTACAAGCCTCACATGGAAAATTTCTGGGTAGACTGCCAGGACAATTTTGAACTCTGGAATCAACATTTCATTAGAATGATACAAGGTATGACAAAGTGTCTCAAGCTTTAGACCTTTCCTAAGGAATTTTTAGATACCGGGTCTACAGAAGACCCGCAGTACAAGGATAAGGGAGTAGAAAAAATGGCTCTCCCTCTAGTGGATTAGGACACCCCAGAAAGCCCAACAATTGAGGATAGCACCCATGATGTGATTGAATGCAACCATGCATATTTTCAAAAGGTATGTCTGAAGAGTACTCAAAGAGTTGGCCCATTCTTGCAGGGATCCACTTCTGGCACCGCAACCTCTGTGCAAGATGAGGATAGAGGGAAAAGAAAGGTTGGCACCCCACCCTAGATTCCATTCACAATTCCTATTGTGAAACAAGTGTACCTTCAGTTGGCAGTGTCCCACCAGATGAAGGAAGAGATAAGCATCCAACTTGGAATCCCAGTTACTATGGTAGAGCATGCCCTCCCTTTTAGCTCCCCCTCACTTGCAGAACTTATTGTCCAGGTAGTGGAGACAAGAGGGGAAGATGAACATGCATCCATTTTTGATGTTGAGCCTCCATTGGTGATGAGGAGGAAGAAGCAAAAGAGAAATCTTCCTCAGCCAAGGGTGGATATAGATCTTGGGATGCCTAATAGCTCCCCTCTGCATGATGACTTTGACGATATCTTTGGGATAGATGAATTTGTAAATTTACAAGGGGATATAGGGAAGGTGGTAGAGGAGATCATCGCACAAGAAAAAATAATACCCATTGAAGGGGAGATACCAAAAAGGGAAGTTTCCATAGAGCAAGAAGTTTGGGTAGAAAGAGAGAAAGAGCCAGAACAGGTGGGTATCCCAGATATTCAAGAGATCCTAGTCTTGAAGACTTAAACAGGAGAAAAGAGGCAAGTGCGAGATGAGAAGCCAACTTTGGTTAAGGGAACCAGACCTATGGGAGAAACCGTAACCTTAGCCGCCATGCTCCAGATGCCTCTGCCCACCCAGGGTAGTATGACATTTGGAAAGGTGATCCCAGTAATACTACAGTTAGATCTAGTTCAGACACCTTCGCCACCTTTGGAAGATAAGCCAATGGATGAGAATGTCCCAGTAGATGATGCGGGAGAAGAAGAGAAGCAACAACAATAGGATGAGGGGGATAACCTTAAAGGTACAAATGCTGATTCCACCATTGATACTAAGGACGGGAGCATCGAGGAAGAGGATATTGATGCCACTAAGTTGGATAGTGTAGGTGGCCTTGAGAACACATAAACAGAGTCTGATGACACTATAAACATTGGGGGTGAGCAGTAGAACCCTGAAGGAGACTCCAATGATCAAGCCCTACCAGTAAGGTCATCCCCACCACCATAATGGTTGGTGGAGTCAAAGAAGAGAAAGGCCCAAATGGTGGCAAAAGCCCATCTCTCCTTGGTTGAGATGATGGTATAAAGTCAAAGAATCCCCAAGCCAAAGAAGGCCTGGACCCTCCACTCCATTTAGACCGATTCAGGTGGGGATACAGTTGCGGTCATTGCGACATGTCCCCTAGACAAAGAGGAAGCATTAGTCAGTGCTATAGAATACATAGTCACAGAGGTACCTTTGGGGAAGAGGGATAAGCAGGGTGAATTGGACCTGCTGAAAGAGGCTAGTCAGGTGATTGAAGCCCGCTACGACAAGCAAGCCTTGAGATTTAACGAAGAAAAAGAAAAGAATGTGAATCTCATTGGGTTACTAACAGAGCTGGCGTAGCTTAGATTTGTTTAGGTGGGGATACAGTCACGATCATTATGACACCTCCCCTAGACAATTGTTGGTGGATTCAAAGAAGAGAAAGGCCCTGACGGTGGCAAAAGCCCATCTCTCCCTGGCTGAGATGATGGCACAAAGTCAAAGCATCCCCAAGCCAAAGAAGGCCCAGACCCTCCACTCTATTCAGACTGGTCTGGGTGGGTATAAAGTCACAGTCATTGCAACACCTCCCCTCGATAAAGAGGAACTAGCGGTTAGTGTTGTAGAATACATAGTCACAGAGGTACCTCTAGGGAAGAGGGATAAGCAGGGTGAACTAGACCTGCTAAAAGAGGCCAGCTAGGCAATTGAGGCCTGCTACAACAAGCAAACCTAGATGCTTCAAGAAGAAAAAGAAAAGAATGCGAATCTTGTCGGGTTACTAATAGAGCGGGCCTAGCCATTGGCTTCAATACATCTGGAACACTGCTTCCATAGGGTGATGTCAATGTGCTAAGGAACATGAAAAAGAAAGCGCAGGCGGTCGATGATTGGGTGGCCGAGTAGGTAGGAAATGTTTGAAATTTCCTAATGAAAGCACTCCCGGACCTGCACACGGCTGGAAACATTCTGCACTAGGCCAAAACACCATTTCTATATGGGAGGGAGAGATCAACAAATATGAGGCATCGAGGAGCAAGCAAGGAGAGCTCATGAACCTCGGGCAGGAACCCATCGCGGAGATGGGAATTTTGGGGGAGGAGTATTTTGATTTTATTGGGGTCCAGCACTCTAGACTTGATCTCAAATTGGAGATTAACAAGAAACTGATAGGGGCCCTGAGGGACAAAGTCCCCAGAGTAGAGTATTCTTTAAATTTATACAAGGCATTTGTTACAAGGGTTTCATGAGTCGATCCCTTCAGTACAGATACGTGTACTCTGGTAGATCATGTAGTCAGGAAGTTCAACAAATTAATGGAGTCACGTTACCAATCCTTGGGGATTTTGACAGAGAAAGAATGTCACGTTTATCCCACATGATGCTTCGGGCCCATGATGCAGCCAAGATGGTTGCAGAATTTAAAGGGAACACCCTAGATTTGGGTGAGCAATTGGAGGTGGCCAAGTACCACCAGGCATGCATCAAGGGCATCGATGAAGAGGGAATTCCCTAGCTTTTGGAAGCTTTCAAAACATACAAGGCACAAAAAAGTTCCTTGGACTCTGGAGATTTTCACCAGCAGGGTGCAATTTTGTGAAATTATTTATTCTTTGAGCGTAAGCTCCCAGAATCCAAAATTTTGGATCCAAATTTGTATTCTTTCACAGTGACCCATGTCTAGGTTCCCCGAAGCCAACCGATCATTATCAAGAAGTTAATAAGAGGGTCATCAGGTAGGTGATCTTGGTAAGGCATGTCAAATGGAGGGATGGCTCTGACAGGTGATTTTCCCAAGGCGCCGCTCCAACATTAACTACTTGGTGCATCGAAGATAGTGAGCCACATTTTGTATTAATGAGGCATGTTGCCTCAAACTCCATGAAGATCAAATTTCTTCTATTTTTACCCCATCACTCTTCTCTATGTTGATTCTTCCAACTTCTCTTCTTGTCTTCTTCCTCTATCTTGTCAGACCTTTGCTCTTTTCAAGGTAATTTCAAGTGGTGCAAGTAGTACCGACCACTGGATAATGTATTTTATATGTTGATTGTACAATTAGATTAGGTTATTTTTAGGGAAAACTATGTGTATAAATAAGAAGTCCGACCTCATAAAAAGGGTCAGTGAAATTGATGATTTTGCATTCCAATACTATTAGCATTCCATTTTCAGTAGTTACAGTAGCTCAATGCTCATTTGTTCTAAATAGTTTAGAATTCTCCATTGGAGCCATAGATCTATACACTAGTGATGCTGGAAGACTCTGTTAATGAAGAAGGAAGAATAGTTTATGGCAATGATGTTGTTGATGTTCTGATCTCCAAGTTAGTGATATCTTTTTGTGCTGTATGTTTCTAATGTCCTTTGCTTTAATGTTTAGTTTAGATTAATGATCTCATTTCCCCTTTCTATTGAATATGTATTTATCACTGGTTCTATATGTGTTCAGTATTTAGTGTAGTTCTTTGGAGAATTGTTGATGTTGGAAATATGTTGCATGACTATAAGTAGAAATAAAAAACTCTAAACTCTGGCCTATCTTTTACTGTTTACTTGGTAAAATTAACATGCTTGCAGGAAACCTTGACCCATCACTAAAATCGCCGAAGAAGATGAGTAAAACCAGCTATCCCCCCAAACAAAATAGTCACTTGCCCAAGTTAGCTCCCCGCACCGTTGAGACCCAACACTCAGGTTCTTGAAGGTCCAGAGAATTCATTCTCTGGAGAACCTTTAGAGGCAAAGTTGGCTGGTACCCTGGTACCTGGTGACAACTTATCACTGTTGATAGGACTGGTCACAAAGTCTTGTCAACAAATTATTCAACCATCATGTGTAAAATTTTCAAAGCTACACTGCCATAAGCATTTAGAATTTTAAAGCATATACAATGTTGAAATACGACTAATGGTTATCATTCCCACTTAACAAATTATTGTGATATTTTAGTTGAAACCTTCTGCATACACCATATGAGGGTAGTCAAAAATATCCTACACAATTAATTCTTGACAAAACATCACTATCCTACAGGATGTTCATCTTCATAATTTTTTTTCATTTGAAAATAATATACACTTTTCTCAATGTGTTCACAATTCCTGAGAAGATCAATGAGCATGTATTGACCTTAAAACAAAAAATATCAAAACTTAGACATAGCTACTTAACAATATAATAAGTCTAGGATGTAACCCACTATACAATTTACTATAAAAGTCTAAAGGTCAATCCACAACATTGACATCTATTACTTGCGGCTATTTTTATAATCTAGCATGCATTACAAAAACTATGAAGTTAAAAAGTAGAAATAGACAAAGGAAAAAAAGAATGTGAAGCAAACAAACTACTTTAGCATAATAAACAATTTTTGGAATAGCACATACCAGCATCACAAGACTAGAACCTAATTTCCATGAACATTAAATGATATAGTGGCATGTGTCTATTAAAAATGCCATCCCTAAAACCCCAACCATGAAGAATTAAAGATGCATCTGAAAATAGCATGCAACTGTGATAAATCTAGTAAGACCAAGACATACCTATAAAACTCAAATCAGGGTATGGCTTAGCTAAGTAACCATGTGATACTTTAGTAACATCAAGCCATACCTCTAAACATCAAGTTAAGTAATGTCTTGGCTACCAAAATGAAAAATATTTAATATTTATCCATGTATCTCAGAAAAAATTTCAAAAAATGTAAACTTTCCCATATTAGAACAGAAAGAAAGAAAAAATAAATTATATTTTTGTCTGCAGGTGACCAGCATAGGTCACTCAAAAATAAATACATAGGACATACCATAGGTGGCTGCACATCTTCAACAACTTTTGATGAAATGAATTTCCCTCTATGGTGACCACCATGTGTTTCTGCATTAACCTCTGATAATTCAACATTCCAAACGTTGGTCTCATTTGAATGCATATTATAAACAACAATCCTAGCTTTCCTAGGAGGCAGTTGATGATGAATAGCAGGACCACCTTTGGTTTTTGGAAGAAGTGAAGGTTGAAAAGGTGGCAAAAAGTAGGCATCTTCTAATACAACAATGTGCTTGTCTGGCTCTTTGAGAACCACTTCAATGAATTGCATGCCATCCCGCACCTGGAAATGATATAAACACTAAATTTACCATCTAAAACCTAAACACAATTTATGCATTTAAAGAATCTAACATAGTATTTTAGTATTTTACCAATGTAAATACATAAAGTTACAATTTGAAATTTTAATCATCAATATTCTCATAAAGTTGCATAAAGTTACAAGTTATTATGAACTATCTACAATCTAAAATATGGTTAAGATGAGAATTGTACGAATAAAAATTACCAATCCCATAAGCACTACAAAATATTCTTTGTAAGTCAATAAGAATTTCAATTCATTCTATATTATCCTATTCTCCTTGAAAGAAGTAGCACTCACCAAAAACACCCGTTTGAACACCCAACATGGAATCACTCCAAAAGGGATACCAATCACATAGAAACACCCATTATGAAAGAAACATGAGATTTCCACCTTGATCCCATTGCTACCCCTAAAGAAAAATAAGGAAGAATGCATAGTTAGTGCCATATAAAAGTTCAAAATAAATTTCATCTAGCAGTATTCATAACTCTTATGCAATTGCAACCATTAGATTTGTTTTGAAATACAACGTATCCACCATTGTTAATTTCTCAAAGACATGTTTCATTCAAATATGCTGGAGGTAGAAAAGGTATAACTTTTAAGTTAAAAGTCATCTAGACTAGGAAGAGAAAAAGTGAGTAGTGATAGCAGTTTACAAGCTAGAGAAATCAAAATGATCATGGAAAAGAACAACATTGCCAAAGGATCTCAGTCATGATGAAGTGATAGGGAAGGTTGATAGTTAACAGACATGATGAATGGCCAAGGGTAGTAAACATGAAAAATACCAAGACAATCCACCTATATACTCACCAAAGAGGGTTCTGGTTCCTGCATACGAACCAAAACCATTCAATGACAAAAATACAAACAATTCAATATAAACCATCAAGTTTAGATTAATGTTTTTTTCTAACAACCTCATGTAAGTCCCGAAACACTTATACATGTCAATCCCTTAAAAGAATCATCGCCTCGCCTTTATGTACACTGCGTAGGATACTCCCCAAAGGGGGTTTTGGTTCTTGCATACGAAATCCATTTATCCAATGTTAGCTTGCATCTTATATGAAGATCGATCATAATCAAATTCATACATTAGACCTACTTCCTACAAAAAATTCTTAATAATGTTATACCCTTAAAAACATACCTCTATCCACTCCTCCAATATCCTTATATGTTTCCTTCTCATACACATTAATTAGTCATGTCCATACTCATGGTTACAACCCAATATCAACAAAAAAATTACAAGAATATGAACTTAATTTAGTCAAATTAATTGGCTTCAAATATAGCCAAATGAATCACATATGCCTTCTTCTAGAAATGTTGTTGAAGACAAAATAGTGAAGTTATCAACCGATCTCATGATGTCAATTATGACTTGAAGCTTTGGATTCCCGAAAGATAGGAAGAGAGAGACAATGTTTGTTTGTATCTATCTCTTCCTATCTTTGGGCATCCAATGCTCGAGGTCACACTAGAAGGATGTTCATTTTTATATCTCTATGTCTTCCTGTCATTGGGGCATCTGATGCTTCAAGTGATTTTAGGGTGTAATTTTTAGTCTTTTGATCGTCCACATTTCTTATCTCTTATATTTTGATGAAGTTAGTGTCTCACATGTTTAGTTGGTACTTTGACCTTGGACTATGGGATTAGTGTCTCCTATAGGTTGTTTCCTACAAATAGGAACAATGTTGCAATAAGATTTCAAATACATAAGCAACTTTGGATTTGTTGTTGTTGCATCCCATACCTGCAATTTTGAATGCAAGAATCAACAATAGGTTCCATTATAAGGTGCAAGGGATCGTTATGCAATAGAACACCCTACAAAAAGTAACCAAGTTACTGATTAATCTAGAAATATACCACAAAAAGGGAAAGCAATGACCAATTGGGTAATTACCTAGTGATCTCCCAAGGCCAACCAAAATTAGTTTATAAAGAAACCATATCTTATTTGATATTAAAAACATGGTACTATAAAACCATATAGGTTTCCTATTATTTAAAAAGGCAATACCCAGTTAAATAATTATGGATTTCTAAAGGCCAACCAAAATTAGTTTATAAAGAAACCATATCTTATTTTCTATTAAAAGCATGGCACTAAAACATACAAGTTTCCTACTATATGAAAATATAGACGCGACGAGTAACTAGAATACAATTCTCTTTATCTTTGATATTTAAACTAAGACAACAGGTCGTAATCTAAAAATATATAAGATTCAAATTAAAATTACATAAAATAATTTCCCAAATGCCATAAAAAGAGAAACAACGAACATATACCTCAACAACAACTGGCCTAGAGCACAGTTTCTTAAGTTCAACAATTTTCATTCTTTGTTGAAGCTATGTCGAGATAAACAAGAAATTAGTCTTTACTATTAAAAAAAAATGGATATATAAAAAATATAATATTTAATGAGACCTATAAGAACTTTTTTCCTTATTTGAGACTACTCTTTCTTTTTTTTGTGTTTCTTGTTCATCCTCCTCATCTGAATTAAAGTCTAACTTATTTTTTCCTACCAAATGTGAAGCTACATCCACCTTTACATTATCATCCTCTAAAAAAATAACTTCCAATTTAATTATGAATAAAAATATAAAAACAAAGAAGAAAAATGACATAAACTAGTTGGAGAATCCACATAGAAAGTTATGTAAGAAAAGAACCACCTTTTTTCCACTAGCTATGTAATCTCCCAATGAAAAAAATGGAACATGCATTTGAAGTGCTTAAGAAGCTCATCTTCAAAATTACCTTTTTTTGCTACATATTCTATTTAAAGCTTGAATTTATGGTTTTGATTGTGTATGTTTTTTAGAATCAGCGTTTCGGATCACACTCTATAATCCATTATCATGATGTAAGAGAAAATATCATGAAGGATCACGGAGTGTGATCTGAAACATTGATGCTAAAAAACATACACAACCAAAACCAGAAATTCAAGCTTTAAATTCAAATGAATTGTAGAAATCTGATCGATTTAATACATATTCTATCTCAACTTTTCCCAAGAACTACAACATAATCAATGCTCTATAATTAATAAATTATAAATTAGAAAAACGGGTATCAATACATGTAGTGTCTTACAAATTTGTAGTGTTTACATAATAACAGTACGCAGTCTGCAATAATTTCAAAGTATACATATTTATAATTACTATTAAAAAATGGTGAATAACATCATGGTATTTCCACAATAATCTATAACTTAAACAAGTGGTCGCTTACCCAAACAAGAGTTGTAGGCAGCTGGAGTCCCTGCCTTCCGAAAAAACAAAAAAAAAGGCTACGCTCAATAAATAGTAGTGTTGTGCACTTGGTAGTTTGCTCATCTCTTAGACCACCCATTGGGAAAATTGTAAGATCCATCTAAATCATTTTTAAATAACAAAATAGGAATTTGGATCATGATGGTTCTAAAAAATTGGTGCTGGCCAAACATATGTATGAAAGTAAACATTAAATAATGCATTGAAGAAGCTATAGTCTAGACTAGAGAAGACCTCTACATGGAGTGTATTGTGTTGCCGAACTATTGACCAGACTTGGAGGATTGGTGGAACATGGTGTATTGACCATGTTAAAGTATTTTGAGGTATTGGAACAAGATGAGAAGGCTTGTTGAAAGATTTGACATATTGGAGGCCCTAGGTGCATTAGAGGAAGCCTATATTGGGAACGTTGAGTGGATATTTGATGTCAATAGAAGTTGGAATAAGTGATCAGAGGAAGTGATTTTTCTCAAAATGTCAGAGGTTTTGGTTGTCTAAAGTTAGAGCACTCTATTTGACCCTTGAGTTGAGACTAACTCCTTGAGTGAGCTCCAAGACACTTGTAGAATCCTTGAGTTGAGTTGGGTTCCTTAAGGGGATAGTAGACTAGGGCTCTGCATCAGTTTAGCTCGAGCTTCACTTGGTTTTGAGAATAGTTTAATATTGTCTACTTAACAAGGCCAACCACGTGAAGGTGGAAGTTCATTTGGCCCCACTCCCCTAACATCACTCTAAATTCCCCATTAACATCTAACATTCATTCATTCATTTATCCATTTATGAAATATAACATTCAATCATTGTAATCACATAACATTCAATAACACCTAAAATTAATTAACAATTGGACATTCATTGATAATTCATCAACATTTAGTAGAAAAAAATTACATTCATTAAGACAACGTAAATATAGTATAAAAAAAGGTTTATTGCAATCATTTCTTTTTTGATTTTTTCCTCGGTTTTATAATGTAATGGCTAAGTGGAGCATCAAGATCTTCGTCATTCCCCTCCTCTTCTTCTTGTGATCTCAATAAATGCATCCTCATGTGTGTAGGAGGACGCTGGTGTGCCAAAGGGTGTCTGTTGCAATAACAACTAAATGGGTTGGATTCACAACATTTTATATTAGTGTTACAAGTATGTCATTAATTAAAAGAAGATAACAACCGATCAAAAAAAATTAAAATAACATAACAGAGATTTTCTTTACCTGGCATTGCCACATCATCTTGAATATGGTGAACACTTGAATCATCCTCCACTCATTCACCATGACGTTTTGGATGCTCTAAAATGTACACGAGAAAGGATACACCAATTTAAATTTAAAATGTTAAATTATATTAAAAATTACACAAATAATTTTTTATAGCAAATGAATACCTCCATCACTGTGATGCACATCAGGGTCTTCTTCATGTGGAGCTTCTATTCTAGGATTAGAAGGCTACATTGCAATGTCATACACTCAAGTATGAAATAAACATCAAATAGATTATCGCTCAAGTATTCAAAATGAAATAATTTTCATTTGGCCTACTTACCTATGTGTGAACCAATGTAGCAAGATGTTGTCTTTGGCATAGGCATTCAACCATAGCTTTATAGTTGTACACACAAAATAGTGCACTTCTATGAATCCTTACATGCAAGGAAATTCAAGAATGAGCCCTCACAAATCGATCCATAGTTCTCTATGCATGGAGTTGCAAGATTTGTAAAAATTGCTCTCAGCTAGAGCTATAAACTCATGACCTTGCCAATAAACCATACAATAAGAGATTCACAATGAAAACAAGGGCAAGAATGCCAATATCTCCAATGAATCAAATGTATGCAATGCAATGCAAATATACATGATAATGCAAACTAGACTATGAAAAAGAAAGTACAATGCAACTAATCTATGAAAGGAAAGAACAAGTGTTACCAAGCCTTCCTACTTAGACTATGTGAGATTATTCTATTGCATAAAAAGAAATCTAAACTAATATGCCATGATAATGCAACTAAGAAAGGAAATATGCAACTACAATGAAAATGCAATAACAAGTCTTCAAAGTTTGGATGTAGAATGTCTTCAAAGAGCTCCAAATGACCTAGAA
>MU223730.1:63458-90535 GCA_018584345.1 Thuja plicata | reverse complement strand
ATGATTTGATCAAGGAAATTGATATAATTGATATTGTTGATATTTGAAAATATTGATTCAGGGATTTGATAAATTGAGAAATGGGGCCCAAAGTCTAGGCGACCATTTTAGGGTGCATACAATAGTCTTCCTTTAAGCCAATCTTTCTGTCTTCTTCTGTGGGCACTGCATTAAAATCTAAGCCCTGTATTTTTGGCTTAATATCATCAATTATGCATGTATTGTTTGATTAAACAAAATTGTTTGAAAGTTATAAAAAATTTGATTCAAAAGTTCATTTACTGCTACTTACAATTCTTCCTTGAAGTTTCAGGTAACCACCAAAGATAAGTTTGTGTCCAATATTTTCTATTCTGGCCTTTGTAGCCTTTGATGTGTCCTGCAGTCTATGAAAAGTTTGAAATATGTTAGATTATATAAATATAAAGATCACTAATTAGTGCATAATTACATTCTACTTAATACTATCACATACCTTCTATTGTTGTTTACTAGTGTAATTTCTCTTTGGCTTTGCACTTTCTCCTTTGCATCCAAAATGAATTCCTTCCACTGCTTCTCTAGAATCACAGGAGGACGCTCGTACTTTGGGTTGTTCACTAGATTCCTTTTGTATGCATCCCTCACAGTCTTTAGATGTTTGCAAACTCTCTAAATAACTTTGGTGTTGTCAAAAATGTTAATTCCAAAGAGCTCTTCTAAAGAATTTATGGGATGATCTTTTAATATTTTATCCTGTAAATCCCACCTTTTAAGAAAAAACAAAGTTGTTAGCTAAAAAAGTTAACTGAAGTTGCATACCTAAAATATAGTACAATAAATATATGAAAGGAAAAATATTCTAGAAATGATATGAAATCAAAGCAGTGGGATAGGGTTAGTTAAGATATGATGTTCCACCTTGTACATATGGTGGGCTCGAATAGCGACAATATCGTCTCATTAAGCTTTTCATAAAAAAACATCGTTCCCTGCAAACACATCATGGGATCATCCATCCAAAATGAGTTATGAATAAGTAAATTAAAATTAGAATATAAATAATAATAATTTTAAAGTACCTGGAAGCTTAGGTAATTTTAAGGGAATCATATCTTCATCGGTCAATAACAATGACGTCTACAATTTTACCATACTAGCAACACGGGTAGATCTAGGAAATGATGGTGAATTATCACCAGTATTGGTCTATGTATCTCGATGAGGTGTATCTTGTACTGCACAAAATTATTACATTATGAAATTCACCCAAGATTAAAGTACAAATAAAATCATAACTAACACATAATCAAATATAGAAAAATAAGGATATACGAGATAGAAACAGTGCAAACGTGGATGTTTGCATGCTCCTTGTTGCCGACATTATAGTCGGCAATAACGTTGGATTGCTAGTCCTCATAGGAGGATGCGTCCACAGTACATCATGACCTGACCAATACATTGTTAACAAAGACATGCATGAGGTTTTATAGAAGCTGGACATCATTCACTCTATTAGATTGTGGGTGAAGGTGCAAAGAAAAACATACTAATTCACATAATGTTCATGGCTATAGATATTTAAGATAATATTGTGAATGTATAATTTGAAGTGAGGAGTCAAGATATGTGAGTTTGAATAAAACAACTAGTAAATCCAATGAAAAATGTAGATTTCTAATCAGTAAGACCAATGAAGTTTGTAACCTGTTAACTAAAAGATTAATTTACCTGAGGAAGATGTACTAGTACTGACCTCACCATGATGTCCACGAGAAGTTGCTTGAGCACACAAAAATCGTGTAGGAACACATACATATTTTAGTTCACGACATAAAAGAGCATAAAATATAAAAATTTATTGAACTTTTTTTATAACTAAATATTCATTACTGCTTACTTCAAAACAACATGCTTGCCACATCAATTCCTCTTTCCTTGCCTGCGTCTCCTTATTTGGATTTGGATCGACAAAAATGGAACGAATTTTTGAACTGACCTTTTTTTTAATTTATTCTTGACCATATTTATGGGGCTACAGATATCTGCAATGGCCTCATCCATATCTAACGCTATTGTCGTTGTTACTACATGAACTTTTCCCTTTCCATGAACATCAATTTGTGACAGGAATATCAGTAAAACTATGAGAATAAGTCCAAAACCCTAAAGAAAAGAACATAATAATATAAAATTTTTCTTCTATCTAATTTTTAAAATTATAGTAAGGTTTACCTTTGCTCAAGAATGGTGGGAGTAAAATCCCCACCTCTGTCATCATGTGGTGGATCCATGTCATCCTGTGACAAAGATTAAATGTAAAAACTTCAACGAAATGAAAACAATAGACTTAACAAAAAAAAACTTATTAATAAAATGATATATTGGAGTCATAAATTGGAGGTTAGTTTAAATGTTATATAGTACTTACCACCCTCGTGATCGTAACTTTTTTTGTATCTATGCAATTCAAATGGTAATCTATTCGGAGTTCTCCCCCTACACTTATTGATTTTATTGCACATACAAAAATACGATTCCCCTCACGTGCCTCAAATATGCAATTGGGTCTCTTATTAGTTGACCCGGGTCGCATACTATTTATAAAATTTGAAATAGTCCCTATTGCTTTTGGCCTTCCATCAAAGTATATAGAAAATCCTTTACTTTGATCCTTTTCTTTCCATTGTATATAATTTTCTGATAATGAATACCTACGGATACTTTTTTTATATCGAATAATCTACATCCAATTATTGTAATTGTAACAAGGTCCTACAAACTCCATCAATTCAACAACTTTGTCGTAACATACTTTTATGCCATCCATAGAAAATAAGCCTAAACCATGTAATGGCGATGGAGCTATACGATATATCCTCTCATTAACACAAAAATAGATGTTAATTGGAGGTAGTTCCTTGGGTACCCATTCTTTCAAAAGATGTGTGTACCTCAAAGGCACCTCAATGTCATCTTTGGTCTCATCATCATAAGAACATGAACCCTCTCCAGCAAGGAAACATTGCATGCATTTATTAAATTTATTCTAATCTTTTGACTTCTGGTTGATTTTCCTATTTTAGGCCTACTACATGTCTCACTTTCGTCTTCTATTCTCGTATTTCCCCCACTCAAGGAAGACATATCTAACAAGTACCTATTAGGTGGTTCCTGCAGTCCATCAAATGAGAGATATAGTTGGAAAGGAGTGATATATTTTTCTTAATGAGGGTAATGTTGATGTAATCTTTGGACCATTGATGTTGGGGGTAGTACTATTAAATCATGAGCAAGTTAATACGTTATTACTAAACCACTCAATGAAGATGGGTGTAAAGAGTAAGAAAGAAAATAATAAACTATTTCTATAGGGTGTATTGACTTATACATGCTAATCCATGTCACTATGCAAGATCCTCATAAAAGGGGTTAAATTTCCTGCATATGTGAATCATTTATCTTTAGTTATCCAAAAATTACATGATACCTATGCTACAAATTACATAGAAGACAACATGAACAATATGCATTCATCATAATCATTGTGTATTTTTTAATTCCTTACCTTTACTTTATGTGTGCTATGTAGGATTCTCAACAAAAGGGGTGACAATGTCTATAGTCAATTGCCTATTTCAACAAAGGGTTACAATCACACAAAATATGTGCATGTAATTAGCACCAACAATTGAGCATCATAAACAATACATTGGTAATTTTTAAAATAATAAATACATTAAATATACGAGTAATAACTAAAGCACATGTATCATAAATCACATATGTTGTAATCATTAGAAATGAACACATTAAATTAATTGTACCATGGTATTAGAGTTTAATACATAATAAATTAATTATGAAAACATATAAGTCAAATAAATTTGTATGACTAGATCAATATTACCATCATCATCATGACCATCATCTTCATCATTGTCATCAACATGATCATGATCATGATCAACACCACCACCACCACCACATCATCATCATCATCATCGTCATCGTCATCATCATCATCATCATCATCATTATCACCAAAATCATCACCATCACCAAAATCATCATCATCATCATCATCATCATCATCATCTTCAGTTTCTTCTTCTTCCATCATGTTATACTTTAATGGCCTTCCTCTTGGATCATATCTAACAACAAATGACCAACCTAGTTTTTGTGGAACCTCTATGTAAAACACTTGCTCACACTGGCTTGGAAGAACATAGGGCTCATCTTCAACTGGTTCAAATGATCTTGTATTAATCATTGTAAATCCATTATCATGTTGTTCGGGTCAGTTAGAGTCGCCATTGTTGAAGTGTCAAAGACCCTTGTGAGTTCATTGATTTGAAGCTCTTTAACGCGTTCCCTTGAAAGTCTTTCCTTGCGGCAACCCTTCAAGCGCATATGCCCTTCAAATTTGTCAAGTTCAAATCTGGTCTTCCTTGGACGGATCCTTTCCAAGGCCTATACTTTACCAGAACCACTTCAAACCTCTTTTAACTCTGGTTCAAAGTAGTTCAAAGTAGTTCAATAAATATTTTCTCTTCTAATGACTATTTTCTATAGGTGGGCCCTAGCCTATATCACCTAGTGGAGGTGAACCACTTCGAACCTCTTTGAACCCCAGTTCAAAGTAGTTCGAAGAAGTTCAAAGATAGATTTCAGGCAGAGTCATCAGTGAAAAGACAATTGATGGGACCCATGACATAAGTTGGTGGCATGTTAATGGTTAAGCTTTTAAGAAGGGCAATTTTTGATTTGACGGGAGCCACAGAGTGAACTTCGAATAAAATGTTGGATGGAATTTGATGAGATTGTTAGCATAAGCATAAGATATCATTTGGGGAATGGTTAATAATGACAATAAAGATGACAGATTTTGAGGATGTCCTATTGCTGAGTCATTACAGCTCACATCATTTAAATTAATGTCCCCAACTTATACTCATTAAAGTCAATCTTTCTGGGCATTAATTTGAAAATATAAACAACTATGTAAGTATTTCTTCCCTACTATTTTTCTGTGGAGTCTCGGCTGTGGAGAAGAGTTTGTTCAGAGTTGGCATAGAACAGGTAGCTCCTAAAGCCTTTTCTAATTTCTTTTTGTTGTTTGATATATTGATTCAAGAGGGGGGGCGTCTGTGTTTTTTCATTTATTCCTGAAGAAGGGATGAGGTCCAGTTTACATTTCTTTGGGAATGTTAGAAATATGCAGTGCTGAGCTCCTATTATCTCAGACACAGACCTGTTAGGGATATCAGTAGAAATAATGGTAGTTGACTACGGAAACCATGCAGTGAAAGACCATAGTCTAGAGTTCATGTCAAGTGGATTATTAGAAGCCGCAGCGTTCCTGCCATTAGTTGTATGCCCATAATTAGTTCATCAATGTATTAATAGATATGATGTTAAATCTGAGTGCATTTTGAATGTAGAAGGACAAATCCTTGTTCCAGTCAATAGGGAGACTATTATGGCTATTTTCAAAACCCCAGAAGAATCTCTTGTTAGTTTTACACCCACCCAATCTCTAGCTCAGTATAGAGAGAACGAAGATAAAAACCGGACTCATGTGGCTAGGAAGTGGACTCAAACCAATTACAGAGGTGGCTCTCGGTTACCTAAAGTTCTCACTAAGGATCATATGAAACCCCTTATTCATGATGTGATAGTGTTGCTCCACCAGATTAAAGGTTCAAAAAAAGTTCTTCTCTATGAGGATTGGATGTTTCATTTTATAGAAATAGTCTTGGAAGGGGGTCAACATATTGATTGGGAAGAAATCATTGCTAGTTCCATAAGGAACCAACTTAAACAGGCTCAAGCCATTAAGAAGGAATTATTTATGTCCTCCTATTTGATATATTGCCTAGCGTGCACGCAGGATCTGTCTTCCATTCAACACGTTCCTTGGAATGAAAATATTTTAATTTATGAGTACTGTCCATTATTGAGGAAAGATAAAATTTTAGAAAATTACAGGAAGGTTCATGATGTTTTCCTGGGTAATTTATGTCAACAATTAGCAGGAGTCCCAAACCAAATAGTTTTATTGGAGGCCCAGAAACTGGTTCAAACCCACAAAATCTTGTATATTCAATTCTCATGTATCACTTACATTCGGGTCGAAGGCTTTGATGATGAACCTCTTGGACTCCCAAGGTTTGTTTTTGATTGTTTTATTTTGGCAGAAGTTTGCAGACAATTGTTTGTGGTTATCAAAAATGCTCTGCCAGAAGAAAAATGGCCTTCTATGTTCCTAGTTAAAATTGGTAATTTAGCCTGCAACAATATGATGGATGCTTCAGTGATAGGAAGCAACTTGTTGAACATTCACTTGCAGTTTTATAAGTTAAGAAGGGGTTTTGATAATAAGGGCTTCACCAGGAAAGTTCTAAGTATAAGTAATTATCCTTCACCCAGCTCATACCTGGAAGACCTATGGGAAGATCTCGGTGATGAGGAGGAAATTTGGAGACGAGATCATTCCAGACTTGTAATTTCATAGATCAAAATGTTGCAGTTGAATTTTGATACTAAGAATGTGGAGGAGGATAGTTCTGGAATCACAAGTTCAAGGCCCAACAATGTGGATGCAAGAGTTCCCCAAGACATAGATTGGAACCAGAGAGAAGAAGATGATATAAAGCTGAGGGCCCAAACCATTTTTGAGGTCACAGAAAGCTGGTTACTAGAGAAGAAGGAAGGAGCTAAGAACCCCCCTCTTGAATAGCATAGCGCAAGACCAGCCTTAATAAATGTAAAACATGCCTCGTCTAATGTATCTCCTGTGGCTCCAAATGTAGGTTTAATTATGTCTCCCAAGAAAAAGGTAGTTTCTAGTAGGCACTCGACTGCACCGAGATCGAGATCGAGAACAATATCAGAGAAGCATTCTCAGAAGGCAACTTTAGGACTTGACTATCTAGATGTTGAGGTTAAGGAAGATGATATTTCATTTTCTCCAGATCAAAAAGTAAAAGAAAAAGAGATTTCTATCATGAATACAGAGGTACCCCAGGCCGAGAATACTCCTATAAAAACTCTCAACAATCAGATAGTCACCGGTTCAGTCCCTCCTTGGCTAACTGAATCGGTGAACAAAAGGAAGAGTTACAAACCCATTTCACTTCCTGTGAAGGAGATTTTTACTAAATATGCTACCCAGACCCCCAGAACAAAAAGAGTGAAAAGTGATGCTAGGCTATCTACTAATTCATCTACTGGAAAGGTGACTGCAGAAATAGCCACTTTCAAGCCTAAAGAGGGAATTCAGGAACCAGAGGTCGAAGACTTCGAAATTATGAAAATGGAACTTGGTGTTCTGAACAGGGATTCTAGGGATCACATATTTAAATTCTTAGTTGATCATATGCTCGGGTAGTCGCAAAAGGATGGAAGAGAGAAAAATAAATTGAAACAGCTAGTTTCTACCATGGCTGATTTTCTTTCCTCACTCGCTGATGATGGAGTTCTGCCACTGGCCCAGTCTTCCCAAGATTTTGATCCAAATTCAGTTGAAAGCCAAAACCTGGTGAAACAAAAACAACAGGGGAAGATTTTGATGGAGGTCGTGAACTCTTGGGTAAACAATGTTATCACTGAAGGGAGTGCTTTCATCCGTGAATTTATATCTACTTGTTTAGATGGAGAAACATTACTTGGAGAGGTTCAAACCTTAGTTCCAAGCTAGGAAATGGAGGAAGAAAAATGCGCAGCGACCATCATACAGGTTCAAGAAATAGAAAACTACGGTGTGACTCGGTTCTTAGTTGAGAATCTGATGAAAATGGTAGATCCCTGTATGTTGTTCATCCTGAAGAAGAACTTTGGATTGAAAAACACAATGTTTAAAGATGCGATCTTTCAAGCAAAAGAAATAGAAAAGGAGGTGCTGGATATGCATGCAGATGCCCTTAAAGACATCAAGATAGTGAATCCCTCAAGAATTTTGCAAATTGACAGAGGTAACAGAGATGCGGATGCCATGGTTAACATCTTCGTAGACACCATGAGTGCTCTCAAAGAAAATGAAATGTCTACAGTTCAAGATTTCACCAGAATTACAAATGTGGAGTCTATGTTGCTGTTGAACAAAGGTTAGTTTCCGAAGTAGATAGAGAGAATTAGGGAGTTAAGATGGGAAAAGAATGTGACTTAGGCAAAGCTGATAGTCCTAAAGAAACTACATTCCCAGCCAGCTCAGGAGTTAATGAACGTGTTCCAATCTTAGAAGCTCATACAAACTGCCATGTCAGAAGGACTTGAAGGGAGCCAGTAATTTTTGGGACAACATTTCCCTTGCTTTACACTTTAAAAGGCGTGTGTTTTGAAACTCTATTTTAAGTTATGTAACTGGTTTTAAATGGTTTTTTTGGATGTTCGAGAAGCTGGGTTTTTTTGGAGGCTCTCTCGGACATGAAACTATTAATATGGGAACTTTGAACTGAAAAAGGGTTAGAAAATCTAGGTAGAAAATAGATAGCTTCTTTTTCAAAATAGATAGTTAGTATAGGATTTTTCTGAAATTTCTGAAACAGCTGGTGACTGATTTTTTATCAGACTTTGATCTGATTAATATATGAATATATAGATGCATGGTATGGTTTAGATCTTTGAATCAAAATTTGGAATGTTTTGATTTCTTTGAGAATCGATACATTTGAATCTACGCATATGTTGTTTATATTCAGTCACTTCCAGTTTCTTTATTGCTTATCTTTCTTAAGTTATTTCATAGGTTGTTTGTTTTAGAAGTAATTAGTGGATCTCAATTTACTTCATAGTTCTTTTAAATCATTTATTGATTCTGTAAATCACCTCAATACCCAAGAGTATTTGAGTGGTCCTTCTACACTTTCTGGTAAAGGTGTATGAATTTACTTTTATGTTGATAATTCATTGAATATCTTATAAGGAAGCTGAACCTTAGAAATTCATAGGGAAGCAATTTCTCATGCTTACCCAACTGTTGATGAATCATTTGTCTTCAAAAACATAGAGTCTTTATCCATTTTCATTTAAAAAGAGGAAGACAAATCTATTCGCCAACAGATTTTTGGTGACTCTACTGGGGAGAGTCCAATATAAAATATTAGATTCTCCATTCATTACAATGCTACAAGATGGTGTTGCCTCACAATGATGTGTTTCCTGTGCTTCAACTTGACCTAGGATTTGGAGACATGAAAGAAGACATAATCTCAGGCCTTGCTGAAGCAGCGTGGAGATTTAGACGTAGTAACCAACAGTTTCATCAAGTCCAAGAAGTGCTTGAGAAGGAAGAAGAAATAGCTGAGCGACTGAGGGGTATACCAGTTGCTCATGAAGCAGTAATAATAGATAGGCTTTCACAAGTCCCAATGAGAAATTGAGGCCTATTTCAAATACTTAAACTGACAGAAAAGAGATATACCAGAGGAGATAGGAGTAGGGGATTGGTTGATGAAGATTTTGAAGCCCTCAGGAGTCTTAGTTTCAAGAAGAAGAAAACCTGAACTTTTAGCAGACCATCCTCTCCTCTAGCCCAATTTTTCTACCCCTTTTTCAAGCTATTATAACACCCAGCACTGTGGTACCTAATATTCTCAATATCCAACCTTTGAATTTTAAGTTGCCTAACATGGCTACCAATCAACCCTGGGGTCAAAATATTGGCCCACTGAACTTAGGAGCTAATCTTCCTGGAGATTTACCTAAAGGTGCTAATCAAGTTCTGCCCAAGTTCAGCAGGGATGGAAAAGTAACCACTGATGATCACCTCAGTGCCTTTCATACTGCTTGTAGCATGTTAAGCATTCCTACTCAAGAAATAGCGGTCAGACTCTTTGTCAGAACCCTTGTTGACATTGCTGCCGATTGGTTCAGTCATTTACCCAATGACTCAATTACCGATTAGAATGACATGAAAGTTGACTTTGAAGAAAGATTCAAAACTCCCAATAATGAGATGTCACTATTTCTCTAGATTATTCAAATGAAGAAAGAGATGCATGAGTCTATGTGGGAGTTTGTGGCTAATTTTAATAAAATCTTACAAAGAATACCAGAAAATTCTATGCCAAGTGACGAAAATAAGAAAATTTTCTTCTTAAACGCTGTCCCACCTAACATCAGCTTTCACTTGTTTAAAGATGGAGTAGCTAACTTGGCTACTGCCCAGACATAGGCTATCTATTTAGAAGATACTTTCATAACAGTAGGAAAATGGAAGCCAGAAGTTCAGGCTTCAGGGAGTACCTCTTACTCTACAATGACAGATCCTCTAGTGTAGAGGTTAATGAATGATATGGCTATGCTCAAGAGGTAGAAGAATAAGGAAAGTTCTCCATACCCATCTCCTTATCAAGATGTCAGCTGAAGACAATATAATCAACCTTCAGGTAAAACTCCTCTTTTGACAGCTTCACAACCCAGATTAAAGATTGAACCTGCACCAAAAGAAACAATGTGTTCCTTTCATCTAACTATAGATCATGATGGATAATCTTGTCCTAATTGGTTAAGTTATCTTCAAATGAATGCTAAAAAAGATGCCATTGGCATAGAAGAGTTGTGAGAAGAGAATGACTCACCTGATGTTGGTTCATCCAGTTCCTTTTATCTGGAGTATGAGCTGGGTTCTGTCAGAGGTGGAAGTGTTTTGGCAACCTTACAAGATCCGGCTTGTGCAATTCTAACAAGAAATAAAAGAACACAAAAGTTTATCCCTGGTTCAACTGTTGTTGTCGATGCTAAACATAAAGAAACCAAAAATGGAGATACTTCTGCAAATCCAAAAGGTCCTGAAGTAAAGATCTTATCCAAAAGTAACCCAACTCCTTCTTTTCCCTTTGACTTTGTTAAATTTTGTAAAAGCACCACAATCTCTATTTCTCCTATAGACTACCTCTAAATGAACCCCAAGGAGTTGGATATGTTGGTAAAATATGTTAAAGGAGAGTCAGGTTCAAGCCCCCAATTAGACAAGTCTCTCATAGGTGATACCACCACAGTCGAAGAACCACTTGTCTTTAAACCTCAAGACACTCCTCAAACACCAGAAGATTGTCCCTCTATTAATATAGTTGAAAGTAAGATGGAAGAAAAGAAACCCAAACCATTCTACATCTCCTTGCTTCTAAATGGCCAAAAAATTAGTAATTGCATCATCAATTCTGGTGCATCGGATAACGTCATGCCCGCCCCGGTCGCAAAAGCCCTAGGTCTCACCTTGACTAAAACCTATGGTCATTGTTATTCTATGGATGGGAAGGAAGTTCCACTAAGGGGTCAGGTCAAAGGTTCCCAAGCCATTCTTGCTGCATACCCTGACAAGCATCTGAATTTGACTATTTTGGTAGCAAATATCCCAATGATCTACGGTATGCTGCTCAGTAGAACTTTTTGCAAAGATTTAGGAGGGGACATTAAGATGGACTGGTCAAAGGCCATGATACCGATTGGTAAAAAGAAAGTGAAACTTGAACCTAAACCAAAAAATAAGTATACTGTGATGCCTTCAGATAATCCAAAAGCTCAAATTTTGTACGAGGAGTGTCATTTTGGAAACTATGTTGTTTTGACTGATCGTGAAAGGGATGGTGAAACTTCTTCTCAGAAAGAAGATGATATCTAGAAGATGGAGTTTGATGGTAGCTACTCCAATTTAGGTTTGGGTGTGGGGGTAGTTCTTTTACCTCCTGATAGAGAGTGTGTTCCTCTCGCTTTCAAACTAGATTTCAAAAATACTAATAATACTGCAAAATACAAAGCCTTGCTGTTGGGATTGGAAGAAGCAAAACTAAGGGGAGTCAAGAAGTTAGTTGTGAAAGGTGATGCTAAGCTAATCGTGAAACAGGTGAGAGGACAATACTCTATCAAGAATGAGAAGTTGAGACACTATAGAAATTTGGTATGGGATGAGCTAGAGTTCTTTGATGCCTTCTCCATAGAATTTATACCAAGAAATCAGAATACCAGAGCAGATGCTTTGGCGGTATCAACTTCACTTTTATTGCCTCACCCTGATTTTAAGACTCAAAAATATCAAATTGAAATGATTTACAGGCCTAGAATACTTGACAATGTAAATTTTTGGCAAGTCTTTGATAGTGATTCCCAGCTTAGAGATTTCCTAGAATGTGCCACAGGTTTTTCTGATATATACTTTGAAGGATCCTATAGCGAGTGCAAAGAAGTCTACCAAGATGCTGCAGATAGTGATGTAGTGATCTAGTTGAAAGGAAATAAGATTCCCAAAGGCCTCATGTCTCTTGAACATTTGTTAAGAACGAAAGATGATAGTACCATTAAAGAAAAAGTATCTCATGTGCATAATTCTAAAGAGTACAACAAGATTGATATAGGAGAGCAAGATAATCAAAAATGGATTTCTATTGGGCTGACTTGTACCTTGTCTAAAAAATAAAACTTGAAAAGGTTACTTATGAAATACAAAGATGTCTTCGCTTGGGGATATGAAGACTTGAAGAATTTCAGAGAAGGTCAATTTGAACACCAAATCCCTTTAAATCCTGGTGTAACCCCATTTTGCCAAAAATTAAGGAACTATAATTTGAAAGTATCCAAAGCTATCTTAAAGGAGGTAAAAAAAATGTTACAGGCAAGGATCATCTATCCTATCCACCATTCAACATGTATCGCAAATATAGTACCTGTCAAAAAGAAGAATGGTAAAATCAAGATCTGTGTGGATTTTTGTAACCTGAACCAAGCAAGTCTAAAGGATAACTATGCCTTACCTATGATGGAACATGTGCTTCAAGTTGTTTCTGGATTTGAAGTTATGTCTATTCTAGATGGCTATTATGGATACAATCAAATCAGTGTGGCAAAAAGTGATTATCACAAAATGGCTTTCATCACCCCATGGGGAACTTATGCATATAATTGTATGTCCTTTGGGATAATCAATGCGGGTGTAACTTTCCAGAGAGCAATGAATTCATCCTTCGAAGATCTCCAGAACAAAATTATAGTGGTATACTTGGATGACCTTACTGTCTTTTTGAAGGAGAGAGGTCAGCACTTAAAAGATCTTGAGACGGTGCTCCTGAGATGTAGAAGTCACGGTATTTCTTTGAATCCCAAGAAGTCAATATTCTTCATGGAGGAAGGTAAACTACTTGGTCATATCATTTCAAAAGATGGGATCCAGATTGACCTTGAGCGGGTAAAGGTGATTCAACAGCTCAACCTGCCATCAAACAGGAGTGGATTGAAGTCCTTCTTTGGTCAAGTAAACTTTTTGCGAGCATTTGTTCCTGAATTTTAAGAAATTACTAAGAATATGATTGATATGATGAGTGAAAAAGTTCCTTTCAAGTGGAGTGAGAATGGGTGTCAAGCTTTCAAAGATATTAAAAGTACAGTATCACAGGCTCCTATATTAAAGAGTCCCAATTTCAAAAAGGACTTTATCATTTATTGTTACGCTTCCGAACATACTCTGTTTGGTATACTAACACAAAAGGATGAAAAAGGACAGGAAGCACCCATAGCCTATATGAGCACGCCACTGAAAAGACATGAGCTTAAGTATTCCCAGATTGAAAACATGCCTTTTCCATGGTAAAAGTAGTGAAATAGTTCAGATACTATGTACTTCATTCTCATTGTACCATTTTTGTACCTGATACAATAGTGAAAAGTATTTTGACTCAAAAGGAGATTGGTATGAACAACAGAGCAGTTTGGATAGCAAAAATCCAAGAGTATGACCTGGTAATCAAACCAACCAATTTGGTAAGGGGAAAAGGTTTATGTAAATTGATAGCAGAGAATGGTGAGCCATCTGAAAAAATTGATAAAGTACCCATGGCATTGCTAGTCAGTTTAACTGACCCCTGGTTCTCTGATATGGCCTATTTTCTTACTTATGGTGAATGTCCTGATCACCTAAACCCAAAAGAGAGGCATAACCTGAAATTGAAAGCTATTCGATATGTGATATCTCAAGGAAAACTATACAAGAGGAGCATAGATGGAACCTTTCTCAGATGTGTGGATGTTGAGCAACAAAAAGAATTGTTGAAGGTGTTTCATGATGAAGCCTATGGAGGTCACTACTCTTCAACAGTAACAACGTTTAAAATTATTCAGAATCTCTTTCACTAGCCTGGCATGTTCAAGGATGTGTACCAATATGTTCGCAATTGTGAAAAATGTCAACTTTTCACTGGGAGGTCTCATCTCGCCGCTCTGCCTCTTAAACCTGTAATTGTTGATGAACTATTCAAGCAATGGGGAATAGATTTTGTGGGGCCTTTGAACCCACCTTCTAGCACTGGGCATGTCTACATTCTCATAGCCAGTGATTATTTTACAAAGTGGGTGAAAGCAATTCCCACTAAAAAAGAAAACTCTCAGGTGGTGTGTGAGTTCCATTTAAATTATATTTTTGTCAGGTTCAGGGTACCAGTTAAGATAGTAGCAGACAATGCTACATATTTTTCCTTCGAGGAAATTTCAACCTTCTGCTATGAACACAACATATCTTTAGCCCATTCTTCTGACTATTTTTTGCAAGGAAATGGTCAAGCAGAATCCAGTAATAAGAACCTGGTGGCAATAATGAAAAAATTGATGGATGATAGCCCCCACGAATGGCATAAAAAATTATACGAAGCTTTATGGGTAGATCGAACTACTTTGAAATGAGCAATTGGGATGGCTCTGTTCAAACTAGTATATGGAATAGGGGCACATGTATTGCTACCTTTGGAACTCTCCTCAGCTAAGCTCCAAGATATAATTGAAGATGAGTATTTTAAAGATCCCCTGGAAAAATGTGTCATGCATTTGGCTAAGCTGGAAGAAGAGAGAGAAAATCTGGTGGATCATATTACAAAACACCAGTTGAAAGTGAAGAAGATTTTTTATATGCAAGAACGGCCTCATAACTTTATGGAGGGAGATGAAGTGCTTCTATGGGATAAGAGATGAGCTCCTAAAGGTTCTCACGGGAAATTTGAGTCCTTATGGAAGGGCCCATTCATTATTTCTGAAGCCCTTGGTTCAAATTCTTTTCAGTTGTCTTATCCATTGGGTGAATCTGCCTTTTACCTACAATGGGCAGGACCTTAAGTTATGCAAGCTCTAATGATGTACCTTAGTCAGTACCCATGTACATATTAGGTAGTTTTTCCCCTGCTTTCCTCTTTGGTGTGTCTTAGTTGTATGTTTTTCTTATCCTTTTTTTGGCTTTCTCTGCGAAACTGGTTATCTAGAGTTATCTGCATATTGAGAAATATGCAGTCCCTAGTTAGAGCTGATGTTAGGGTCAATTAGAGTTGCCATTGGTGAAGTGTCAAAGACCCTTGTGATTTCATTGATTTGAAGCTCTTTAATGCATTCCCTTGAAAGTCTTTCCTTGCGGCAACCCTTCAAGCGCATATGCCCTTCAAATTTGTCAAGTTCAAATCCGGTCTTCCTTGGGAAGATCCTTTCCCAAGGCCTATACTTTACCAGAACCACTTTGAACCTCTTTGAACTCTAGTTCAAAGTACTTTGAATTAGTTCAATAAATATTTTATCTTCTAATGACTATTTTTTGCAGGTGGGCCCTGACCTATATCACTTAGTGGAGGTGAACCACTTCGAACCTCTTTGAACCCCGGTTCAAAGTAGTTCAAAGAAGTTTCAAAGATAGATTTTGGGTAGAGTCATCAGTGAAAATAAAATTGATGGGACCCATGACATAAGCTGGCGGCATGTTAATGGTTAAGCTTTTAAGAAGGGCATTTTTTGATTTGACGGGAGCCATGGAGTGAACTTTGAATAAACTATTGGCTGGCATTTGATGAGATCGTTAGCATGAGCGTAAGATATCAATTGGGGAATGGTTAATAATGACATTAAAGATGGTAGATTTCAAGGACATCCTATTGTTGATTCATTACAGCTTGCATCATTGAAATTAATGTCCCCAACTTATACTCATTAAAGTCGATCTTTCTAGACATTAATTTGGAAATATAAATAACTTTGTAAGTCTTTCTTCCCTACTATTTTTCTGTGGAGTCTCAGCTATGGAGAAGAGTTTGTTCAGAGTCAACATGGAACATGTAGCTCCTGAAGCCTTTTCTCATTTCCTGTTGCTGTTTGACATATTGATTCAAGAGGGGGGCGTCTGTGTTTTTTTCTTTATTCTTGAAGAAGGGATGAGGTCCAGTTTACATTTCTTTGGGAATGTTAGAAATATGCAGTGCTGAGCTCCTATTATCTCAGACACAAACCTATTAGGGATATCAATAGAAAGAATTATAGTTGACTAAGAAAACCATGCAGTGGAAGACCATAGTCTAGAGTTCATGTCAAGCAGATTATTAGAAGCCACGACATTCCCGCCATCAGTTGTATGCCCAAAATTAGTTCAACAATGTATTAATAGATATGATGTTAAATCCAAGTGTGTTTTTAACGTAGAAGGCCAAACCCTTGTGCCAATCAATAGGGAGACTATTATGGTTGTTTTAAAAATCCCAAAAGAATCTCTTGTTAGTTTTACACCCACCCAATCTCTAGCTCAGTATAGAGAGAACGAAGATAAAAATTGGAGTCATGTGGCTAGGAAGTGGACTCAAACCAATTACAGAGGCGGCTCTCGATTACCTAAAGTGCTCACTAAGGATCATATGAAACCCCTTATTCATGATGTGATAGTGTTGCTCCACCAGATTAAAGGTTCAGAACAAGTTCTTCTCTATGAGGATTGGATGTTTCATTTTATAGAAATAGTCTTGGAAGGGGGTCAACATATTGATTGGGAAGAAATCATTGCTAGTTCCCTAAGGGAGCAACTTAAACAGGCTCAGGCCATTAAGAAGGAATTATTTATGTCCTCCTATTTGATATATTACCTAGCATGCACACAGGATCTATCTGCCATTCAACACGTTCCTTGGAATGAAAATATTTTAATTTATAGTGTGTATGTTATTGAGGAAAGATAAAATTCTAGAAAATTATAGGAAGGTTCATGATGTTTTCCTGGGTAATTTATGTCAACAATTAGTAGGAGTCCCAAACCAAAGAGTTTCATTGGAGGCCTGGAAACTGGTTCAAACCTACAGAAGCCTGTATATTCAGTTCTCATGTTTCACTTAGATTTGGGTCGGAGGCTTTGATGATGAACCTCTCAAACTCCCAAGGTTTGCTTTTGATTGTTTTATTTTGGAAAAAGTTTGCAGACAATTGTTTGTGGTTATCAAAAATGCTCTTCCAAAAGAAAAATGGCCTTCTATGTTCCTAGTTAAAATTGGTAATTTAGCCTGTAACAATATGATGGACACTTCGGTGATAGGAAGAAACTTGTTGAACTTTCACTTGTAATTTTATAAGTTAAGAAGGGGTTTTGATAATAAGGGCTTCGCCAGGCAAGTTCTAAGCCTAAGTAATTATCCTTCACCCAGCTCACACCTGGAAGACCTATGGGAAGATCTCGGTGATGAGGAGGCAAACTAGAGATGAGATCATTCCAGATTTGTAATTTCATCGATCAAAATGTTACAATTGAATTTTGATATTAAGAATGTGGAGGAGGATAGTTCCAGAATCACAAGTTCAGGGGCCGATAATGTGGATGCAAGAGTAACCCCAGACATAGATTGGAACCGGAGAGAAGAAGATGATATAAAGCTGAGGGCCTGAACCATTTCCAAGGTCATGGAAAGCTAGTTACTAGAGAAGAAGGAAGGATCTGAGAACCCCCCTCTTGAAAAGCATAGCACAAGACCATCCTTAATAAATGTAAAACATGCCTCGTCTAATGTATCTCCTGTGGCTCCAAATGCAGGTAAAATTATGTCTCCCAAGAAAAATTTAGTTTCCAACAGGCACCCGACTACACCGAGATCAAGACCGAGAACAAGATCAGAGAAGCATTCTTAGATGGCAGCTTTAGGACTCGACTATCTAGATGTTGAGGTTCATAAAGATGATATTTCATTTTCTGCATATCAACAGGTAAAATAACAAGATATTTCTATCATGAATACAGAGGTACCCCAAGCCAAGAATACTCCTGTAAAAACTCCTGACAATCAAATAGTCACCGGTTTAGTCCCTCCTTGGCTAACTGAATTGGTGAATAAAAGGAAGAGTTACAAACCCATTTCACTTCCTGTGAAGGAGATTGTTACTAAATATGCTACCCAGAGCCCCAAAACAAAAATAGTGAAAAGTGATGCTAGGCTATCTACCGAACCATCTACTGGAAAGGTGACTGCAGAAATAGTCACTTTCAATCCTAAAGAGGGAATTCAGGAACCAGAGGCCGAAGACTTTGAAATTATGAAAATGGAACTTGGTGTTTTGAACAAGGATTCTAGGGATCACATATTTAAATTATCAGCTGATCATATGCTCGGGAATTTGCAAAAGGATGGAAGAGAGAAATGTAAATTGAAATAGCTGGTTTCTACCATGGCTAAGTTTCTTTCCTCACTTGCTGATGATGGAGTTCTGCCACTAGCGCAGTCTTCCCAAGATTTTGATCCAAATTCAATTGAAAGCCAAAAGCTGGTGAAACAAATACAATGGGTGAAGATTCTGATGGAGGTCATGAAATCTTGGGTAAACAATGTTATCACTGAAGGGAGTGCTTTCATTGATGAATTTATATCTACTTGTTTAGATGGAGAAACATTACTTAGAGAGGTTCAAACCCTAGTTCCAAGCTAGGGAAAGGAGGAAGCGAAATGCGCAGCGATCATCATACATGTTCAAGAAATAGGAAAATATGGTGTGAATCAGTTCTTAGTTAAGAATCTGATGAAATTGGTAGATCCTTGTATGTTGTTCATCCTAAAGCAGAAATTTGGATGGAAAAACACAATGTTTAAAGCTGCGATCTTTCAAGCAAAAGCAATAGAAAAGGAGGTGCTGGATATGCACGCATATACCCTTAAAGACATCAAGATAGGGAATCCCTCAAGCATTTTGCAAATTGACGGAGGTAACAAAGATGTAGATGCTATGGTTAAAGTCTTTGCAGACACCATGAATGCTCTAAAAGAAAATGAAATGCCTATAGTTCAGGATTTCACTAAAATTGCAAATGTGGAGTCTATGTTGCTGTTGAACAGAGGTCAATTGCTGAAGCAGATGGAGAGAATCAGGGAGTTAAGATGGAAAAAGAATGCGACTTGGGCAAAGCTGACAGGCCTAAAGAACCTGCATTCCCAGCCAGCTCAGGAGTTAACAAACTTGTTCCGATCTAAGAAGCTCGTACAAACCGCCATGTAAGAAGGACCTGAAGGGAGCCAAAATTTTTTGGGACAACATTTCCCTTGCTTTATGCTTTAAATGGAGCGTGTTTTGAAACTCTATTTTAAGTTATGTAACTGGTTTTAAATGGTTGTTTTGGATGTCCGAGAAGCTGGGTTTTTCTGGAGGCTCTCTCAAACATGAAACTATTAATATGGGAACTTTGAACTGAAAAAGGGTTAGAAAATCTAGGTAGAAAATAGATAGCTTCTTTTTGGAAATAGATAGTTAGAATAGGCTTTTTCTAAAATTTCTGAAATAGCTAGTGACTGATTTTTTAGCAGACTTTGATCAGATTAATATATGAATATACAGATGCATGGTATGGTTTAGATCTTTGAATCAAAATCTGGAATGTTTTGATTTCTTTGAGAATGGATACATTTGAATCTGCGCATATGTTGTTTATATTCAGTCACTTCCAGTTTCTTTATTGCTTATCTTTCTTAAGTTATTTCATAGGTTGTTTGTTTTAGAAGTAATTAGTGGATCTCAGTTTGCTTCGTAGTTCTTTTAAATCATTTGTTGATTCTGTAAATCACCTCAATACCCAAGAGTATTTGAGTGGTCCTTCTAAACTTTCTGGTAAAGGTGTATGAATTTACTTTTATGTTGATAATTCATTGAATATCTTATAAGGAAGCCGAACCTTAGAAATTCAGAGGGAAGCAATTTCTCATGCTTACCCAACTGTTGATGAATCATTTGTCTTCGAAAACATAGAGTCTTTATCCATTTTCATTTAAAAAGAGGAAGACAAATCTGTTCGCCAACACATGTTGAATAACAGTTCTATCAAGATCATTTTGATTCATTTGTAGCCTGTACCATTTGATAAAAAATAAAACTAGTTTGAAGGATTCAAAGTCACACTCAAGTATATCATCCAAAATTCCATAGTATTGGTTTTGAGATTCTTGAGGATGCATATAATTTCTAGATGAAATATTAGTGACCTCAAAGACTACAGTTATCCCAAAATTACAAGTTTTCTTTGTGTCGTCCAAATTTTTAATGCAAAATTTATGGCCATGGTAGTACATAGGTTTGTGGTGCTTGACCTGCAATTTTTTAAACATGTGAAAATAATTTGCATCGTGAGTTGATATTAAACATATGGATCATGATTAATAGATTTATACGTACCTGTCTACCTCTTAAACAATTTTCTAGATCAATTACCACTAGCATAACATTGGAATCTCCATTACGATGAGCTTCTTTAATCAATGAAGCAACACCTTCCCATGTTAATGAGTGACCATTTTGTTGACATAGTTCAATCCATACCATCTTCCAATCAAGATTGTTCGCAATATAGAAATGTAGTGCATCCCACTCTCGACCAACTGTATAAAAAAATCGACCACTTAAAAACAATTTCAATTGAAGATTTATAAGAATTAATTAACTACAATAACATCTTATAATTACCTCTCACCTTCCTCAATCTACCTTTCCCCATCAAGTACTCCCCTTCCCTTTGTCTAAAGACCTACAAGATAATGTATAATTGGATTAAATATGTTGACTTTGATAATTACAATTATTATGCACAAACTTAGACATACAAAAAAGATGTGTTAACAATATAACATACCACAAAAATGTGTTAGCCCAGGGTCATCATGTATTGTCCATACAAGCATTGCATGAAATTGAAATAGTCTTTGTCCTATTGGTTTAGATATGTCATACATAGTGACCCCATTTCATAAATCCAACAACTCGTCGATAAGGGGCTCAATATATGCATTCATATCTTTAACTTGGTACTTACCTAGTTGAATGAACAAAAACATTACATAATTATTATGGTCATTTTGATGTGGTATTTATAAATAAATTTAGATGAAAATTAAATGAAAAATACTTGGAACAATCATTGCTAACATTATGTGCTCCCTCTTTATGAAAATCCAAGGAGGAATGTTATTTTTGATAACAAAAACATGCCACATCGAGTAAACATATCTCATCTCTCCAAATAAATTGACACCGTCTGCTGCCAATGAAAGCTTGAGATTACGAGGTTCTTATTTAAAGTGTGTCCAAGTTTCCTCTATGTCCTTAAATGCAAAACCATTGGCAGGTATTTGCATAATGTCATCTTGACTTCTATTTTGTGCATGGTAATCCATAAATTGTGCCAAGGTAGTGCACCTGAATAACCGTTGCAGACATGGAATAATGGGAATATACTAGAGAAATTTGTGAGGCACCTTGTTTGTTATTTGATCTGCTTGATATCTACTAATATGACAATCGGGGCATTCTGTTGAAAATTTATGTTATTTATGATATATAATATGATCATTGGGACATACATGTATTGTTTGATACTCCATCCCAATATCTTTCATAATGACAGATAATTCTTAGTACGAGCGAGGTAGAATGTTTGATGGTGGTAAAAAAAATCACCTATCAACCTATGGAAAAAATATAATTAATGGTACATGATTCACCCTTTGTTAATAATAAAGAAACTGCGACTAAAATAGGTGAAAAAAGATGACATAAATGACATACCTTAACATTAATGAGATTGCTATGTTGGATAAAGCATTCAAAACCTTAAAGTTCACCAACAACAATACAACATAGAGAAGATTTGATTGGGAGCCTTTGTATAGGGGCTCATATGCCTTCTTAAGTATAGGTAAATCAAGGCCATCTTCAATCGTATTCTCTGGCACATGATCAACAACAATAATACCATCATCTTCAATTGTGTTCTCTGTCGCAGGATCACATTCTTCCATGGAATCATTATCTTCTCCTTGGATATTCACACCTCCATGTTCCTCCACTTGGAAATTCACATTCTCCAGATTTTTATGCTCCATAACATGTAACCCAGGGTGGTTGACCTATACCAAAATGATGACCTTAAATTAACCATGACCATGATCTCATCATCAATTGATTTATTATGTATAAAAATTGTTAAAAGAATATATTGAAATACTTACCAATGGACAAAAATTGTGCCCCCCTTCAATTTGACCATGTTGTCTACAATGTTTCTCAGCTTTTTTGACTAGAAGTCTTTGAGTCTTTAAGCCCTTGTAATTTTTGCAGGGAAAATAACATTTTCCATCACCTTTTCTTTTGAACTTAGACCACAATGTAGCAACTATCTCCTTATTTTTTTTGGGTTCATATTGTCAGACATGGTCTTTCTTCATAGGAAAATATTTGAGCTATAATTATACGAAAAAATTGTCTCCCATACTCTTAATTAAGATATTAATGTTTTAATCCGTCAAATATAAACATACTATCATTAGTACTATCTTATATAAAATCAAGCATAAATCCATTAAATAGATTTTGGTTGCAAATCATTTTACATTTAATCTAATTATGATTCATATTTGATAGGAATGCTAAGAAAATTTTACAGGTGACAAACACTCAGATTTGACAAAGCACTACTGGGTGCTAGACCCAACAACAAATGGACTTGTGAAGATTTTCACAATAGTATATCTGTTACCGGGTAAGATCCCAGTAGTGTTTCAACAAATCTGCATGTTCATCACCTGTGCATATACCTTCTCTAATCAACTCTATCTTGCATATTTACTAACTAATCATGCATGCTTTTATGAAGCCATTTTTATCTAAGGCATATATTGCATGTCTTTAATCTCTCTTTGGATGAACAATGAGGATGAGGCCTAACTAATTTCATGATACAAATTACTATTTTGGCCTTAGGAAGTTGAACTAACTACCATGCACTAACTAGTATTTAAGAAAGACAATTCACGATGGATACATAAATGAATATATTATGCATAAGGAAAATAATAAGTTTATGTTAACACCTTTAATTGCCTTGTGGGATAAAAAAGGAACATAGTTTCATTTATTTTTGGGACAAGATATACATGTTTGTGAAAGGATCAAAGAAAGAGGATACAACTTGGCAAGGGGCTGAAAATTTACATCATAGAATAAAAAATGACAGTGTACAATTCAGACCTACAAGATAGTATTTTTTGGGTTAGGAAAGCATCAAAGTTGGAACTATAAAATGACCTTTACGAGTACTAAAGAGAGTTAAAGGTAAAAATTCAGGGGTAAAAGGTTGGAGGGGTCAAGAATACATGAAAAAGATAGAGGAAGTGAAGAAATACCTGATAGAAAACATTGCAAAAATCAAGCTTACGGTTGATGAGAAAAAGAACGATCTTCAGTTCAAGGAAGGAGATTTGGTAATGGTTCATCTCAACAAGGCGAGGTTGCAGAAGGGTGTACCCAAAATTTTTTAGATGAGGAGGTTAGAGCCTTGCACTATTCTTTCCAAGTATGGACCCAACGCATACAAGGTAGATCTACCTGCAGAGGTAGGACTATCTCCTATCTTTAATGTAGCAAACCTAGTGTTAATATTTTCCAGATTTAACAAGGAATGTACAAACTATAGATGTCTTTCGAAAAATAATAAAATGATATAGAATAATAAACACAATAAAGGTGAGATGTTACCCGGATTTGGAGACCTTATGATGCCTTCAAATATTCCCTCAAAATCTTGTTCCTTGGTTACCTTTAATATGTCATTTGAATCTGATTTGGCACTCAAATCTCAATGAAAACAACACCCATATTGGCTTCGATCTGTATTGTAAGAGTTTTCCAATATGTCCTAAATATAGTCCTTTTAGGTACATCTAATCTGCACTAGTGATGATAGATATTTCATCATGTGTGCAATTTATTGCAAGTCCTTGCAATACATTGCATCAATGTATGACAATTGTTGATCCTAATATAAATTGTTGATATTATGTAGATCTGGATCAGAATTCAAGTTGGGAAATGATCCTAATTTAGTCACTAGAGGGGTGCCTTGAATTCTTTTACTTGGGAGAATTGTGCAGGATCACCCTAGGACTAGGCTATTAAGTCCTCAGATATTTTTGGCTTGTACTGACCTTATCCAAGTCAGTATTTGAATAAGGATCCCTAGGTGTGGTTAAGTGTCTTAGGAGTAAGGTATAAAACTCTTAAGGCCCTAGGTGTGTTAAGTGTTTTCTAGTGCTTAAGTAAGTACCCAGGTGGTCAAATGGCATAAACCCTAATGCAAGTACCCAAAATGGGGTTGGAAGACCAAAAATGATTAAAACATGAATATTCAATGTTCTTACCTTATTTGGAGAAGTTTTGAATAGTTCAAAAATAGGAAAAGACAAAATTACCACAAAGTTGAAAAATTGTCAATGGTTACCACATGGGATAAAGTGTCCTCTCCTAAATTATCTATTGGGAAGTGTATCAAGAAATTTCATCAATAAAACTTAGCATTGGGGTTCTCTTGAAATCCTATTTGTTACACAAATTCCAAAATCCTATTTCTTAAAGAAATTCCTCAACCAGAAGAAAATTGTGTTACAACTTTATTTAATTGATTTTGCAACTCTCAAATCAACATATATAGTATTTAAGTCTTGAATGCACTAGATTATGTCTTATAATATTTTAAAATATTTATTAAAAATAAGGGAAAAATCCACAAAACAACAACGAGGAAAAACATGGGTTATTGTGTGGCTTACCTATGCGTCAATATACCATGTTATTTTGTGCCCTAGCCTTTGTTGCCTATATATCAACTAAAATTGAAAACCAATAGAAACATGTGAATTGAAATTGAAGAGAAGAGAAGAATAATGAAAAAAGAAAACAAAAAAATTCTAGTATATTGAAATAAACAAGTAAAACCCATGTATAATATTCATAATATTACTGAAAGGGAAAGGAAATGCAGGTGTCCAAACTTAATATATTATGTGAGAAATAGATTCAGTGATGATACTATTTATAGCTTGGGTCTTGCATCCTCAGTGCACTTGCAAGAAAGGAAGGGAAAGAGATATCAGTCCTTGGATAGAGAAATGGATGATATCTCCAATTTATCAGCCAACAACATATGGTACAAGAATTGTTTTAGAAGTCATTAAAACACTGATTATCAAGAGTCAGAGAAATCAATATCAAACATGTGTATGAACAGTTGGTTATGTGCAAGATCATGAGAGGCCAAACCATGCCCTTAAGTGGCAATGAAAAAGAAACAAATCAGGGTTAGTCAACTTGATGTGGAAATTTGAACTAGCTATCAAACTAATAAAAAAATGTTGTAAGAATAGAATTTGTAGGAAATTGGATGTAGTTTCTAAATTACTAGGAATTTTCTAAAAAAAAATTAATATGATTGGTGAAAAGTATATATTTGAATGCAACAGTACAAAAATTTCAGGAAAAAAATAAGAAGTAGGTGTATGTCTGACCACCTTAATCATAATCAAATGATAATATTTTTTTATAAGATATTATATATAAGTAGTAGACTCATGCCCGAAGGTGACGCATATTTTTTTGTAATTTTATTCCAAAAAAAATTAATTATGAATTCTCTGCTACAACGTTTTCAGATTAAAAAACTCTCGTGTTTGACCACCTTAACTCATTGAAAACTTTACAAAATTCAAAAAAAAATTCCCTTATAGTAGGCGAAGCATAGAATGTGACGCATTTTTTGGATTTCAAAAATGTTATACCATTTGAAAGTTATAGCTTTTTCTTCAAATAGTATATAAATCAGCACTTTCGAGGTAACTCAATTAGAAAATAACTAATATTTACTTACCAAATTCAAAATTTGACACCAATTATATTGATAGAAAGCTAATAATCTCCTTAAGATACCCTTTTCGTTTCACCAAATTTGGGTGAAAAAAAAGTTGTCAGCTACATGGTCGAAGTCTGGAACTCAGAGAAACAGGGGAAAAACATGTTTTTGTGACATTTTTAGAGTTGACAATGTAGGTTTGGTGTACAAAGCAATACCAAGCGTAATCAGGTACCCGAAAATGATGGCAGAATTTTGATTTTTAAATTTTCCCTCCCATTTCTCCCTCCTCCATATGATATATTATCTATAAAAAATTATATATTAGATTATATATTATATATATTAAATATTATATAATATCTATTATATATTAAATATTATATAATATATATTTTACATTAAATATTATATAATATATATTAATATTAAATGTTACATTATATATATCATATATTAGATATTAATATGTATTTTATAATATATCACATAATATCTTCATATTTAAATTGCATATAATACATATTTTATATTATAGTATATATATATATATAGTAAAAAATATATATTCAATATGATATGTATTATATATTATATATTAAATATTGTTGTATATATAATAAATAAAGTATAGTATATATAATATATATTATATAGGACATATTAATATATAGGTTAGTTACACTAGTATAAGGCATCCAAAAGGTTTCCAAAGGGGTCATAGAGGTTCCTAGGGGTCCCAACGCGTGAGAAGGTGTACTAGGACCCCTTAGGTCCCTATGTAACCCCAGGGACACATTAGAACACTCAAGTGTGTCCCAAGGGGTTGAATGACTCCTTAGGACAAACTTAAGTGTTGAAATTTGTCGAAAGGGGTCATGGGGACTTCCTAGGGGTCCTAATGCATGAGAAAGTGTACTAGGACCCCTTAGGTCCATTTGTGGCCCCCGAGGACACATTAGAACACTTAAGTGTGTCTGAAGGGGTCGTACAAACCCTTGTGACACACTTGAGTGTTCAAATGTGTCAAAAGGGGTCATGGGGACTTCCTAGGGGTCCTAACGCATGAGAAGGTGTATTACGACCCCTTAGGACCCTCTTTGACCCCCTGAGACACATTGGAATAGTCAAGTGCGTCCCAAGGGGTCCTACAACCCCTTGGGACACA